>VXAY01006782.1:578183-1031396 GCA_013399855.1 Oxyruncus cristatus | reverse complement strand
TTTTTTTGTGGGAGGCTGCTGCTTCTTCTGAGTGCCTGTGCCTCCGGCTGTATGAGGCAAGGGAAAGCCTTTGCCTCACAGCAGTCCCCACGGCATTCATCCCACTGCTCGGCTGGCTGCTCAGCGCCCAGTTCGGGGATGAGAGAAGATGAAACGTGTGACCCCCTGAGGCCCCTTTTGGCAGCAGAGCTCCCTGGAGCCAGGACTGCAGAGAGCAGTGCTGAGTTAGGAGGCCTTCAGAGCGATCCAGCCATGTCAGCTCAGCAGTGCGTGGGACTAATTGGCCCTGTTAACCGTGGGGGCTAATTAGCCCTTGCGCACCCCTGTACTAGCACAGCCGTGGTGAAGGCAGCCCTGCAGAGAGCTCACTGACGGCAGCTTGGGCTCTTGTGTGGCGGGCACAGACCATGAAGAGCTGTCTCTGCCTCCCTCCCTTCAGCAGAGATGAGTGGCGGCGAGCTCAAGAGTGTTGCCGACTGCGCCAAGTGTTTGTGCTTCTAATGACACCATCAAGTCTAAAACAAAGATGAGTCGGTTTCTTCCAGTACTTGTTTTAGCTAAAATTTGGCTCACAGGGCAAGCCTGAAGTTATTTCAGATTAATTGAGTGTGTGAAATAATAAGCCTGGCCCTTGTTCCAAAGCTGGGAATTGCATGAAAACAAATATTAATTTCTTTAATCAATAGAGATATCAAGAGCTGAAAAGCTAGGTGCACAGATGAATGAAGACTAATGAGGTCACATTTGGTGGCAATCACTAGTAATGCCACTGCTGTGGGAGGAAGGAGAGCACATCTTACTGTCAATCACGCTGGGATAAATCAGGAGGAGGTCTTTTGAAGCCCATGGATTCATTTTGATTTATATTGGTGTGACTTGAGAGCACAACTTAGCTCTATGGGATTAAAGAATGATAAATAAGAGTCCAAACTGGGCCTCTGGATATGTAATTTTTTTTCCCCTGCACATGGATAGTTTGAAAAAAAAAAGGAGCTTATGTCATGTAAAAAATAAGCAATGAAATCTGAAGGATTTTTTCTGACATCCATTCTTAGATTTTATTTTTCATATATACCTATATTTAGTATCCACTCATAGCAGTATCTGATATTCTGGGTGTCTAAAAACTTAATTGTATTGTTCAAACACTTAGCACATTAACTCTCCCCATCCCCATTTTTGTCCAATTTGTCACCTTGGTGTAGAATAGAAGCAAACCTAACACTGACCATAAACCTTTGAATAACAGAGTCAATACTTTAAACAATTCAGGGTCTTTAAAAACAGAAAATAAAAAAAGAGGATGGTTATAGTGAGGCAAATTATGATGGCAGACGTCACTGGTCTGACTTCCATCAGCTTACTCCCCAGGGAGCTGCAGAAAAGTAAATGCAAAATATTGCCAAGTAAATAAGATGAGCTCAGGAGTACATTTTACACATATTTGTACTGATGTGTAGGTTCTTGGGGTATAAGGGATCAAAAATAGGACCCTTCATGGTTGGATTTAATGAGCTGTCCCTCTACTCTTCTAGATCTGTAGCAACTTCTCTGTAGTCCACAGAATTAACCTGCAGTCAAGATGCGGTAAGCGAGAAGACACTCTAACCCTAGAGATTTGCAGAAAGCAAAAAATGAAATGTCAGTTTTCAAGGGAAACTGGCTATTTAATTTGATTGTGAATTTCAGCTTCCAGCTGACTTGATCATGGACAGAAGCAGGATCACAAACTCTTCCTTTCTTTCCTAATCTGTGTATGTCAATATAACCTTGCTTTGCCTTGACATTGTAGAGTCCCTGGAAAGATCGCTGCAGATTTTCCAACACTACCTCAAATTACAGATGATGATTGATGCAGCAGATCTCTTTGAAATAGGCAAATATATTGACAGCCCCTTGAAACAGAAATTCTTCCCAAATGAAGGTGACATGGGGCAAAAGCTCTTGGGAGCAGAAGTGAAATTAATGTGGATAAATTCAGTGCCTGAAAGAAGGTAGAGACATTTAGGGGAAACATCCTGTGCCTCACCACAGTCCACAGATACATAGATGTATATGCTCTGTCAGATAACCTCCCCGTGCGGGTCTTACCTTCCCAACATAGAGAGGGTCAGTTCCCGTGTACTCCTCCAGAACAAAGAACTGGTTCCACACCCAGCTCCTCTTCATACGCTGATGCAGCTTGTCTGACAGGTTGTCTTCTTGCCCTTCAGTTAGGGGCCTGGCACTTCCTGACAGCACAGTTGTAGTAAGGTCCATCAGTCCCCAAAAATACAAGGAGATGCCAAGTCCAAACAAGTTCTTTGCATTGCTCATTCTACCTGAAGTCCACATCCGTATACTAGGACTGACTTAAAAGTCCAAATGCAGTATCTTAGGTCCCTTGAGAAAAAAGTAGGTTCTCTGTGTAGTTCTTTGAAAAGTCCAGGAGAGATACTGGTTCTCAGAAAGGCAGTGTCCTGTAAAGTTAAAGGAAATTCATAGGAGGATGCTTTTTTCCTCAAGGCAAAAGAGTTTCCTCAATAAGAAAATATGCTATAAAGTATTTAATCTCGTATATAAAAATGCGTTATCAGGATGCACACTTTCTGAAACCAGAAATACTATTGCCATGTAAGCTGCAGACCTGGAGCGCTAGACACAAGAAACATCAGGGATTAGTCAATAAGTGAGAGTTCTCTACTTTGCTAATTTAGCTGCAGTATTGTTTCGTGATATTGATTGTCATGAGCTAAGTGCATACTCTTTAGAAATATTTATGACCAGAAGTCCTTAGAGAATATTTTAAAACAGTTCACTCTGGCAAATTATGATAGCTAGTGAACAAAATTTGGCAACTGTCTTTCTGTTTGGAAACTATGACATTGTCATTACACACACGTCCATGCACACGTCTACATAAATATAGATAGTATTGCTATATGGCAGACCTTGAATATAATTACTAGCAGCTCCCAGTTACTTCTAATTTTAATTATTCTTTCAGCCTCTCTGTTGCTAAAATTCAGGTTTCACACTCTACTACCTCCTCTCTGAGGAGCTGTTTGCTGCTACAAATGCAATATTTCTAGAATTTGAATGGTCAGTTGAACATTTTATAACCCACAAAATGTTTCACAGTGCTGATGGCCACATGCTATTGTGTAATTTGTCCAAGCAAGTCAAGCTAACACATTTTTTCCTCGACAAGCCTGAAAGACCTGTTTAGGCAGAGGAATGCTGACCTCTATCAGAGGACACTTTCTCATAAGTCTAGGACAACTTTTGTTTTCATGAAGTGAGTTTAATTGGTGACCTCACTCCAGGCTATGGCTTGTAGCAAACCTTTCCTTCACCATTTTGCTAAGTGTAATAACTTGCTACTGCAAGTTACCCTGTCAAAACACTCCATACATAGTCTGTTGTCCCAGTACTTTTGCTGTCCTTCTAAAGAACTCTTCTTTCTCATTTCATGACAAGCAGACTCATTAGGAAAGGCATATGGAGCTCTGAGGCTTAAGCAAGTAGTTCAGACCTCATTTTAGTGCTGTTCTATTCTTACATCTTCAGGCTTAATTAATTGATTTATCCTGTGGAAATAAAATGTAGCAGATGTCTGTCAAATATTTCCAACTGAAATCCTTGAAAGATTTCAGAATCATAAAAAGTATTTTAGACAGTTGCATGATAATATTTTGAAATGAAGACTAAGACAATACAAAGTTTTTAACAGAGAAGAAGAAAGTGTTTGAAAATTCCCCAGCATCCAAACTGCTACAATTGGAGAACTGGGTACACTTAGAAATCTACAGAAATTCAGAAATTAATCCAAAACTTGGCTGAAATCTGAAAACAGCAGCTTAAGTCTGGAATAGATGTCCACAGTGGGAGTAGAGACAAAATAACTATCTAAGGCTAATTTCTACACAAAATAATGTTTCGAAGTATAAAGCCCAGAATAAATACAACTACAGAGTGCTGCCAGCCTATACAGTTGTAAAGTGTAGAAAAATAATAGGTGCTCTACCTTAAAAAGTTTACAATCTAATCCGAAATAGGCACAACAAAGAAAAGACAAACTGAATGTACAGAACATGGTAAATCTCTTCTAAGCAGAGCAATGTACAGAACTGCTGGTTATTTAGACATTGGCTACATTATGTGCTGGGGCTTGTTGTCTGCAAAACCGAAGAATGGGGATTTATCTAAGCAGTACAAGCCCAAAAGGACCACAGTTATCTCTGTGTGTCTGTCTCTTCATGAAGAAGTTGGCAGCTGTTTGTGAGAGGCAAGGACGAGGCCCAGCTTGCTGGAGGCCCACAGTCAAAGGAGTATAAGAGCTACGTGTGCAGTGCTTGCCTCTCTCTGTACTGTGATTCCTTTGCTCCAAACAGCCAATACACATTTATGCTGGAGGAAGAAGGCTGAAGCACATATTAAGTATGACCAGCTTCCTCTTGGCATCTTGCAAACGGCAAGTTATTCTCAGCAAAGTCAGGGAAACATTTTTTTACAACCCATGTTTTGCTGGCAAGTAAATGTGTGGAAAGGCTTCCCACCATGCCCCCAGCATAACTGAAGAGAACCCAGCACTGCCTCTGCCATGCAGGAAGGGAAAGTGGAGGCAGGCTGTGGCCCAGCAGCTAAGGTTCTGCCTGGAGTCTTTGTTTTAAGAAATTTCATCTACTGCACAGATCAGTTACATTTTTGTTTTTGTGACAAAGATGTGATACAACAAAATGGACCAATTGCTGTGACAACAAGAGTTGTGTTTGTAGGTGAACTCTCAAACCACAAATTCAAAACTAATTGTGCCAGATGTCTCTTGCAATTAAGTTCAGCCATAAAGGATCAACTGTGCTTAGGCAAGATAATATCAAGACATTGTTAAACGAACTCACAGAGTTACCAGTATACTTGTAATGAGGCAATAGCAAAAGAAATCTGATCATCGGTATGCTTTTTATGCACACGTTCATTAAATCAGCAGAAAGCAAAGTAAGTAAAAACAGCAAAATAAAGGTCAAGAGTAGGGACATAAAAGCTTCAGGCTCTCTGTGATAACAGCTTTTGTCATTTGAATGTGCAGTGCCATGAAGATCCTTTCTTGAAAACAGTGTGCAACTCAGTGGTCCCCAGAAGCAACATCCCTAAGAAAGCAACATTATTCTGGGGCACAGCAACTGTCAGGAAACTTGCCATTAAGTAACGTGAAGTCTTGTAAAAGTATGTTCCTTTCCTGAGTACCAGTAATTTCCCCATTTAATGCCAGCCCATGGTGACATGGTCATATATTTTTGTAGGAATGGAAGGAAGCCCTAGTGTTGAAGTGGAACAGATTTTTTTTTTTTTTTGTTAATAGCAGAGTTTGTGGTGTCTCATGCCTTTCCAAAACTGTGAGCAAGAAGGCTCAAACTCATCGCATTTCCTGCTTGCTTAAAGGCAAACGACTACTTTTAATAGCAGTGTTTAACCCAGAATGGTTCCTTTCTCCCTGAGGTTGAAGGTGAATGACATTTTTTTCTGTCTCAGGTCCTCCACTAGTGTTAAAAGACCTCTGTTAACTTCCGGACTGAGGCACTGTTGATCTCTCTGGGTCTCTTTTCCTGTAGCTTCACCAACCACACTGCATCTGCAAGGCCTGCTGGTCAAGGAGTGTATTTCTTAGCAGTATAAAAAGGCACTCACATACATTTAGGGTTTGTGGTAACACAAGTGATGGCTGAGCTACAGTTAAGGCCATGGGTGACTGAGTGTTTCAGAGGACTCATGCAGATGGCTTCTTCACCAGCTGAGTGTGATGGATGAGTACAGGGTCACTTAGACTGTAGATGTGACATCTGGTTAGGATAATAGCCATATGCTTTGAGTGTACCAGCTTGATGGGATCTCTAGACTTAGGTGGACCATAGTGATTTTTGCCACAGATGGATGGCACAGGCTTTGAGACAGTCTGTTCTTCTGTCTCAGGCTGAGGGAGAAGTAGTAGTTCCTTGCAGGGCATCAGGACTCATAATACAGGAAGGTGTTTCTTGCCATGACTGAGTGAGGCAGAACTAAACTTTCAATGTTCTCTTAATGCAAGATTTTTCTTGGAGCCCTTCAAAATGCATTCTTAAAGAAATCTGCAAAGATGGAATTGATGAACCTCTGCTTGCCATATGTTTCATGACGCAGCATGGAGATGTGCAAAGGATTTGAAGACAGTAAAGAGAGGGAAATCTTGTTTTCCTTGCTCACACACAAAAATTACTGAGCCCAGGAAGACTGCATGACCAAAATCTGTGGTATTTCTGCAGATGATGCTTTATTTTTCAGTAACAATTTAAATATTTCATTTTATTACTCACAGTTTAGTACTCCATTGTAAAATAATCAGGTGTATCTGGGCAGTTTAGATCCCTGACCCAAAGTGAATGCCTTTCTTGTCCCTGCTTTTGTGATGAATATTTGATCATCAGCTCAGTTGTTTAGGTTACCTTCTCTGTTCTTGCCTTGCAAACATCGCTGAAAATCCTTTTTCTTGTCAGTCAGCAGTTACAAATGTGGCTTTTGGCTCCATAAAAGTCCATGAAGATCTGACTGAACTCTGTGCTACTGGTGGTCTATAAAAGGTACAAAGGAACTACCTAACTATTCTACACAAAAGAGTCACAATAATGCACTTTCCAACAATGAAAATACAAATTTCTCTTTTAGCCCATATTGCAAATTAAAGTAGGCATATTCCAAGTGTGAGCTACTCTTCATGCTCCAATTTTAATGACACCCCTTGACACATATTTGTTCTGTAATTAAGCTATTCTTAATTGAATATCTAATTCTGGGCAAAGATGAAAAGGAAAATGAAATAACTGCCAGAACCAACTTCTAGCATTTCTTGCAAGTGACCCATTTAATTCTGAAGAGAACACCACTTCCAAAGAAAGGATAAAAACATTAATAGTTTGGATGACCATATGGGCACCCAGAGAGTTCCACTGGGATTAAAATGTATTGTGCTCAATACATATTTACATAAATGCCAAGGATTTTATAGTCAAAGTGCTCAGACTTGAAAAGCTTTACAGACATACTTAGTGTATTTGTCACATTGAGCAAACGATCTCCCAGAAAGTCAGTGGACTATTTGCATTCAGAAAATTAATTACTTGCTTATATCTTTTATGTCTGGTCCTTCCAGTGGAATTTGCTGTGTGGACTTAGCATGCTTGTAGAATGCTACAGACCTTAGTGGATCCCATCCAGGCACTTTGCTTGAGCAGAGGCAATTCATTTGGAGAGGACATATCACACTGATAAAGTGGGGAGGAAAGAGACAACCAGTTTTAAATTCCCTCTTCTATTTTCTCAGTACGTGAATACACAAATACATGTGATATTTTGAATGTAAATGTTTCTAATTTGTAAATGTTTCTTAGCAGCACATACACTGCACTAGGAATATGCTAATGAAAAATGATTTCTGTGTTTAATTACAGATTTAAAGATTTTCCTCCCAATATTTTGACAAAAGAAGCTAAACAACTTGGTAATGACCACAGTAAGAAAAAAATAAAATTGACTGAAAAGAATTCTCTGAGTTTACTTTGTTCCTTGACCTTTCATGATATTTTAAACCAAAGGTGGGGGTGTAAGTATTGTGCAGTTTTTTACCCCCTATGAAATGGATTATTCTTTTATGTTTTCACAGATTGCTTCGTAGGTTTCCTGTACCAGGGATGGAGGCTCCACTGATCCAGGAGCTCAAACCTCTTAAGCAACTGATGCAACACTTGTCTCATTTTTAGCCCTAGTGAGGCCTCACCTGGAGTGCTGTGTCCAGTTCTGGGCTCCTCTGTACAAGAGAGATGTGGAGCTCCTGGAGCTATGAAGATGATTAAGGGACTGAAGCATCTCTCTTGCGAGGAAAGGCTGAGGGAGCTGGGCCTGTTTAGTCTTGAGAAGACGTGACCGAGAGGGAACCTCATCAATGTCTGTAAGTATTTGAAGGGAGGACATCAAGAGGTTGGGCCCAGGCTCTTCTCAGTGGAGCCAAGCAACAGGACAAGAGACAGTGGGCAGAAACTGCTGCACAGGAAGTTCCACCTGAACATGAGGAAGAACTTCTTTACTGTGCGGATGAGTGCGCACTGCAACAGATTGCCCAGAGAGGTTGTGGAGTCTTCCTCAGTGGAGATATTCAAGAACTGTCTGGATGCAATTCTGTTCAATGTTCTCTAGGATAATCCTGCCTGAGCAGCGAGGCTGGACCAGCTAACCCTCTGTGGACCCTTCCAACCTTACCCATTCTGTGATTCTATGATTTTAGAAATCCTAATGCTTGCAGTACCTAAGTTAGGTACCTCTACACAGGCTGCCTGGTTATTGTCCTAAATGTTTCTGTACTACTTCCAGAACTTCCTATTTTTATCTCTGGCCCAGGCCAATCCTACTGTTCTTATTACCTGTTGTTATACTTTATGGGCAAGTTTACATTAAAAGGAAAAATCTAGAGGTATTTGTTATTTTTCTTGAAAACATACTTGGCCTGAACATGTATTTTTATCTTTACTTCATTTTATTGAGATCTTCATAAATACAATGAAACTTGACAACATACCATATGGTGCATAAACATTAACTCAGAATACAATCCATTGTCATAAAATTACATCTACAGACTAGTCAACAATCTCTCCTGGGACACATCAGTGAACTCATTTTGCTCAAGATCTGAAGTCCTTCAAAGCTATGGAGTGTCTGCAGAGTGAAAAATCCCACAGAATGACAGAGGAAGTCCCATTGTATAAATCCCAGCCCTATGGTTATAGATGCATAAAAAGATCAAAAAGAATGAAAGACACACACAATCACAAAGTAAATATTTCCAAATAAAATGATGCTGATAACTTGCATCAGGGGAAGATCTGATGCCCAGCTTTTTCTCAGTGTGAGGCACTGTAAATACTGCTGTAAAGAGCAGTACAGAAGTACAAGAGTTTCAAAAGCTCCATGCTGGTCTAACTAATTCTGTTGAAGTCAGCCTCCACAGGAACTGTGTGGTGTTGAAATACACTGAAAAATCCAAAAAAATTCTAGATAAAACAACCCATCTTCCATCAAGGATGTGCAAAAACACACACACAATACACATGAAAATCATACTAATTACACTTTTATTATTAAGTAAAAATTCCTTCTAGTTCTCACACTCTGACTACTTTTGCCATTCTGTCAAAACCCCCATACAAATAACTTTGAATTGTGAATTGATGTTCATGCAAACTAGCACTTTTTAAAAAACAACATAAAGCCTTTCCTCCCCAAAGCGTGACCTTGCTTTCTTTGCAGCTGTACATAGGAGCCTTTTCTCAGGCCTGTCTCTAGGCCCCAAAGCAATATAAGCAAAATCTGTAGTATCCTGCCAAGAATGAGAGCGTGGAAAGGGTGGAATTTCCTGTGCCATAAAAGAGAAAGAAGGTTGAGTCAGGTGTGGAGTGAGGAGCTGTTGCGTGTCAGAGAGCCAAAGGGTTCTGTGGAGGCAGTGAGAAGATGAGATCATGAATATTGTTGTGACCACCTAAGCTCTGCAAGCTAAGAGGCCAGCAGGAATAAAGCTCAGGGATGGAGCCTGCTGCCGTAGGCATTGGAATACTTATGCCCTGACCAGGACCTATTCACAACTGTTACAATCCTCCATGAGAAAAATGTACTAATGCCTTCCCTCTATTTTTCATTTGTTTCCTTCTGCTCATGTCCTTCACTTCTTTCAGACCTTGAGCACATGCCTTGCCAGATCTGCCATGCCTCTGCTATGGGATAAAACCTGTTCCTGTTGCACACCTGGAATGCATTTTGAATCTGACGTGTCCCTGTCTGTGCTACAGGTTGGCTATGGAAGCATATAATGTTCTTTAGCTACAAAACATTGTATTTAATGTATACTAGTCCCCACAATATCACGTATTTCCATGTAACTGTAAAAAACGGTCTCTTTCCTATCCCACGGCTGCTGGACAGATGATAAGGCTCTCTGATATCCCCTAAATGCCAAAGACAGAAAAAATGCTATCTCTTATCTGTAGACAGATATGAGAAGCTGCTGCCTGCCTGGATCAGATAGAGGTAATATTTCTTCCCATGCATGAAGATCAAAACCAATGATCGGTGAGGGCCTATGAGCTGTCACTAATGAAGACAACTTCCTAGTTTCATTATGACCACGTTCCTGCTTAACTTGGCATTTCATGCACATTTTGTCATATTAGAAATGTGCCGAACACAACCCATTTCCAAAAGCAACTACTGAAGACAAAGAAGGGAATGGGTAATTTCTTTTTCCAACCAGAAACCAATATTTTCTTATCTCTCATAATTACTGTATGCACCCACTGGCACATAGTGTGTAGTGGGTTTCTTTGTTGTTGTTTTTGGTTTGTCTTTTTTTTGTTGTTGTTGTTTTATTTCTTTTATTTTGTTTTTTGGGGTTTTTTTTTGTTTCGTTTGATTTTGGTTTTCTGCCTTTTTTTTTTTTTGTAGATTTTTTAAAATTGTGTCTGTTCATCAAGAAAGACTATTCTTTAATTGAAAAAAATAGCTGTAGGTTCTCTAGGAGGTGAAATTCTTTCCTCTAGTTAATATTTCTTGAGTCTGACGTTATTTCAGAAGTACAACACTGGCATCTGTACCTTGCCTTGATCTTTCTGATTGCCTTTTCTGAGCATGAAGACATATGCTACTAACCACCAGGATGAACATTTTCAAGTCAGCTTCAAGCTACTGTATATGAAATCAAACCAGTAAAAGAAACAGAAGTCTTACAGCCTCCTTCTCTATCTGAACTGTTAAGAGTCTACCTTGTTTTTATCACCTAGCTTCAAAGTGTTTCTAGAAATACAGAATATGAGTGCCTGGCCTTCACAGGACACTTTCAAGCTGAAAGAACAAAGTAAGAAGGAATAAAGATGTGCTGACCTCATTTGTCCCAGAACGGCTCTAATACAGCAAGCACAGGTTTCATAAAGCCTGAAAAACAACCTCAGATGCTTTGCTTGCCAGCCTCTAGATTTTGGTCTTCAAACTCTATTGCTACAGTCTCCACAGAGAGTGTGAGGTATTCTATAATTGTCCTCTATAAATGTGACATTAACTAACAATATCTACCCCTCACAAAGAGGCATGTATCACCTATTTCCCACCTTCTTCATAATCTACGGCTGTAACATGTTTCCAGCTTTCCCAGATGGGAAGACGAGTATCCTGGATGTTCCTCTGCCTGGACTGCTTAATGGGTAGAACTAGCATTCACTAGAATATAGGAGATTTTTTAGGCTTTGCTGGCAAACTCCTAGCTTTTCAGTTTGTTACAGGTGAATCTTTCAGAGGAGATTCCAAAACCCTATGCTCCATCTGTCTTAGTATTCAATTTGTAATGGTGATGAAATAGCAGCTTTTGTAAGAGCTGAGGTATTCTTGGCCAAAATTCTAATCCTTCCATTATCTGCTGTGAGCCATCTGGTTGCTGTCCTTCACAGGGGAGGATCTTCCGCAGCTGGTTTGAGTCTGATTTCCCAAAGAAATGAGTTTATGCAGTGATATAATTGCACTGATATTCTATTAGTATTGTGAAAGATAAATAGAGATCCCAAGGACTACTGTATTTCACAGAATCATAGGATCATTAAGCTTGGAAAAGACCTCTAAGATCATCGAGTCCAACTGTTAACCTAGCATTTCTATCTGCTCCCTAGGAATTAGCAGGTACATTAGAGAAGGGAGACCCAGGTTAATGCCCCTACTGAGGACAGTATGGGCAGTTATACAATCTCCTTGACCAAGGGATCATCCTGCATGCAGTTCCAGAGTAATAACTGAGGTATTTTATCTGGTATGAGCAGGGAGCTGGAAGGAGCTGAAATTATTGTGTATGAAGAAAGAGTTATGGGGGAAAGACATAACCGTAGTAAACTAAGCTTTGTAGTTCTACTCCAGTTGTTTGTTAATAGTCTTATAGAAAAATATTATTTGCATACAAATTCTAGAGGCCACCCCACTGCTTTAAAGCCTTCTTAGTGACACAGTGGTGTACATATCAGTGCAAACTCTGAGTATGGACCTGAAAGTAAGGTCTTCCTTTCACTGCTCCTAGTGGTTGCCAGTAGGTAATTTGGTGCCTATTTAATATCTAAGCATACCTTCTCTTTAGGTAGGGAGACATCAGCCAGTGCATGAAGAATTAATTACCCTGAGCACAGCACACAAACACAGAAAGGTCCTACAGACTTCTACTGCACAGTCATCAAGGCCTATTTCTCCCACTGTTGGTAGCTACTTCATGTAATACCTCAAATAGTTTGAGAAGATCCTTTCTTAATTCTCAAGAATTCAGACACAGAATTGCAAATATGCAACCAAATGAAAGCCAAGAAATGCAGAAGTGTAGGAGAGCTTAAAGGAAAGCAATTATACATTGCAGAAGAGCTTCTCAAATGAGATTGCAGCTTTGTTGTTAGCTCATATGTGTGTGTATTTCAGCAAAAAGATTCTTCTTACATACCTGTTAAATCTATTCTTTCTTACTTGTGGATCTGCATTTTTATTATCAAGTTCTGCACTGTAACTTTTTGAGATAACAGCACTGGCCTCTGCTCTAATGTTGATATTTTTGCATTTGAAAATTGCCAGTAACTGGTACTTCCAAATAGTTAAACTCCCTCTCCACATGCTTTGGAAGTAACATTTCAGAAATTAAGGAAATTCTGACAAAAAGAAACTTGGTATCAGAATAGCTGTGACTAATAGTAGCAAAGAGGATTATACCAAGAAGCTGGAAAGATAGTACATCCCAAGTGGGCATGGAGTAGTCTTCCAGTCTGACACAAGTGAAAGCCTAATGACAGAAAGTGTTAAGAAAAGGAGAGAATGTGGTATTTTTCTGTGATATTGAAATACACATTTCTGGGAAAATATATGATACTTGAAAGACACATGCATGCAAACTTAAATAATTTGCCTGAAAGATGGTCACACAAGGAAATTTTGCATTGAAGCGAAGCTGAAAACTCCAGCCGTGATATAATTTTGTTTTTTTCTCCTTGTGAGAGTAATTGGATTAATTAAATATTTTGTATTTGAAGTTTCAGAGAGGGGAAGAAGTGGGAAATAAAGAACAATGGGAATAAGCACCACTCCTCAATGCTGAGGTCAATAATGTGATACTACTTGATACATAATCTTTAGTTAACCATAAAAAATAAGAGTGTACTGCTGTGAATGATGGAAGTGGTGAGAACAATTCCTTGCTGACCCTTGTAATCGGTTTATGCACTGAAGCGTGAGTTTTGATTTCTTCCTTTTGACTGAAGAATCACTTTGTCTTTTCAAAAAAATGGAGTGGGATAAATATCACCTTCAGTTCTCTTCAGTTTTCAGCCTTTTGCTACCTCCTCTCTTTTTAAATTTGGTGGAAGCATGAAGAAATAGATAGATCCATTTTTACTTCATCAACTTGGCTTGATCTTAGCCAAAAGCCTGATATAGTGCCCAGTGAAAATTAATGGGATATTATATATTATGTTCTGTCTTCTGTCAAGCCGTATAACCCACATTTTTGAAATCTCTTGCAAAATTAATCAGTCCACACTGAATTTTATCTCAGGTACATCAGAAACAAGCTAAAGCAATAGCCAAAATTAGTGAATACCTTCATGTGATTACAGAAGATAAGTGAGTTCCTAGAAGACTGGCAGAGAAAAATCATTTTATCTATATTTAAGGGGGAGGGGGCAGTGGAATAGAGGAACACATGAATTACAGAGCCTTCATTACAACTTCAGTAGGTGGAAAGTTACTGGAACAAACAACCAAATTTTGAGCATCTAGAGGATAAAAAAATAAGGTGCTAAGGAATAGCCGACGTGGATTTGTGAAGAATAAGTTGACAACAAAACCAGCCTGATTTTCCTCTCTGATTAAGATAACTGGCCTAGCCTGTTGAGAAATGAGAAAAATGGAATACGTCTTGACCTTCATAAAATGTTTCACACAACTCCACAACTCATTGTCAAAGCCAACATAGGACAATATGACCCAGGTGAAATGAGAGTGAGAGACTGGAAAACAACTCAAAGGACCACTGTCAGCAGCTCAGTGTTAAACTGGGAGTCAGCATCGAGTGGTCCTGCAGGATTTTGCTTCATGACCAGTACTATTCAATGTTCATACTAACAGTTTGTATGATGCAGTACAGTTGCAAAATATGAGGAGGACACCAGGCTGGAAGATTTTGTAAGCACTTGGGAAGATGGGGGTAGAATTCAAAATGATCTTGGTAAATTGGAAAAATGTTTGGAAATCAATATCAGATAATTCAATAAGGACAAGTGGAAAACACAAGCCTTGGAACAGCAAAATCAAATGCCCAGGCATAGAGAGGTGACTAACAGCCTATGAGTCAGCATTGTAGGAAAGGAGCTGACCACAAAATGAATAGGAGCCAACGCTTTGATGCATGGGTTGTTCCGAAGGAGGAAAATGCCACTCTGTGCTGTGTCAACAGGATGTTCGGTAAGTTGCTTGTGTTGCATCTGTGGAGCATTTTTACTGGCAACTTCAACACAGAAAGGCAGCACATCACATATTAAAAGGAGGTATTGACAGACTCCCAAACTGCTGGCAGGAAGACAGCAAGAAATATGAGCAGAGGTCTGGAAAAACAGGACTTGTGAAAAGGTTAAAAAATTGTATTTTTCGAGTCTGGAAAAATGAGATTTGGGTGAAGGCATAAAAGCAGATTTTTAAAAATTGTAATGCATTGTAGCAGGTATAATAGAAGGAGTGCTGATCTACTTAGTTTCCAGTACAGGTGAAGGTGCAATAAACGTAATTTGAAGCAAGAGGAATTTAGGTTACAAGGAAACCAAACATCTAAGAATAAGATGGGTGAAATATTGAAACAGATGACTGATAGAAACTGTTAAATCTCAATTTTTTTTTAGCTTTTTAGAGAAGGCTCAAGAGTAGTCTACTGGAAGTTGTTTAGGTGATCTCTAATCTTGCAGCAGAAGCAAAAGACAGAAGTAATTTAGAAAAGTCCTATATTTCTATAACCCTGAAATGCATATAAAATCAGATCTGTAAAATAAAAAGTTAGAGGACTCATTATGTCTAGTCTAGCTCTATAATTTCTTTGGGTCTTTCCAACTCTACATGTCCTCTTCTGTTAGGCTGAATCCACACATGCCAATAGCCTCTACTGTGTAGTTACTCAAACAAACCAGTTGGTTGCACTATGTGGTAGAGGGATGGATAATATTGTGAGGCTTATGTGAACATACCAAATGAACCCTGGAATGATCAGTGTTTCTCATGATAATTAGGAAAAAAGATGACGGAAAAAAAACTCATGCTTTTCTTGATCATCATAAGAAACTGGTCTTCCCAGGAAAGAAGGTGTTTGGCTGTGGGACTAATGGGGAATAAAGCATTCACTCCAGCTGTACTTTGTTTGCCCTCATGGGTCCCCACTTCTGTAACAGCAATAATTTCATGACAGGTAAATCAGATACAGAGCTTTATATGCTTAAATGGTGTTTCTTTTAGATTATCCCTTCAGGCAGGAGTTTGTACCCTTGATCCCAGTATAAGGACTTTTGTGTTGCAAATCTGTAATCTCCCTAACCACATTGAAGTGCTGCCTTCCTTCATAAAATGACCATCAAACGGTGTTCTATTGATTCAGAAGGGGCCTCTGTTTCTGCATGTGCTAATTGATACTTTATTAAAGTCTAACTTAGCATACAAAAGTGCTAACTAGGCCAAACTCCCTGCAGCTTTGTAAAACCATTATTCCCCATTACCTTTCAAATCCCTATACAAGAAGATAAGGGCTATCTACCCACTACTTTTCTCACTGATTTCTGCCTCCGAGAATAGGTTCACAGTCTATGTATCCAAGCAAAAATAATTAACTGACCCCTCCTATTAAGTACAACATATTTTCAATAAAACAAGGTTTTAATGCCAGTGACTCCATCATAGCTTGCTGTACAACATCACGGGGCACAGCAAGAAACACTTCTTTGCGTTAGTCAGTTAAGATATGAAAGAGATCCTAGTTATCTCTGCCTTTCAAAAATTGATCGACACTTTCTATAAGAGTACAAGTGTTCATTTTCATGTCTTATACACTCACTTTTCTGTTTATCTAAATCCACCTAAAGCTGGCATTGATTCTCTCACTTTCGGCCTATGATGTCTTACAGCAGTGATCTACATTACCGCATTTGATCTTGGATTTGCCATGTTTCAATGTGAAGCGAAGTGTTTTGACAAGCCTAAGAACCAAATTTTCCCCAAAAAGCTTCTGTCCTGTTCAATTTGTACAGATTTTGCACTGGACAAATCTTAACTGCTTTGCTCATTTGCACCTTCCAGTGGACTTCAATAAGAATATTCAGGTGAACAGAACCACAAAGACATGACATACAGTTCTACAGAGGCATAGAAAAGATACATAAAAGAATTACAGCACCTAACTGTATACTTTGTAGGTAAAACTGTAGGTTTGGCATTCAGAGGGGAGAATCAAATGCCTGCATTATATAATTTGTGGCCATCAGCCTATTAATTGTCTCATTATCCACAGTGAATAAGGGCAGGCAGAAAATATGTCTGAAGAAAGTAAAATTTTATTCAGATTCTATTTATGTTACTGTGACATTCCTTGGGATGGAAGTGCAATATAAATTCATAGTATTACCTGTCAAAAATCTATCACCTCCACTTCAGCCATAAGAATATCTTTCCTTCAAGAAATATTTTCCCTGCCAATCACATGATAATAAGCAAAATACAGCCTTAATGAAATTTTCTACTTTTTAATGTCAGAATGATCTCCACTTGCATAATATAAGGGGACTGAGTCTCTTAATGTTTCACTAAGGTAAAATAAAATAGGATAGTATAATGTAATATAATATACTATACTATAAAGTGATATAATGTAATGCAGCATAATACAACACATATGGAAAGCACAGAGTCTGTTTTACCTAGAAGATACAGCATGCTCATGGAAATGCATAATTTGATAATACCAGGAAGGGCAAACCCAACATGCATGCAGCTCACACCCATATGTGCTTGGACAGCTCTAACATGGGGTAGATGATATACCTTTAAGTCTAGAGTTTGAGATGCACTGAAGAAATGACCAGATTTTATTAAGTCAGCTGCCAACAATTTCCAGTTGAAGATCGAAGGTAGAATAACAAACCAGTGAGTGTGACTAACTCAGGAAGCCTCCGCATTTTCAGGAGGATTTGAATAGGGAAATGGTATCTTGCAAAACTGATATAGGGAGAGCATTGCAGTATGCTGGAGTGACATGGAGATGTAGAGGACTGGGTTGTCCCAGTTCTACATGCAGGCAAGCTCAGGCAACACTAGCCAAGGCTGAAACAAGGTCTTCCCGTTGTGCTGTGTTTTGTGCACCACACCCGCTCTGCGGGCCTGCATCTCCCACCTGCTCCAGCTGGCAGAGACAGTACCTGGAATCCCTGACTTAAAAAACGCCTACAAATGGCTGTGGGAAATCAGTGGGTGCCTGCGTTACACCGTCTCCAGTCATTTTGAAATAGAGATGAAAGACTCCATTGTGGCTGTCCTGGGTGGAAGCTGGGCACTCTGGAGATTGTAAAGTCAGGCAGAGGAAAGTCTCTTCCCCAAAGGCCTGCAGGGTCTCTGCCCAGTCTAGTGCAGGAAGGTCTCACAGGCCCCCTGTAATAGTGCCACCCCACCATGTGGGGAGTGTAGCTGGCTGGGAAGCTGACGGGATGGCCCCAATGGAACAGCAAAATAATCACTGCTTCCAGTGTGGTGTCAGAGACGGGAGAAGGAAAGTGAGAATTTCCCCATGCATGGGAGCCAGACTGCCTTGCTTGCAGAGTATTTTAACAGGCATTTACCTATCTCTACAAATTTTTGTAAAATGCAGGAGTTTGTTCTTTAATGATAATCCCCACACACCACTGATTTCAGAGAGCAGACTCTGTAGTTGTACTTCCTAATCATTTTGATATGAAGAAAAACTGAATAAACTAGAAAAATTTGAACAATGTGACCTGGAAAAAATATGTCAAGGACAATAAAACTTCTAATTTCTGGTTTAACATTCATTCAGTATTTCAAGAAAAGATATAGTGTCTGTCCAACATTATTAATTAGCATGAGCTTCATTCACTGTAACTGTCCTTTCTCTTCCAAGAAACACATATATTGTTACATATCGCCAATTTTGTTTTCCCACAAGGCACATTACAAAACAGCTTGTGTTGTTTCTGATGCAATAACGTATCAATCTGAGTATATTGTACATAATAAGGTATGCTCTAAGATAGAGCACTGCATGGATTTTTATTTAGAAGGACACCTTTGATGTTGTGTGAAGTAAGAAAACTTTAAATTCTACTGAAATAAAAATGAAACTCTGTGTCACTGTAATCAATCTTGATCCATTGTAGAAGTCTGGGCTCTGCATAAGTTCCACTCTAATCTACTTCCAAATGTAAGCTTTCAACTAGACAGTCAAGACACATAGATTAGCTCTTTGAACAGGAATTTTCTGAAAGCACAAATAGAAATGTATATGCTTAGTGCCTATTTTATGAGTCAACTTTTCAATTAGAAGAGTTTTATAACTTGTTTAAGAATATCATGTCCACGTCGCTGTCACTCTCCAGTAATGCATGGGTTTAAACTTAACAGCCTCCTTGAACAGACTATGGGGAGAAAATAATGGAATTATTTCTGAGCCTCTTTTATGGATACAAATGACTGCAACAAACAGCTACCTACTATTTCTGAAGCACTGTTTCAGACAGCTTGCCTACATACAGAGAACATAGCATATTCATTTTTTCTTACCAACACAAAAATACAATGCTTTCTAAGTCTTTCCTGGTTTTGAGCAATCCACTCTATTCAGCAGGAAACAATAGAAAAAATGTACTTTATGCCACTGAGAAAAATAAATAGCAATGTTACAACATACCTTTCACTACGTTTGCATTTCTCTGTTGTGTCATTTGCTAAAACAGTTCAGTTTACATACTGCATTTCTCTTGTGCACTTCTGGGCAGTGTGTGCAACAGGTGCTTCAGCAGCTCTGTCCTCTTTTTAACATAACCCACTCCAAACAAAAAGTTCCGTTTGTATTATAGCATGCAGCAACTTTCAGGAAAAAGAAAAGACATCATCATAAACCAATCAGACACTCTTTGTCTGATGATCTAGCCTCTTTCTCAACTGAAGCACCAGTCTGTGAATTGGACCAGTAATCCACGAGGCAAGGTACACAGACACCATTCACTAGAAAGGATGCTGGGGGAACATAAGCCATACGAGTGGATGGTGGGAACAATAGCAAACATTTCATGTTGATGTGGCTGGGAATGAATAATGCATGTGTTGGGGAAACAGTTACCCCATTCTGGTGTGGAGGGGGTGGAAAGAGTGGGCGTGACAGGTACTTCCCTGATCAAGTTAGTGTTCTAATTAAAATCAGCATCTGCACAGACCCAGAAGACACTGTATGGTGAGAAAACAATGTGCCAACATCTAAGGGGGAAAAATTACTACTATATGGACTCACAGAAAAAGCAGCTCAGATGCAAAAATAGTATTTTATGTAGGCAAGCAGGCACTCACAAGTGAAACAAAAGGACTATGGGAAACCTAAGCAGACTACAAGTTCTTCTGATCTGGTATTGTTTACATATGCCATATAAATGAATGCTTCATCTCAGATGAACCACCCTTTCAAATTATTAATTAAGTAATAATCCCTGAGAAATGTGTCATTACCAACAGTTAGGAGCAACTTTATTATGTTTGCCCCAGGCTATTAATGCTCAAACACAATGGCCACTAATTGCAAGAAGAACTAATTTCCCTGGAATTACTCATGCATTTTCTAACTAACAGGTGACAGTTTTTGCTTTTAAACCTTGTTTTTTTTAAGTTGTCTAAGTAGAGCATTTGTCAGTCAGAAAGATTATTCTCTAATCATCCTGCATAGAAATCACCATTAACAAAAAGAAAGCTGATTTTTGTTACCTTTGTGCATTATTAATTTTTTGTCACAGACAAAACAGCAGAGGTTATAATCCCTATAAACAATGCATCAGCTCCAAGTTCAGCAAAACTAGCAAAAGCATTTTCAATCAATGCAGTGAGCTTTGGATCAGTCTTGACAGTTTCTTTAATAAACAAGCAAAGGGTCTGCTGTTTTCTAAGTTTATATTACAGCTCTTCTTCTGTAATATGTTATTAATGCAATAAAAAATAATTTCTGGGATGTCAGTGACCTAACTTTGACATTTCCTCCTGTCAGCTGTTTTCAGTGTAGACAAATCAGGTGGCCATAAGAATTATTATTAAGCATTGTTAAAAGGATAAATTGAGAAAATTAATCTAGAGGCAGGGGGAAGAAGTCTACCTGGAATTTAAAGTGATTTTCTTCACAAACACTTTTTCCCTCGGCTCAGGAGCAGAGTATAAGGAAAAAAGCCTTAAAGAATAGCTGCCATTGTCATTGCTTTTTAAAAGCATCCACATGACAATTTAAAAAGAACTGCCATTTCAGCTGTTTCTTAAATAACCTCTTTCTTCTTCCTCAATCACGGAATATATTTCTTTCACTTTTTGACTAGCACTTCATTTTTTTTTTAATAAACTTACACACTCAATTTGCAGGAAATTATATTTTAAAATGCGTCTCAGAGGTGTTTTATCATAACACTTTCATTTGGATTGAATTAATGTTGAATCCTGATTTGCAGAAAGAGGAAGAGAGGGAGAGAACGAGAAAAGAAAAAAAGCTTAGCTTTTACCCCAGCGATGAAACACACCTCTTCAATTGGCATTTCCAAATCAATCCTAGAGTAACCTTTATGTGTAATAACAGATTTATTCTGATACTTTTGAAACACATACAGCAGCAGTGTAGTATCTGCTGGACTAGACAGTCAAGAGTTTCTTCCCACTCTCTTCACCAGTGCACAGTTTGTTTTCAAGCCTTTAACGATAGTCCTCACTTCATTTTTATTCTACTTCCCCCCACCCCCCCCATTTTTAGGTCCTCGTCTCTCTTTTTTCTCCATTAAGATGCGAATGGGTTGGTACCTCAGCCAATATGTCTATACATGCCTGAATAGACTCGTAGAAAAGCAGGGTCTCCTTTTGTCTGAGTCCGTATGGCTGTATGTCATTCCACACCAATAGGCAAGGGCTCCTCTCTCTGTGGGAGACTTCCAATAATTGCCAGAACAAATTAAACTGGGGCTTATCTGTTCCTCTCCCTTTTCAGCTTGAAAATGGACGAACAAGACCAATTTTAACTGGTGACAATGTAGCATAGAAATAGATTGGACACAGCTTGTGTGAAGCCATGTAGATAGCAGCGGCAGAGCACTGCTTTGAGAGGTGGTGTTGTACCACATGGACTCAGCCAATCCTTCTGATCTAACAAAGGAAAAAATGAGTTGGGAGTCTAAGAGCAGTCTATGTAGTCACCATTGTCACAGGTGGAGATGAATGAAGGACTATTTCTGGTTATACGCACTTGGGGCATGTTTTAGTGGTGGACTTGGCAGTGTAGGTTAATGGTTGGACTTGATGATCTTAGAGGTCTTTTCCAATATAATGATTCTATATTTCTATATTGGAGTAGACTAGGCAGCCCAGAAAAGCAAAGTGGACTGCACTATGCATATTTTTAAAAATAGAAATGAAGTGTACAATAAATTCCAGTTATTCCCCACACACAACTCCTTTTCCCTCCTTGTCCCCCACCACTTGTGTCTTAGATGGCCAAGCATCACAAGTACATCTTTAATTTGTGGCAGATCAATGGGGAGAGTTCTGCCTTGTCTCTGCAGTGAGTATTTGGCAGTCTTGGGCTGAAAACAGTGTATTAAGAGATATTATAGTGATCAGAAGCAAATTTTCTATAGCAAAGAGCTGTCATCTTCCTTTGCAGATGAGATAAAATGAGTTCAAAGTGCTTTCTCCAGGCAAAACCAGACTTGAAACCACACAAAGGAAATTAATTCTTCGACAGTGTCTGACAGACTGAAATCTGAACTATCAGATTTGAAAGGGACCCTTAATTCTTGGGGCTGCTGAATGCCAATGAGAAATACTAGGATCTTCTCTTGACCAACATGATTACTGCTATCAGACGAGACTATGTCAAACACCTTTCTACATACTGTTGTCACTTAAGCTCTAAAAAACCATCATTCACTGTAAACTATCCTCTCAACTACTACTCTGCTTCAGTCAGGCTCCTTCAGCCCCAAAGTCAGTGAGACATTAACAGTGAAAAAAGTCCAGCAGTTCTCAATCCTGTCAGCTTTCGTGCTCTTTTTCTCTCAAGCTCTCATGTTCCTGACCCCTATCAGAAAACCAAGAAGGAAGCTGTGACACAGTAATTAATGAATATCACAGGAGGTGACTTCAGGTTACTGGAACTGGATGGAACATCTGTCAGTAAGGTCACCCTCATGTGCTATCGCAGGACACCAGAAAGAAGAGATCACCACCACTCTCTCTGTTCCCCCTCATAAGGAAGTTGGAGACAGAAATGAGGTCACCTTCCTGTCTCCTCTTCTCTAAGCTGAAAAAAACCAGTATCTTCAGCCTCTCCTCCTAAGCTATGCCCTTTAGTCCTTTCACCATCTTTGTTGCCTTCCTTTGATCACATGCTAATATTTTAATATTCTTATATTGTGGAGGCCAAAACTGCATGCTGTACTGGAGAAGTCATGCCAATGTTGAGTTGTAGCATATTTTGTGTGAAACTTGGGACAAATGTTTGCCTACCATACTAAAGTACTAGGGTCTTGCTTTTGCCTTTTATACAGACACAGAAAAAACAAAAACATAGCAAAAGAAATGAAAACATTGGGGGAAAACCCCTTGTATTGAAAAAGAGTAAAATGGAAAGTCATATTGTCAATGTCAATCCTGAAACTGCCCCTTTGAGCTTGACAGCTCTGTAACTTGTGCATCTTAAAAAAGCAATTTTGTTTCTTAAACTAATTACTAAAGAGATGCCATAATTTTATATAATTTTTAAATGTCTCTGGAGGAAGTTATGCAAAATTCAAAATAGGTCCATTCTCCATTAGGTTCGCAAGAAAAAAATTAGCAAAGTGTAACTTTTACAGTGTGATCTTTGGTTCTAAAAATTGTGAACAGTCAGCAAAACTGGAATGGTGAATCCATTCTGAATTGACTTTTTTATAGTCATAAGTCCATGAATTCAACTTTTGCAAAAGCACGGACTTGACAGAGTCTTCAGTATTTTAGTCCCATGCATTTGCATTACCAGCTATTTTTGGTCAGGTCAGATATGGGCAAGTCACCATGCAATGGACAAATGCTCACATTTGAAAAGGGTATTTATTTGAAAAGGGTATTTTAGGGCCAAGACAGAGTTCAGCCTCTCTGTTTTGGACTTGAAACCACAGCTAATTTAATAAAACCTACATTCCTGCCAAGAAAATACGATCAATTTCAATCATTATTTATTGTCTAGAAACCTTCCTTACTTAGGAGGAGTCAGTAAAAGGTATTCCATGCCTTTAAAGTGGGCTAGATTGTCATTGGCCTTAATTAGAGCCATGCCAGAGCAAACTGAATATGGCATAAAATTGTAATTTCTTTTTATAAATAGACAAATGAAAAGATAGAAAATACACTTTGGCTGAAAGATAAAAATAGAAGAGCAATTGCATGTCAGGATGAACTTACAGATGACCTCTGAAGTGGTCAACAATGCAAAGTGAAGAAGAGGCAGCATTCATGGGAGAAATTAGAACCCATCTGCCTGCTCACTGGTGACCTCTCTTCGGAGCCTGGGAAAGCGAGGAGTGACTTTGCTGGTTGTGGCACCGAATCTGCCTGGTCTGATACTTACAAGAACAAAACCGATTGCTTCAAAAGGTGCAGAGTGTCTTGCCAGTCAACCCTGAAGCTGAGCAGGGAACAAAACTTTCCCAAACCAGTCACGGCCGAGTTGACATCTGTTGGGCCTTTATTGTCTCACTGTGCCAGTTGTTAAAGGCTTAAAAAGCCTTGCTGCATTCACAGTGAGTGAAGCAGGAGCCAACAGCAGGTTTGTGTGGGTGGGGTGATGGCTGCCCTGCTGCTCCCCATCCTTGGAGGTGGACAGTCCTACAAGAGCACTCCTTGGCTTGGGGCTTTCTTCCATTCTGATAGTCCTTGGAGGAGATGCAGGATGCCCCTAAAATTAGGCAGCACCCCCAGGCATGTAGAGGAGACAGTTGGGAGAGGAACTCATTCCTGAGTCACCCCTTTTCTACTTTCTCTTGTTAATGATGGCCCAGATAATTTCTTACACAGCCTCTCCCATCACAAATTGGAGACAATGGCACAAGGAAAGGAGCTTCCATTTGGATTGGAGCAGGGGATCCTGACTGTAGGGAGAGCACCAGCCTTCAGTACAATAGTGAGTAGTGCTGAGGGGTGGAAGCTCTCCTGCTCCCATGCCTGAGCTGCATGCCTCAGCCAACTTCTCCAGGCAACTACTTAATTTATCAGCACTTTGGGCTGGTAATTATTCACAGAATCACAGAATATGCTGAGTTGGAAGGTACCCAAAAGAATTATTGAGTCCAACTCCTAGCCCTGCACAGGACCATCCCCAAGAATCACACCATGTGCCTGAGAGTATCATCAAAATGCTTCTTGAACTTGGTCAGGCTTGGTGCTGTGACCACTTCCCTGGGGAGCTGTTCCAGTGCCCAACCACCCTCTGGGTGAAGAGCCTTTTTCTAATATCCAACCTAAACCTCCCCTGACACAACTTCAGGCCATTCTCTCCAGTTCTGTCACTGGCACCCCAGAGAAGACATTAGTGTCTACCCCTCCTCTTCCCCTCTTGTTGAACATCAGGCCAAAGAGGCTTGGCTTTCCCTTGATAGGACAAGGTAATCCCCTGTCCTGTCTGCTGATGACAGCCTGTTTTGCTGTTTGTTGTACTGAGGCAGAAATGACAGCTGGTTGATCTTGACAGCCTTTGTGCTACCCATGTGCTCAGAACACGGAGTTCTCCGAAGGCCACTGCAGCTGCTCAGATTTTCTCTATTATACTCTCATCAAAATTTTTTTAAGATCCAGCAAACCTACAGTGTCCAAATGAAACACTCCTTCCTAGTTTCATCCTGCAGTAGTTTTTAAGCACTCACGTTGCTCTGCTTTATGATTCCCCTTGTAAAAGCTAGGGGAGGGCTGGAAAATGTCATGAATGGGAAATTCCTGAGAAATGTCCACTTGCCACAGATACTTCTTGCTAATTCTGCAGATAGTGTGTTCTTTCTTCTGAACAGGACATTAAAATAAGCTCCTGCCTATGTGAGGCTATTAAAAAATGCAGTAGTCCTTTCAACAAGGACAGTAGTGAAGTCTTCTGTCTCCTTTCCAAATTCCAAATCAGTTAACAACATGTGTAAGGCACTGTGCAAAACTCCATCACTAGATGCTTGATTCCTGCTAATACTTTTGCTTAACTAAAATTCTTTTGTTCTTTCATCTGTGTGTAGCAGTCATCTTCAGTTCCTACTCTGGACTATTTGAGAGTGTACTTTCACTGTTGCTCTGTTTTATTGTGATCTGGGGAAAAATGAAATAATTCTCGCAACATAAAATCTATAAAGATGAAAGGTGTTATAACTGTATGTTAATTATTCATTACTAGTAGTATTACACATACTAATGTTTTCCTCAAATTATAGTGTACCCTACTGAGCCTAAACATGTTAAAGAGCAGTAGCTCCTTAAACAAATTTGGCACAGAACTCTAATGAATTTCACCACAGACATAGGATCAAAATCAGATTTTGTGAATATAAAATCGCTTCGTCACCTAGGGAAAAGTTTAGAGAAGGAAAGAACAAAGAGTTCAGTAATATGCATTGTTGATAGCTTATAGCGTGCCACGAAGCCTTTGCGTCAGACAGAGTGCAATTCAAAGCCAGCCACTGCAGCAGATGCAAAGATACTGAGATCCCTACTGAGCATAGAACTGCCTAACACCAGCTTCACAATTACCCTATGGGCTGTCCAGCCTGATTAACTACTGACATCAACAAAAATAGTGACTGGAAATTCCTGCAGCTAAATATATTTTTGCCCTATAAAGCTGTTTTGGGTCTAAATACAAAGATGCCTGCACAACTACCAACAGTAACACTTAATGGCTCTGTTCAATGTAAACTGTGCACTTAGAAGTGATTGTGGTGTAGCTATAGAAAATGCATTAACAAGTAAAGCTTTAAAGAAAAAGTTGCCCAAAATCAAATACTAAGTTGGAAATGATATTATGAAGCTCAGGTAAATTCAATACAAACTGCAGTCATTTTAAATAGGGATAGCAATAAAAAACCATGGTATAAGGTTGTTACAAATGTGTTGATGAACATTTTGCTATTATGTTGCTTTTCTAAATTCTACCAATGTATGCAATTAAAAGGAAATAGGACTAGGTTCTGAAAAGGAATCTTGTGCGGTGGTAATCACAATAGACTAAATGACTGCCTATTCCCAGTTTCCAATAGGAAGCATCTAGGAGCTTTCCACGTATTACAAGGGTATTAATGCTGGAATTTTCCGTTCCTCTGAAGCCTGACAGAGCCCGAGGTTGCAGAGGAAAAGTGGACTATAGGCGGTGAGCAGTGAGGAGAGAAAAGATGTTGGATGTAATCCTGTTGCTAGACAAAAATGTGTCTGTGTGTGTATGTCTGTGCATGCTTGTGTACCTAGATGTACATGGATATATTTCTAGTTACCTTAACATCTTGTATTCAAGCAGAAATGGTAGTTTCCCAAACATGTTGTAGAAAAGGCAGAGCAGAAAGCTGCTGCTGGCTAGTGGGGCAGCCCTACCTATAGTACCTTGTGTGAATCCATGGCCTTGCTGACCTTTTCATTAGCAGTGACTGGAAAATAAAATGATCACTGCAAGTGGGAGAAGAGTGCAAACAGTTCAAAGACATTTTATGGTTTTTTTGGCTGTGGCACTGCATTAACATGAAGAAAATCAGAGGAGTTCATACTCAATTATTTAGACTTGTCTCATCTGTCCAGACTGAAGAACTATGCAGGGTCATAGAGCTGTTATCTCATGACAGGATTTTTGTTACACAGGAAAACTGTAGATATGTACATCTTCTGTGATTTGATATTACACAGTCTGCCTGCACTCTTCAGCAGCACATAAAATATGCAACCCCTGTGTCAGCTTCTCAGAAGGCATGTCCTTGGCACTTGTTGTGAGCTCCAGTCTCATCAGGAAATAAGATGCTATAAATCATTAAATCAGGACCAATCAGCCACCTATTACTGATGCAGAAGAAAGTCTCATTCAACAAACATTCCTAGTAAGGAATAACAACTAATAATGGATGCTGCACTAATTTCTACATTATCTAACACAGTCTCCAGTACCAAAAAAACTCCATGTCCACTGCTACTGAAACTTCAGCACAAGCATTAGAATAACATACAAAAAGATGTTTGATCCAAATTGTATATTTGTGCACTTACATAAGGGCCCTCAAAACTGGCAGCTCTCAGATGAAGTATCCAGAGACACATTCACTGACCATGTTTCAGGCTGTGAAATGCTTGGGATGGTACAGTAGCAGACAACTTGGTTGTGAAAAAGTTAGCATCCACCTTAGAGCATTTTACTCTCCAATGTATGTGATTGGAAAACATACTTTTTGCATAGCATAACATGTATTTGCAGGAGTAATTTTCAGTTGAAATTTCCTCCAGGCTACCCATAATAAATGAATAATGGATTTTTCTTTTTTTTTTCTTTTTTTTTCTTTTTTCTTTTTTTCCCTCTTTACTTTTGGCTATTGGAGAGGTCAAGAATAAGCAAAAGTGAAAGAATATCAAGTTTCTCAGGCTGTCTTCCAAACACTAGGCACAGCCTGCTCTGGTCTGTGAAAGCAAAAAGTTGCTGCTCTGAAAAGCTAGCCATATGGAAAATTTGTCTCTTTGATCAAGGGAAAGAGGACTCTCTGTGCTAATCTTCCACTCTGGGTCCTCTTCTGCCCTGTCTACCATCTCACTAAGGTGGAGTCTTGCATCTCGCTTGAATTCTCACTCCAAGCAAGAGGAGGGTTTTATGCAGCTTTTTTTCACACCTTTCTCTGAACCCCCATACCTTTACCACCTCTTCAATGCAGACACAAATGTTCCTTTCCTTTGCCTTTTGTGAGTCTAAGAGTTCTCTTGACTTACAGTGGAATGGAGCCACTGATCTATAAGATGGCATGAAATGTTTGCTGGCACCCATTTTGCTCATAAGCAATCCCCCTAGGCTCTGCAGATGTTTAAAGGGCTCAGGGATGCTCAGGACTTACTCAGCCAGCAGAAGAGCTGCCCTCTGATAGACAGCATCTGTATAGCCTGCCATGTTTTGAGGCCTCAAAATTCAGCTGCATATCTCATTGCTGGGAGTAATACCACTTGTGTTGTCAGTCTTGAGAATAAAGGATTTTTAGCTGGATTTCCCAAAGAAATGGGTATACAGTAGTTTCTTTCTGCCTGTCAGTCCTCATCTAATAAATCTGGAATCCATTTAGCCAATTTCAACCCTATTTGACAGAAAAGATGTTATAGTGTATAGGGAAGAGGATTATCTACAATATACCCAAAGGACTTATTTTTCACAGAAACACTGTATATGCATGCATTTGGGTTGAGAGCAAGCTCTTCAAGTATATCTGCTTCTTTAATGTGCCACATGTATGCTGCTTGCATGGTTGTCTAATGGATGTCATCTTTTTAATGTGTATTTACAGACAGTTTAAAATATGCTCTGGGATCTTAATTTGGAATGAGAATGATAGTATGCAATTAAAATCTGAAATGAAATACAGCAAGAACATTGTAGGTTGTAATTGCAATTATTACCAGTAAAAAGACGACATGCCTGAGATATGGTCTGTCTATCATTTTGTAAGAGAAAGTTCTTCAAGGAAAGGACTGCTATTTGTTGTAAGGTCGTACACTGCCAGTAACAGCAGTCACCTTGATCCTCTCTACTAACATAATAAAGCTAAACTGAATTAAGATAAACCCAGGCAGTATCACAGGTGACCATGAGTGACACTAGAGTACTTTACCAAGTTTTAGAAGGTGGTGCCAGCACTGCATCTTTAGCAATCCCTGTATGGTAAAAGTTAGTGACCTTTTAATGGTGACAGTTATATGAAGTAGTTTGAATAATTACCCATGAAAAGATCCTTTTATATATCTTTATAGACACCCTGCAATGAGATGCTCTTTTGTGGCATTTTCATTTCCATTCTAAACCATATTAACGATTCACTGAGTTGGAGAATCAGATGGGGAGAAGAAAATCCAAAACAATTTGCTGCTTCCAGTGCTATTGCCTGGAGGCTCTGCCTCAGAAGCAGCCGAGCACTTTCCACAGGCATGATGGGTGAGGACTCCTCACTATAAGCAGGAGATTTGGGACATTCCACTCTCACAGTACCATCTCCATTGCAACTGCTCCCAGGCAGATGATGGGGAAAGATCATTGGAAACAGCTGCAAACAGCAGTAAACAAGCTGCAAATAAAACTGCTTAGGGAAATTACCATTTGGTGTTGCTGGCTTTATCACTTGCATCTATAAGTTTGCAAATAATTGCTTTTATTTAATTCAGCATATAGCATACTGCAACATAAAAACGAAATGGGGGAGAAAGGAGGTGATGAAAAAATCAAGAAAAGGAGACTGTGTAACAACAAAAAGGAGAGACCTTAAAGCTATAATCACTTTAAAACATCAGAGGATTTTTTTTTCTGTTATAGCTGTTTTTCTTTTTTTCTGACAGATGTTCAAGGAAATATCTAAAGACTAAGAAATATCCTGGCCATTTAGAAGAGTATTATAAGCTTAATTATATCTGTGTTCTTTTGCAAGAAATCACTGAGGTGATGGACTCTCTTGTATCAATTTCATCAAACTCTTCTCCATTATTATTATCCTGCAGGAAAGTTAAGCCTACATAGATCTAAGCCTCTTTCATTCAAACGACAGATCCCAAATCACTACTTCTTTTCTGTTCTGCATTTTCAGCATGACAGACAGAATAAAAAATATGTTTAGAGAATGGAAGCAGGCTCCACAATGCCCACACAGACCTGTAAAGAATATGCAATGGAATTTAGAAGCATTTTATGCTATGTTCTTTTAGCCTGTTAGTGGAGCTTAAAGCAGTGGTGTGGACAACTGATAACAAATACCAATATTCATCTCTTCAGGGGAAAAAAGTAACCTCAGATTATTGTGAAGCTGAGGCTGAAACTTAGTTCTGTGAGATTCAGAGGTGGCATCCTCAGATTACTGAAGGTGTCTCAAACAATCTTTATTTTTCTCTGCAGTTTGTTCATGGCTACATATAATCAGACAATTCTCTAAGATCTGTTGCAGGTGGAGACGGTTCCACTGTTTTGAGAATCCTGACATAAAGTGGTCTAGGGCATCAAAAATACGAACCTAAGTAGCAATCACGCAATCATAGCTTTCCCAAGAGTTGAAATGCTCTGTTAAAAAAACACCCTGAGTGACAACAGTATTTCAACATCAACTTTTCTAATATTACAGGGTGCTAGTTCTTGTGAGAAACAAAGAAGTGGGGTAGAAGGAGGGAAAGCAGATTTTTTTCCCAAGGTCTAAGCAGCTGTTGCAGAGAACAAGAAGCACAGAGCCTGGTACCTCATAAGGAAAGGAGCACCTGAGGTTCTTTCCTGTTTTTTTTTTTTTCCCACAGCCAATATTTTCACAAACTCACTTGATCTGATACCTTCTGTCTTTAATTAAAATGTTGGCAGGTATGGTTTGCTTGAATTTATGCCAGAGGATTTATTCTAATCTCCTCCTTTTATGATATGCTCATCTGGAGGAGCAGAAAAAATGACTCCCCAGTTCTTAGGAAGGGGACTCACATACTCCCTTAATTGTGTTGGAAATCCCTGTGAATCTGAGTAGAAGGCAAACATAATTCAGAAGACACACCACCTCTAAAATAATCAGTGTTTGCTGTCTGCCGTGGGCTCTGACTCCCTGACATGCACTGAGCGGGAGTGAAGTCAGTGCGTGGTCCTGTGGAAGTTTGCATTGCTGCAATAGCTGGAACTGAGGGAGATCACCTTGGATGGACTGAGGCAAGAGAGCAGAACCTGTCTGTAAGTCATGGGCCATATTCAGCAGAAAGTCAGAAGTGGAAAAAAATCATCAGTCTAGACTGTTCCTAACACAGCTACTCAACCAGGGCCAAATTTGCCATTGAGGCATATTAAGAAAGTACTTCATGAATAGCTCACAGAATAAGGTAGCCCTCAGCATAAATATATGTATTGCAAACCGACCAGAAGCAGAGAAAAGTGCTGCTTGAACAATATCCAGTGAATATGCTATTCAGCTCATCTGTACGTTTGTTGTTAAAAGAAAAAAAAAGATCAACAAATCCTCCCCCTCTCTTCCCACTATTCAGATTGCTCTGTTGGACAAGAAATGGTACAATATGTTCCTGCCATTGTAAGCAACCAGCAGCCCAACCCACGCTGACAGTACATCTGGGGCACAGCACATCCTACAATGAAGGGCTCCCAGTGTCTGTGTACTCCCTTACAGTGCTCTCTGTACCTGCTGTTGATACAAAGGACTCAGAGAAGATGCCCCTCTCCCTCATCCACCTGTCATTCCTTCACAGCCTGCTCCACACTGCCCCTTTGAAGAGATCACAAAGTAGGTCTGATTTTTTCTTCACATTTTGACTGCTGCAGCATTTTTCTGCCCCCTTTTCCTTTGCTTCAGCTCTATAAGGCATTTGTTAGAGGCCTGGTTTACCTTTGCAAGGTAATGGAAGGCGCTGATGGTGCATTCAGCTGACGATGGGCAGGAAGAGCCAGCCACAACCTAACAGTGCCAACACTGAGCTCAAAGCCAGTCCATGGCCTTGCCATCCCCAAACTGTCTCAGGACTGAAATACCTGCCTTTATCAGAAGCTGTAAAAGTTTGTCTTTAACTAAGTCCAACACAGATACTCTGGGGCTCAGTAGGCTTGTGCTTTAGATGCTCAGATAAGAAGGTAAGGCATTGCTCCATTCTGTTTGTTAAAATGAGGATTCACCATGAACTGCGTAATTAAGGGCTGAAAGGAGGAAAAAAAAGCAATTGAATTAAACCTGACAGCACAGTGCAAAGAATCAATAGCTTTATTTGCTGCTTAATGATGATGATACTGTTGTCATTTCATTATATGTGAGTTACAACCAACTTTGTGTTGGCTTAATTGTATTTAGCAAGTAAACTGAGGCATGCAATTTACAGCAGCAACAACTGTTAGGGAAAGCTTAAGACTATCATAAATTGGTCCTGAGCAGTGAAATTACTCTGCTTCCAATCCAGCGCACTAGATTATAGAGATGACTTTTTTTTTCCTTTCCCCTCCTTCCCCCAAATTAGCAATAACATAATAAAGACTTCTTTTGACTGACAGGACAGAAAAACCAAACATCCTGTAGCAATGCATCTTGTGATCTGAGCCCCACAATGACTTGTTTCAGTTTTCACATGTTTGGGATTACACAGTAAATCCTAGATTCCTGTGTCTCTGTGAAGTGACTCCAGCTTTTGGCAATGGTTAAACAACACTGTATTTATTGCTTTTCCTTTTCATGGCCTGTCTACCAAAAATATCATATAAAAGAAGCAGAAAGGGGAACAGAAGTGGGTGAGAAAAGAACTCAGAGGAGACAGCTGAGGAAGGAATGACTGTCACAAGACTGAAGGCATTGTAGGTGTTTTTTTAAGCAAAGTAGCAATGGGAAACACTCAACTCATTCATTTTATTCTCAAGTTTTATAGAGTGGTTCAGCCTCAGAGGTTTAGGGAAGGGACATTGTTGCAAATGAGTTCTAGTAGACTGCAAATGCAAGAAGGCACTGGCAAAATAAGGAACGGGGATGGGTTAGCCAGTGACCACTTTCTTTGTCTTTATTTCTCCTCTTCTTCTGATCTGTTTTGCTCATGGTTCCTCTTTCTCCTCACTGTCTGCCTCTCTGTTGGTCTGTGTTTTTTCAGCAGCCTCCCTTTTCCCCCAGCATCCTGGTGAGGTACCGTGGGGGCCGTGTTTGTCACAACCCGGGTGTGCAAGTTCATCAGTGTGGAGGCCTCTGGGTACTTGGAGTGCCCTGTGACTCTTCCAGGGCCCAGCTGAATGCTCAGAGGAGGGGGAAGGTGCAGGCACAGCCACGTCCATCCTGGGCTAAGCCCTGATGCATAGGTAAAATGGGCAGGTGCCAGGGACCATTCTCGCACACATCCCACAGCAAGGAAAAGGGATGCCAAGTGTTATTTCAGGTCCTCAGCTTTGGCCTGAAGTGGCAGGTCTTTCTGATTGAAATAGCTTTATTTGCTTTTGCCCAGAAGCTGTCTTTTCCTTCCCTCTTGTGCATCCCACAGTGCCTGTGCTACCAGCAGACATTCAGTAGTTCGTGTTTCAGGGAAGTAGGGGGAGTCATAATTTTTATTGCCATTCTCCAGTTGCCTTTGCTTTACAGCCTTGCCCTTAACTCTGTTCTCAATTACCAGGGATTGCACATTTTAATATTACTCTTTTAATGAACTGCAGAAGTGAGGAGCTTTAAACAGCTCAACAGTCACATCACAGGTGAGGCCTGATGTTGTTTTCCTCTAATCACAAGATGTTAGCTGTGGAAAGGTGTTGAGGAGGGCCTGACAATGGGGTGCCTGGACAGAACAGGTGGATTTTCACAGCTTTATGTAGAACCTGCAGATTTCCTTGGGGACCTAATGAATTAAACATTAAGTCAATATATATTGCAGTAAATACAATTCCATGATTAAATTCAGGAAAAACAAAAGCAAAACCACATCTACACGAGAAGACCTTCAAGACTTCTATGTCCAACAGTTGGGAGCCCTAAAATGCAGTGTTCTCCTAGGAAGTTGTGCTACAGCAAAAATCGCATTGTGGCTGTCTATATTTATTATTTCATGTTGATTTTCTCTGTAACATATATTCGGCTTGAAACTAAAGTGGATATTTATTTCCTGACTGAAGACCTTGCAAACCATATGTACACCTGGACTGGCAAAGTCTTTGACATAGCTACCAAGTATGAATGGCTAATTGGCAAAACTGCACTGCTGTTCAACCTCATACAATTCTGTTGGCCTCACTGCAATTAGTGAGGTTGCAACTAATTTGTTCTCTGTAAATACTTCTGAGGATGACGCATAAGATAGAATAGAAACCTCAGCTCCCATCTGCCTACCTGCATCAAGTCAAAATTATTTATTTTGCAGGACAAAATAAAGGGAAAAGCAGCAGAAGAAACTCAAGAGTTTTGTTAGACCCCCTGAGAAAGAAGATGCTCTTTTTATGTGGTAATTTTTCCCAGTAAAATTACATACAAATGGAACAAAATCCTCCTTCTCCCTTGTCTTTAAGCTGCTGAATGCCTTATTAGATATTTTTCTCCCACAGTATGAGGAATCCCTGCCAGAGGACTATCAGCCTCTTGGAAAGATAAAGCGGGATCTCCCCTCCAAGTTCATGAGCCCTTTTCTCATACAGAAGGTCATGAAGGATTTTAAGGAATCTGCAAATTAAAATATGTTGCCCAGTTCTTTCTGTGATAGCTTCTGGGAGGGGAAAGCACTCTGTGAGCATTGTGTGTCCATTCCCTTCCATTCCCATGCATTCCAAGGATCATACAGAGCCTGCAGATAAGAAGAAAACATGGCAATGGAGACCTTTGGAAATTAACATCTCTTCAAGTTGCTTATGGCTAACATTTGCTATTTTCCTTACGTGAAAGCGGAAAATGGGAGCAAGGGCATCATCCATATTCCTAATAAGGCTGTGAAGATAAATATGCACAAAGCTTGTCAACAGCTTGAGTAACAGGAGACCAGAGAGGTGGAGACCACAGATCTCTGTCCTGTGTACCCAGAAGATATTTAGTGCTGGCACGTACCAATCTTTTTCCAACTAGAGAGGCATCTGACTCTTTAACAGCCAGGATGGATTACTTCTGAAGGCCTCTCTAACCCAGCAAATCACAGATATTTTCTTTAAGTGGAGGCCCAGTGTCTGACTAAGTAATATGCCAGGACTGGTTTTGCAGGGATTTCTGTTCTGCAAACTGTATTGCTTTAAATTACTAAGGAAAGTAAAGGTTATTTTTGTTTTGTTTTTCTTCTTTGGAACCTTAAATAAACAAAGAAGGAATTGCAGAATTTGAAAGAACCTTTACTTTCAAAACAAGAGGCTTGACTAATTTTGAATAAATAATACCACTTTCCTGTGCTTAAAGATCCATTAAGTAAAATCAAATTGCAAGCTCCTGATTGTGATGAGATAGCTGCATTATGTTAATAGCCTTTGTCTGCATGTGAGTGGGAGTATGGAGAGGGAAAATGCTTTCATAGAAAATAAAGCAAACAGCACTGTTGTGTTTGCAAGGATATTAGAAGTCCGCAGATGAGGGAGGTAAACAATTGCTTTTATTAATAGCAGCAGATCAATGCCACTAGATTGGCAGAAACTGAGAGTAAAGCAAAAAAACATTTTTTTTCTAGTCACATCCCTTCACCTCCACTGCCGAGCACAATCCCTAGCTATGAACAGCAACAGTAACATATCCTGACCAGTATGAGCTCAAATTTTAAGGCCCAATGAAAAATTTCTCCAGATTTAAAACCTAAACAGAAATGTAGCCATGTGCATGCACTGAGGATGGGCATGCTATCTGTATTGGTGGAAGAGCAGATGAAGGAGTGAATGACTCCAAAAGTGGTACAGCTCCTATCTGTCCCTCTACTTTTCATCTGGGAAGAATAAACTAATCCAAGCCAAGAGAGGTTTGCTTACTGCCTTTTCTTGGCCAGGGAATAACTGCCCAACTCCAGCTGCTTCACCCATAGTCATGGTGTGAGGCAGGATGTGGGAGTTAGGAACTCCTGTGTTTTCTCCCAGGCTGGGGCCAGAAAATCATTAGAGGTGACCAAGAAGGAAAGATGTGGAAGCAAGACGCCCATCTGTGACTTTTGAAGGGGTCCTGAGAGCTGATTTCAAGGCTGATTAGTACTAAGAGTCAGTGTGAGTGTAGGTTATCTTTGGGCTTGTCTCTTCAACTTACCAAGAGCTGGCTGAACATGAGCCAGCAGTGTGCCCAGGTGGTCGAGGAGGCCTATGGAATCCTGGCTTGTATTAGAAATAGTGTGGCCAGCAGGACTAGGGGAATGATTGTACCCCTGTGCTTGGCTCTGGTGAGGCTGCACCTCAAATCCTGTGTTCAGTTTTGGGCTGTTCACTACAAAGAAGGACATTGAGGTGCTGGAGCCTTTCCAGAGAAGGGCAATGGAGCTGGTGAAGGGTCTGGGGCACAAGTTTTATGAGGAGCGAATGAAAGAGCTGGGAATGTTTAGTCTGGAGAAAAGGAGGCTTAGGAAAGACCTTATTGCTCTCTAGGACTACCTGAAAGGAGGCTGTAGTGAGGTGGGGGTCAGTCTCTTCTGACATGTAAAAAGTGACATGATGAGAGGAAATGGCCTCTAGTTGCTCTAGAGGAGGTTTGGATTGGATACTAAGGAAAAATATCTTCATGGAAAGGCTTTTCAAACATTGGAACAGGCTGCCCAGGTAAGTGGTGGAGTCACCATCCCTGGAGGTATTTAAAAGATATGTAGATGTGGCTCTTAGAGACATGGCTTAGTGGTGGTCCTGGCAGTGTTAGGTTAGTGGTTAAACGTGATGATCTTAAAGGTCTTTTCAAACTGAAACAATTCTGTGATTCATTAGCACTGGACCCTCACATGTAACCCTCACAGGTTACAAAAGGCTGTAGGAACCTCTGTCCAGCCAGCATGTCAGTTTAAAAGCTTCCCCATAAAAAGGAAAACCAGAGTTACTTACATAGGCAGTTTAATGTGAATACAGCCATGGCTACACTAGAAATTTTTCCAGTGTATCTACATGAGAGAGTCTCACACTCCTCATGGCTTGCACAATTTTGTCATAAAGGTGCAATTTAGGCACCTCTTCTTAACAAATATTTGAAAAGTTCTCTCTTTAGCAATTAGCAAGAAGAATCAAATTTAGAATTTATTGAAAAAAAAGAATGGTGTAGCTTCTGAAAATTTTATTTCGAGATATTAACCTAATAATTACCCATTATTCTGTTGTTAGTCCCTTCACTATGTTTTGAATATTTGTTTTTTAATTTCAGCATCTATATTCAGATTAAAATATCTGAGAATTTTCATTTATTGTTCTATATATCACTGCAATAGCAGTGACAAAACCTTTGCTCCCATCTGGGTCAAAATGCTCACTTAATGATTTGATACATTTCTGTAGTTTATCTTTCCTAGAAGATCAATAATCATCAACTCCTGAGGGAAGTTAACTAGTCAGATCACATATTTCCACAAGACTGTTGCTGACTTCTGTGAAAACTGCAAAAGGGTTTCTGTTTTGCAAATCCACACACAACCAAATTTTTCAATACTGCTAAATGTTGTCACGAGGTTCTCAGTCATAGAGAATTCAGACTTCAGCATGGGATGTTACAACTAGATGATTTGCTATTGTAAGAAATAATGAAAGCTAAATTATACTTAGCAAATGAATAACAAGAGCTTTTCAGCGACCCATTATCCTCTTTATATTATCCTGGTCACGTAGTATATTACAGAACAGAGTCATTCAAAATGGGTATCCCATTTCTTATTTTACACTGAATGTAATTTGAGAGAGGAAAAGTATGGTATATACTTTATTTGGGTTAATCAGCTGTACAAATTTCAGGGGAAATTATTTGCAATTTGCAGTTCTAGGGAAAAAGCTCAGAGGTTGTATGGGGTAACACACCAAACAAGATTCAAAAATGTCCTGGAGGTACAAGAAAAGGAAATGCCATAGTGGGATGTACGAACAGGAAAAAGGCGAGGCATCTGAAACAGCCCTTCTCACTGCACTAGGCACTGAGAAGAGGGGTTCATGGGGGTTTGCATCCAGTTTTGGGCACCATACCTCAAACAGTGACTGGCCCAGCTGGACAGAGGGCAGAGGCAAGCACTGAGGCAAATTAGAGGTCTGGAAAACATGACTTAAGAGCAAAGTCTGCAGTTAATTAGCTGAAAAAGACAGTATTACAGGGACAACATTGTAACAGTCATCAAACACATAAAAGTATGTTGGAAAGAAAAATACAGCCCCCCTGTCTGTGCCCAGGGTGGAGGCCCAATGCAGCAGTTCTCCCTGCCTGCAAGGAAGGATTGTGTCAGATTTGACAGACCTTGCAAGGACAAGGCTTATCAGGCATTGGCGGAATGGGGGTACTCTTGCACCTCCATTCTCAACCATCTTTGAACCGAGGCCAAACTGGAGGCGTAACTGATCTTGTGTTCTGGCAGGAGTGGCCTCTTGACCCTGCAGCCCTGCTTTATTTCCATTATAGAGGTGTACAAATGCTGCTAAGCCAGTGCAGAGCACTGACAACCCTCTTTCAGGTTCTCGCCTCTGCCAGTGGCTGGCAATGGAGATTTCATGCAAAAACTATATAACACACTAGTGGAACAAACTGGATGTCAAAAACATGTTAGTGTTTATCTTCCTCTTGGAAGAATATAGCTTTATGATATATTGTATTTTTAAGCTGACCCAGGGTAACAATAGACATTTTCAATGTATACATACAATTCTAACCTTTTAAGTTTTTACTAGACAACTGGCCTCAATGATAGCTAGTGGCAATGAATTCCATATTTAACTGTGCTTTTGGGTAAAAATATATCCCATCTTAGCAATTAGTTATGAGTTATAAAGAAAAGGTAATAAGGAGTTCCCAAGTTGCCTCCTCTACGTTATTCATTACTCAGTATACCTCTATCATGCTCCATGTTAGTTATTTAATCTCCAGGCTAAGGACCTTCAAGATTTTCACTATCTTTTCAAATGGAAGTCTTTTTGTGTCTGTGGTAATTTTCATCACTGGCCCCTGAATCATCTTGGCTGAACAGCATATGCAAATCTCTTTTTTTCTGACTGAAGTGAGAGAGGAAAATTATTGGGTGTTTTTTGGTTTCTTTTTTTCTTTGGGGGGGGGGGGGGGAAAGGACTTTAGGTTCATGTTTGTTTCCAGAAAATTTTTTGCATGGCTGATTTTCCACAGATTTCAAAATATATGGCTACAGTGGAGAAATTACAGACAGTTCTATGGGTTTGTTCTGAACTTGGGAAGGAGTGCGTGCAAGGCATATTGATTTCTTTGTCTGTATTGATCCTTCTTCATTACTTAACTCTCAAACCATAAAATCTGATGGTTAGAAAAAATTCTGATAACTTATATTTAGCTTATTAGAATTTCTATTACAAGTAGTATGTGCTCTTCCATTTTGGAAGAGTAGCAAAAAACTGAATTCAAGATTATTTTTTTCTGTTATAGAATTTAAAGGTCATCTAAATAAATATAAAGAAATAAAGAACAATTCACAAAGTACTGTATGGTCTGTTCTACTTGTCCACTATATATGAATGAGACCCTTGTATTTCTTGTCCTTGCTCTGTCTTTTTATGAACTGTGTGGATTTTTCAACCATTATGTGGTGCATGGTAATAATTTGCACTTTTGCTTCAATGCTGCACTTCTGCTCCAAAGCAAATTGCTAGCATAAATACAGTCTTGACTCCTAACAGACAGACAGAGGCTGAGAAGAAATGACTGCACCCTAAGCTCAGTGCCAGCCCCATACCCTTGCAATGGGAGAAGTACAAAAGTGACCCCATCAGCAGATGTAAGAGTGCCAGGGGTGTTTGATAATGTCGAGGAGGTGAGGAGGGTTCCCCAAGGCAGAACGTCACAAGGAGATCTTCAGGGAGAAGATGAATCACAAGTTTTCTTAGAGCACAGTTAGGTCTCCAAGAGGTATCAAACCGTGCCTTATGAGGTAACAAATCACGGCATTTGCAAAATATTTCAATGACAATATTACCATTGTGAAAACTGATCGACTGGGCATGCTCACCTTGTCTGCTTTCAGGCCCTTTTGTAACAGAATTATAGTACAAAAGATGACATTTTGTTGGAACTTCTTACTGATTTGCATTGCGGTTAGAGGTAGACATAGAATTCTAATATCATCTATGGGTTGCCTGGCATTTGAGGGCTTATGTCAGATCTTTTGGGTTATATGAATATTTCCTTTGATGTAATGATATTCTCTATTCTTACAAGAGCTATTTAAAAGACAAAGAAAAATCTCTTTTCAAAATGTGTAGTTAATGAAATAGTAGCCCGTATCACCTAATGCATTGTGCATTTCATAAATATATATTGCAAATTAGGACAGCCAGCTTTCCCATGCTCATCTCAATCTAATTCTTTGAGATCTTCTGGGTCATGGTAGCTTTATTTGAGAAATACGGACATAGTCTTGCAGCTGATCTGTCTTTTGGATATGGCATTAATGCAGATAACCCATAAAGAGAGCAGATCGATTCAGAGCTTTCAGCCTTTGAGTACTGGAAGTATACAAGTATTAGTTTTATTTACTTGATAATTCATACTTCAAGCTACAGTTTAGAACAGATTCTTGTATCACTGGCTGCTCCTTCTAAACCTCTATAGGCCTATTATGACTGTGTGGATGCTGGATTGCAACTTCTGAATATTCAGATCTGGTAGGGCTGTTTGTTTTTACTTTATGGTGTTTTATACAGTAATAGAGCAGCTGTGAGCAAGAAACTACACTTTCTGTTTTTTCCTAGGGTGACATGAATTCAGTTCAGCCTGTTGCACAAAATTTACCATAAGAGTCAGCAAAAATCGTGGACAACACAAGGTGTCCAGTTGGTAAGACCAGCAACTCTGCTGAAGTCTGAGCAACAGGGACAAAAAAAAACCTAAAAATCAATGGTATAAAACCAATCTGCTGGGAAATAAGCTAGCAAAATAAAGAGTGGACATGCCACCCCACCTGTGATTTCCTTTGGGAGAGCTGTATTTGGAAAGCTAATTGGAAGGAAGTATAATTAGTATAATACAAGTAAGCAGATAGTAGTTTGTGTGGGGACACCTCCTCTGATCACATGATGCACCCTAACACTGTAGGACTTTACTTTCGCTGATCCTGGAAAATGATGAGATTGAAGCAAAAAAGTATCAAGGGGATCTAGAGGACATCAACATCTGTTTTGCCTCGGGACTACTTCTGGCCAAGATCTATTGTGTAATGAATGCCTACTTCTCTTACTGTTTTTTTAATGTCATTTTCCGTCTGCATCCCTATTTGATTTTTTCCCCATGCTATTTGTTCTTTTTCACATTATTTACTTTTTTCCCTGTGTGTGTGATTTGGATGTTCATATATACACATTTGTTTGCTTTTTGATGTGTGTGTCTTTTTTGTGTGCATCTGCTGTACTTGGATAAGATGGCAGCTTTTGTTGCTACACTGAGCGTGCCATTGAAAAGGGAGCTACCAGCAAGTCAGCCCAATGCCAGGCCAAAGACAATGGCTCTTGAAAGGCATAAGAAGAGTGTACATGTTGTCTGCTGTTCTCCAGAAGTCCTGTGGCAAGTAAGAGCCAGTCTCAGAGTCCAAAGCCTAATTTTTTTGTTCTTGGGGCTCTTTGCTCCTTATTTAGTGCACATTTTGTCCTTCAGGGAACCAAGATGTGACAAACCAGCTGCAACCCAGACCAGATGACATTTTATCTTTTCTTTAACAAGAACAATTACTATAATCTCTAATATCAGCCAAATGGTTGCCAAAAGGTCTCTTTACAACTAAAGTCTAAGGAAATATGGCATGTTGCTAAAAAGAAGTTACTTCACTGTTTATATGTCAGAGGCATTAATCTTCTTCTTTTCTTATTCTTCATTTTTAATAAAATATGATAGATCTTTAAGCTAGCTGTTTACCATGGTATTAAGCAGACTGAGATTTTTCTGTCAAAATCGTGAATGTATTTAATTGTCTAATGTTCTGCAATGACAAGGTCGTGTTAACACCAGTGAGCCTCTAAACCAATAAAACCATTGAAACCAACACAGAATTCAGTTGTTTTTCCCTTCATGCCAATCTGTGTCCCAGGAGGCACAGAGGCTATTTCCATTGCCTGATTTATCCCAGTGCTGACACCCAGATAATTTTCCCCATCTCCCTTCAGATCGCATCTAAGTTATGTTTTCCCACTATCCTTCTCTCCCTCAAAGCAGGCTTTGGGCATGACACTAAGGCTACTCCTCCTCACCAGGTTGCAGGCAGAGCTTCTAATGGCTGCCTGTTCTTCCAGAGGGATGGAGGCCCTGTCTTTAGAAGTCCAGTCTGTCGACTCACTCCTGTACTATACTCTTCTTGTTTTACTGGCTTAACCTATGAGGTGTGCCGTTGACACTGTAGAGCCAGCTCCCCATCAGCCTCCAACACAGGGAACTGAAACTCAAAAATAAGGCAATGACTGCACCCTGGATGATCTGAGCTGCTCCTGTGTGATGATGAACCAAGCTGGGGTGCAAGATGGTGCACTGCAGGAACTTCAGGCACAGCCCAGCTACATACAGGGCCTTCACTGCTGCGTCCACTGGGAAGGGAGCTGCATGGGAACAGAAGCTACTTAATCCAACAGCCTTAAATATTGCTTCTGGGAACAAGTAGCATGTGCTACCATTGGAGTTTTGAGTACACCCTGAGAAAGTTAGCTTTGAATGTGAACTGTTAGGATATCTCAATCTTTAGTGAATTAAATAATGGTACCTGGCAGTGGATAGAGGTTGTCTGTCTTTCAAGAGTGTTAGAGTAGGCCGCAGTCTCATGGAATTTTTCATGCCTATTGGCCTCAGTGCAGACAGCAGTCCTGGGCATGCTTTATTAACTAGGATAGATGCAACCTCAGGTTGCTTTCATCATCTGCTCAGATGTTGACTGGCTGCATTTCTCACTTGCTCCCTGATTCTGTTACTGCTGAGAAACGGAATATTTTCATTGGCTTAGAGCTGCTGCTTCTCATAGGAAAAAAACAATCCGCAGTACCATAATTTACGAACTGATAGAAATAAATATGCATATATGACATATGTGTGTGTATGTGCATATGTCTGTGTGTAGTATCTTCTGAAACCCCCTAAATTCTTGATAACCCCATGCAATCATCTTCTGCTACCTATGGTTTTTATAAAGTACAACTTCAAATAAAATGTGTCTGATATTGTAAACCTGAGTTTATGCAAATCTAGAAAGTTATGCAAACCTACTTGTTTTTACAGATGATGTTGGAAGGTATATATAACCTGTCAGTTCTTAAAGTGAAGCAATTGTCGTGTTAATACTTCTGTGTGTACTAAATGTTTCTGAAATGAAAGCAGCTAATATGTGTGTTCTAGACAACACTTACATGTTTACAACTTAGAAATTTTAATTTGAAGAAAACAATAACAAAAAAAGAGCTCATCTACATCATTTAATGATGTTATACAACATTTCATTTTGAAGAACAAAACAATTTTTAAATTATAGAAGTCTTGAAAAAATAGCCAAAACTAACCAATTCCTACTTTCACACATTATAACCAACCTAAGAAGTAATTTACCTGAGCTTTTGTTTTCCTTGGATTGCAATGTAATAGCAGCATGTGCAAAATTAGCACTCTCTGAAGGACAAGAAGTAACTGCTGCAAGGAGAGGTCTTACTACAAAGCATCAACAATGTTGCAAGCAGTTGTTTGACAATAACCTTTTTTCTTCTAAGACTCATTAAAAATACCAGATCAATAACAATAGATGCAGAGCACTTCTGGCCATTTATAAAAAACAGACAACAAAATCTTTCCCCATCTACCATAAAAACATATCACTTGTGCATCAAATTGCAAAGCTCTTTGCAAACATTCAGTATTTTTTCTCTAAGATTACAAAGAAAGTCACGCCAGTTGGAAAACTGGAGATTTTTTTCTTCTACTATGTTATAAAAAAACAACTACAAAACATTAGGTCTTTCTGAGAGAGTTTTTCTCAACAATATTTGAAAAAGTAGAAAGAGAACCACTTCAAGCCACATTTATTTTTCTGCTCCTTCTCACTGAAATGGGCAAAAGTTAATCAAAATATCCCATTTCCTTCTTCCTCCTCTGATTTTTTTTCACTTTCACTGAAGAGAGATTTCAGTGCCTTGTAAGCTTTTTGGAAAAAAAAAAAAAGGTGATCAATTAAAGCTCGGATAATACACTTTGGAGCATTCTACATGTACTCGAAGAAGGAAAACAGGCTTCAAATCTCTGCTTTGAAACAGGGAAAGAAGAGGGATTTCAGATTGGACTTCCAAAGCTAGAGGGTCGTAAGAAATATGGTTATACATTGCCTTTAATATCTCATGTTTTTTTATGCCACTTTGCATAAATAATTAAGTGTCCGTGAGTATAAAAGAGAAATGAGGACTTCATAGCTCTGCAGTCAGGTTACTCACCTGAGAGTATAGAAACCTGCTTTCAGTTTCCACTCAAAATAATATTTGTCTGTTTCACACAGTGGAGTAACAGTGTGCTACATACAATGCAGAGCAAAGATGCTGCTGCCTGAAATACCCACTACCCTTTTTCAGGTTTCAGAGTATGCAGGTTTTCACGCAGAGGAGAGAATTGACTGAGATTGCTGGGGTCCTCTTAGTGGACATCAGTGGTGATGGCAGACCCCCTTCCTTTTAGCTAACACACTGCCATGTACCATTTCTGTCTGTATAAGCTGTTCCACAAACACAGGCTAGATTCACAGTTATGTTTGGAAACTGCATATTTTGGAAGAGCATTATTTTATGTATTTAAATATACAGATAGGCAGATAGATAGAAATTCACCATAATTTTCAACACACATTTTTGAAGACAGACAAAAATATGTTTCTGAGGTTGGCTGCTCTATATACCAGTCAGCACAGGTTAACCATTTGCCATTTTCCAAGTCATACATTTGACTTGGTTAAACTTAAGGAAGCAGTTTTATGTGTCCAGGGACTCACTTTTAAACTGCTGACACTCTGAACTGCAAAAGCACCGGTAAAAAAAAAATTAGCATTTCTCAATATGGGTCTCTAAAACACATGGATAGTTTAAAATAAATTGACTGAACATTTAAACCTGCTTAATTTTGGAATCAATTCCACGTTAGAAATAATCTAAAAGTTGAAACAGCTGAAGCATAAAATGTATTTGAAACCGAACAAGTTTAAATATTGAATCAATTTTGACATAAATGTGTTTGCATATTAACGCATTAAAAATGAATCCAGTTTAAATACTAAGCTGATGAGAGGGAAAGCTGTGATAGGGAAAAAAGATTAAGGTTGACCACTAAAATTACAACACACTCAAATATTAGAAAATCCTGGAGTTTATTATTTAATCTTAGTGAAACAGTTACAGCTAAAGGAAAAAGAAAAATCCAGTAAGCATCGGTATGTAAAAGAGTTAGTAAGTCATTTGAGAGCACTGAATGGGGATGTGTGAAGAGTTTCTTACTCGGATTTTACTCAGTGTTTACCTGATTTCAGGGGCCACCCTGTAAAATCCTCTTCTACTTGCAGCTCTACTTTACTTTTTCTTCCTTTTAGCTTCCCTCAGGAGTGAAGGAAGGGCCCACAAGCCTCACCCTTCTACTCTGTAATGCCACTGCACTCAGAAGCCATAATCTTTTGATATGAGTTAACTGTAATTGATTGGGACTCAAAACAAGTTTTTCTTCATGTAATCAAACACACCACATAAACCTCTACACAGTCTGCTGCAGACTGAGGGAAAATAGCCTGAGCCTTCCAAGCTGCTTTCCAAGTAAAGAATAAACTGGAGGTCATAGTATGGTCTTGGTTCTCCCTTGCCTATAGCCCTGTGTGCAGGATGCATTCTGGGGAATACAGGGAAGGGGAGGAAAGGGAAGCAACAGTAGGGTACAAAGTTCTGCCCCTGAAAGGAAAATAAAGGCAAATGTGGTCAGGCCCCTCCCCCCCCCCCCCCAAAAAAAAAAAAAACAAACAAAAAAAAGCCCACGCAAAAAAACCCCAAACAATCCCCACCCACCCCAAACCTCATGCTGCCATAAACAATTTCCTTAGGTTAAGAAGTCAGGCTAAATTCAGGCCCCTTGCCTTGGACCCATCCAGCTGCAAGAGGCTGGTAAGACTGGCATGAGGGAAAGGGTGTTATGGCTTCCCAGCTTAGCACTTCTGCTAGAAGCAGCAGCAGTTTCAGTAGCTCAGCCCACATTTTTCACCTGAATTCAGATGACTGAGTATTGCCAGATTTCATGCTATTTAGTCAATTACTCACTTGGGCTGATCATCCTCTCCTGGGAAAGCTGCACCCACCCTGTTCTCTGTGTTGCTCTTTACGTTCTACTTCCAATATTAGTTCCACAGCCAGAGGGAGATGACTATTGATTAACTGTTTCACCTCCGAAATTGCCTCTTTTCCATGTCACTGTCTGGTGCTGCTCCTACTGCAGAAAAGAGCACAGCCGAAACAGTACGGGTGTTCCAGATGAGAAGTACGCTCAACAGGCAGCAACACTGTTTCTGGAAAAACACCCTGTAATCCTTAGCTAACAACACTAACAAGTTTTGGTACTCACCAAGTCTCCTGAGACCCGGCTGTCATTTCTGCTAGACTTCACAGCACTGACTTTTACTAATCTCAGCAGCAAAGCCCATACAGCACCTCGACATCTCTCCCTGCCCTAGGTACAAGAAGGTGGCATTTTTGCAAGGATGAATGAAGCAAGGGTCTGGAGTCTTGCATATCTGGAATGCTCAGGCCTGTATTCGCCAAAATAATCATTACTGCAAATACTAAGTCTATGGGCTAAATCATTACTGAAGGAGAAGGACCTCTGGAATGGAGTCTGCTTACTGCTCAAGTTTCAAACAGGATGGCAGTTTTAGCTCTTTGCACTCCTGGTATGGAAATCTCAAAGACTGTTTCTTACCAGAATTCTGTTTTAATAATTGAAAAGTTTATGCATGACAAGAACTATTGTCTGACAATGTGAATTTGAAGACCATTAAGCTGTGATTATCAAAAGATAATGCTAAAGAAGTGTTGCCTGTAGCTGTGTTATGTGCATTAAAAATGTAGTCTTCAGAGAAAAGCAAGCAGTGACGCTTCATGGTAGGAGGTATAGAATCAGCTTCCTGTCCCACAACTGTGGAATTCCTCACTGTAAGAACAAGGCACACTCATCCTATCACCCCGTCTGTATTTTAGGTATTTGCCTGCATATTTTAAATAATGACCAATGGAATTTGCATACATAGTATCTTTCACTACTCTTCATCTTTATTTCTGTAGATTCTCCTCCTGCTCATGAGGATGGCAGATAGTTTTGGTCTGTGACATGTTACATGTTCCTTGAATACAATGACTGGAGTTTACTCAGTTTTATTGGATTTAGGGTCACAGAGAGATAAATATTAAGGAGTGGGAACAGGAACTCAATAATTTTATCAGCTGCTTGTTAAATCTTTTTCTTATTTAAAGGGCATGTGATCCATGAAAATGGATGATCCATGCAGTTGTTTCCAAAGTCTTACGAATGCATTTGCATCACTTGACACAACAAGAAGTTACTGAAGGGCTTCATGGCTCTGGGTGCACAGGAGCACATGGAGTCCAGAGGGCAGCAAGACAGCTACACATGTTTTGAACTGCAGAGAGAAGATGCAGATGCTTTGCACATGCTAAAGAAAACTCCTCCAGGGCACTCTATCGTTTCTCTGTGCGACAAAGGCCCTTCTGAACCACACAGTGGGCGTCTCTCCATACGCTTCTGTGATAGAAGTCCGACACAGAGCTCATCTTGGTGATATAAAGCAACATCCTTTATTCTTTCAAGTGTGGGGGGTTTATCATTAACTTTTTTGGGGGTAAAATGTAATGCAGCATTTTTGTCAGCCCTTTAGGTGTGAGGACTGGCTGCATTGGAGACCTCCCCAGCAGCTCTGGAACACAGGACAGCTTCCTGCTGCATGAATTCTCTTCAAATTCCTTCATTTATACGCTGACAACCTTTCCTTCATCCTTTATCACATGAGAAGCATTTTCTGCATAAAGAGTGAAAGAACTCAATCCTGGTTCTTCCTATCTCACACTGAATAGGTTAAATTGCCATGGTTACCTCTCCTGTGCTGCTAGGCCTTGGAATACATCTTTATTTCACTTTAGCTTTCCAAGCTCAAAGCTGAGCTTTAGACAAATTTAGGAAGACTTTTCATCAGGATATTAGCTCCCCTCCCAGAAGTCCCCTTTTGGGTTTTGTTCATGCCTCCAGCTTCCTTCTGTGCCTGTTTAAACCAACAGTTGCAGCAAACCTCCAAATCAACAGCCTTGTCAAGATGAATAATCTAAAATTAATGTGCACTTGTCGACACGCATTACTGTTCCTGACAGAGATGCGTTGCCTGTGCTGGCTACAAACCGACAATCCTTCAGAAGAAGTTTGCTCACTGCAGTCCGAGGGCTGATGGAGAGCTGGGATAGGCCTGGGAGTTGGATTTCAGATGATAAGTACAATGGTTCTTGACACATAAGACTCAAAGTGAATTCACCAAAGACCAGGCTGCTTACTTTTTTTTCCTGCTGTTTGCTTTATTCTCACTGGTGATGGTTATCGCATTTATACAGCACCCCCTGAGAAATCATCTCAGGGTTTTGAACATCTTGTTTTTACCACCCTCAATTTCAAGTTGAGGAGCAGAAGCGTGAATAATCCAGTGCACCACCACTGATACATTACAAACACATACTTTTAACTTTGTGCCAGGTGCTCCCACTCCCACCTCGTTTTTTTTCCTATTCTTAGCTCTCGAAAACCTTTCCTGACAACCAAGTGTGCTCTTTTGTAATGATGTGGGCAAGCTACAGCAAGAGATGGGGGCTTTGGACCCAGACAAATGCCATTCATGAGAGCAGTTTAGGGTTACAGTGGTTAACACTGTATCTGCTGAAGTAATGCAATCAACCTGCAACAAAAATAACAAATAAAATACTGCTCTGATTTTTTTTATTTTGCCCTTTTTTTACACAGCTCAATAATCAGCATTCGGCATATTGCTGCATTTTTAAAGTTAACTGTTATGGAATTAATGAATTCTTCTTCATGAATACCAAAGGACTTGGTCTTTTGCAATTTAATAGTAACAGAGTCGCTTTAAATAAACTGTCGCTAAGCTTTCGTATGTCAACGCAGTTGCCTGAAAATTGAGAAAGGCTTTTATTTTTGGTTTTGCTTAAACTTTGTCACTCCCTCACTCCCTCTGCTCAGCCACAGCTTGGGCTGTACTCCTTTGTCTCCAAATCTTTCCTTTCCAGGATGTCTTGGGAACAGTGGGGTGGTAGTTCACACGGGGGGACCCAGAGCACTTCTGAAATCTTAGATGCAAATGGCATCTCCTGGTGCGGGGAAGTATTCAGGAAGAGAACATGTGCACCTTTCATACCAAAGGCAGCCTGGCTGCTTTGCTCTCTTCAAGCAAAGACAGCCCTGAGTGCCCAGGCTCACCCCATCAGTCCCCTGCTTCACCCAAATTGGGGCTAATCCCACAGCCTTTGAGACAGAGGTGACTTGTGGGGCCCTGGGTGCTGCAGCCTTCATTTCCACACCTTACACCAGCTCCCACCGAGCTCTCGTCCCCTGGCAAGGCCAGCATACAAAGGAAAAGAGTCTTTCTTTCCTCCATGCTGCTGTGCACCAGGGAGGAGACGCAGATGCTGACATTTTAGTGTCTTAACTTCCTGGCTGCTCAAGGCACTGCAGCCTTCGCCTTGGGAAATACTGGCCAACTGCCTTGATCTGGCCAGATGAATCCTTGCCTGGGAAAAGCCTGCCCCTGGGAAAGGCTGTTCTCCTTTCCTAATGCTCCCCTGAGATGACATGGCAGTCTGCCTGCCCACTCCTGCACCCAACCAGCCACCTCCAGCAGGCTGGAAGTGCATCTCCCTGGCTGGCTGATTTTGGGATGGCAGCAGGGGCAAAATGTAGGAGAGGCGGCTCCTGGCAGTCAGAGAGGAGCAGCCTGCTCCTTGGGAATGTGACTGAGGATTGAAGGGAAAGAGTGAGAAGAGAGACAGGCTGCGGAGCTTGGGGCAAAAGGGTGAAAACACCACAGAACAGTGGTGGCATGTAAACAGTTTTACAGGCAGGAAAGAGTATCTCGTGATGCATCCCCTGGTGCTCTTCATAAGGGATGATTCTACGTAATTTCTGGGGAATTGTGAATTTTTTTTTTATTGTTTTCCCCTACTCTCTTTCCACTTTTCTAAGCAGAAAATTACCTAGAATTTACTAAGCTGCACAAACAGCTAGTTGGCAGCTTTCGGCATATTTGGAAAAACATTTCCTTGGTAGAACAGCATACAGGTTTGTAACTCTGAGATGACATTGTAATAACACGCCAAGGGGCTCTGACTAGCATCCCAGTGGATTAAATATAAAGAGTTACCAGCAGTGTCTACTCCCAAGGGACTTATTGCCACTAGAAATACATGTTCCTGGCTGGTGCTGAAGAACAAACACCTCAACAGCCTTTGGCTAATGCTGCATGACCCAGCTATTCATCCTTTGCTGACTGCAAACAAAGCTGAGATTTGGATGTGATGCATGCTGAGGTCTGGATGGGAAGTATGCCATTTATTGCTCTTGCTTTGGGACTCTTGTCTGTCCAGGGAGGAGCACACTGAAGTGAATTTGAGCTGGGGGACTTTTAGGTACTGGAGGAATAAGAGTATGTGGGAACCAAGAGCAAGACATTAAACTACAGGAATTAGTTCCCAGTATAGAATGAAGTTTCATGGCTAGGCACACTCATTTCTATTGCAAATGTTCCTACAAAAGTCCTGAGAAGTTAAAAGGTACTGAAATTTTAATAGTAAAAATGTCCAACTTATGCACTCAGAAGAACTTTTATCTTTGAGGTTTCAGTGGAGGGGTGACAACAGGCAACAAGGTTCAGGGAGCTGTGTTTTTACGTAGAAGGGGAAAGGGGCCAATTTAAACCCAGCTGGAGAATGAGTGCTGGCTTCATGGGCCTTCTGAGCTTCCAAATTATTGTCTCCAGCACCCAGTTAACACTGGTTCTGTTAGCAGGCTCTGGGCAGCTGTAGGCTCAGATGTTGACCTGTGCTCTCTGTCTGTTCAATGCCCTACCAGTTCCGGGGACCTGCAAATGTGGGGAACAAAACAGACATGGTCCCTGACAATTATTTTCCATGGAGATTATCAAGCTCTTAATGACACACATCTGACCACATAGTGTTGGTTTTGTGCACCTTTCCATAGGAGCTAGGTGAGCCAACCTGCCTTTTTTTCCTCTTCCTTTTTCCCTTCTGCAAGGCTCTCTGAAGATAGGCTGCTGGGAGGCATAGTCTCCCAGCTGATTAAATGCTGATTAAATGCTACCTATTAGAGTGCAGGTTACATCTTATCAGTTTATGCCATGGCATGTGCCTGTGAAGACAACATGAGGTGAGATCATGTCACAGAAATTAACAATGCAGAAAGACGTTTTCTTGATTCACAGCAAGGCATTAACTTATACATCTGAGTAGTGGATTAAGGGCTTCCAGCCGAGAGGTGGGGAGGAAGTAAGAGAACAAGCTGCCAACTGGTAAATATCCACACTAATTTTGCAAATGCAGGTATTTCATATCTTTCCTAATCTAATTGTGAATGCGAACCAGATTACAGCACCTGACATGACAAGAATAAAACAGCACCAACAGACTCTTGAAATTAGCAGAATGAGTTCGCTGTAGGAATTACATTGCTGATAAAAGTCACTCTCATAATAAAGGGCACTCCTAAAAAGGGGGAAAAAGAAAGTGGGAAAGAGAAAAAAAAAAGCAGGAGTAGGCAGCCTTTTCCCCTAAATGAGAGGCACAACTAAGAGGCTAATTCATTTTGCACTAAGAACAGACAATTTTCCCTTCTGATGCTCACTGCATCATGGAAATTAGTGAGACTATCTATGACCACTTGACAGGAGAATATAAGGAGGGATGTTGAAGTAACCAAGGGCAGTGATAGCATATTCACAGGGATTGGAAAAGATAGGCTCAGCAGAGATTCCTGGAGGTTCAGGGGGGAAATCTGTGAAAGTGCTGAGGGTAAGGAGAAGAGCTGTAACGAAGTACACCTCCTCAGAGAGGCACTAAAAGGGGTCTTGCCTGACTTTCCAGTGAATGCAGGCTTGGGCAGCCATTTAAATTACTACAAAGTTATTCTAAAGAGAAAGCACTCAAAAATGGTTTTATTTCTGGTATCATGTACTACACAGAAATGCAGAGCAGTAGAGAGTCTTGTTCTTAAATCCACTTTTTCTTCTGTGTCATTTTCAGGTTATTAACAGAACCCTTACAGCCAGCAAAATTGCTTTGTTTCTCTAAGCTCCTATCTTCTGTATGTAGCGTGTCTGAGGTGGCCCTCAAACTATCTAAATCATGTATCTGGAAGAAGAGGAAGCTGCAGGCTGTTTTGTGGCTGCTACAAGAGTAAAACATAACAAAAGAGTGAAAACATGCTAAGAGAGTGGTTGCTTAAAGAAAAGCTCTAAATCAGAGAGGGAATAAGAGAAAAAACCCGAAACAAGCAGGTCAAAGAAAGTTAAAGTAATTAAAAAAAAATCTTTTACAGGTGTCTTCTATGGAGAAACTGGGCTGAAAGCCAAAACGAAAAAGCCGTGACAGCAAGGAGTAACAGATCCCACAGAGACAAAATGGGAGAGGGGACTGTCTCTGCAGGAGTGGTGAGAAGAAAAACAAACCATTAACATTGCTGTGGAAAAGAACAAAATAAAGTGAAAAAGTAAAGGAGCAGAAGTTATTTTTCACAGGCATTGGAATTAATGGGTCCCATAATCCCTGTCTCGCTCTCCCCTGCCCCAAACAAGGATGCACTGCCTTTGCCAGCAAATGGGCATAGCTGGGGTCGAGAGGCTGCTTTCAGGGAGCTTTGTGCAGTACCAAGTTTTCCTAGAGGAAAGCCAGCTTCCTCCACTGAGGCTGGTGACAGAAGACTGCTTACGAGCCCTTCAACTGGGGAAGCTGGGAGGAGCTGCCACAGGATGGCAAAAGAAAATGGTAGGACACTGAGCACAGCATGCGGAGGTGAGGAACAGGGAACAGCAGTCATGGAGGACTTGGGGATAGGAACCAGACAGTGGTGAACACTGTGAAATCATCAGACCCAACCTGCATTGCACCTGACTGCATGGAAAACCTGCCTTCAGGAGTGAAGTGTTAAAGAAAACATTAGAAGATCAAACTAGTCAGACCTGAAGCAAAGAGAAAGGAAGGGGAAAAGAGAAGAAGGTGGAAAAGATCAATTCTTGAGCTAGAAATGAATAAGCTTAAAGCTACTGAAGAAAAAAATTAAGGCAAGAAAGTGTAAAATACTGCATATAATGAAAGAGAGCCAAGTGACCATGTCATCAGGCTGATCTCTGTTCAGCTTAGCTGGTCTTCTGTGATAAAGTTTACCAGCAGGACACGTCAGTGCTAAGAACTCTTTCTGGAATTAAAAAGCAAAGGTGGTTTGAAAGGAAAGCCAAAGCATTATGAAAGGAAACTCAAAACATTAATGCTGGTTGTTTCATTACACTCAAGAGGTTTTGGTTATCTCCCATGTTATCCATAATCAAGGATTTACCTCTGTTGCGTCTGCCTTTGCCTCTCTGCATGAGACCACAACAGCACTGAGGCAGCGCAGGTATCCTCATGTTCAGGTACCATGAAGGCTAATTTGCCTTAGCTGAAAATGCTGCTGCTTACTTCTAGGTTTCTCTCCACTGGCAATTGCTTAAGTAACTACTTTTTTAACTGGGCTGCAGCAAGCCTTCAGTTAAAAGTTTCTCATCCTAATATGTCATTGTCATTAAAAATGTCCTGTCTACTGCTGTGATGGGGAAAGATTATATTTTTGGGCATTTTTTCTCAGAAATAAATCCTTAACCTGTTTCATTGCAGTCACACGATTGATTCTTAAATCTCCCTCCTCCGAAGCCTTCTATCAAACTTCTGTGTTGTTTTGGGGAGATGCAAGGGACGCCACAGCTGACTTTTTAACCCCCCATTTTCCTAGCAAGAGAGGTGTGACTTAACTAATGAGAGGACTGAAGGAACCAAAGTACAAGGAAATAAAACCAATAATAACCTAAATGTGAAGCAATCTGGCTTTCACTCAGTTTATTGAGAGCAAAACTTGCCCCTAAGCTTTCAAGATACTGCATAGGCTCACAACACACCTCTTTCGTAGGTTTTTCCAGATATTAACTGAGCTAGGATTTTGCCCTACTTAGAAATTGTAGAGGTAAGAAACAGGAGGCTGCTAGAGGTGACCCTGCTTGAACAGGGAGGTTGGACTAGATTACCTCAAGTGTTCCATTCCAATGTTACCCATTCTGTGCTTCTGTGATTCTATAAAAGAGCTTCAGTTCCTGGAAATCATATGCTAATATTGTTGGTATTCAAATAATACCCACTTTTAATACCTATGAGCCCTGATGAGCAACAACAAAATGACTTTGCCTACATATTAAGACAATACTTCCTAGTCCATGCCTGCAGCCCTAGAATTGCCCTGAAGAACTACTGAATACTCTCCAGAGCAAGTCTTCCTTCATGGTGGCATGATGTGGCATCCAACAAATCACATTCCCGTTTTGTCCTTTTGTACATCACGCTCCCAGTCACAGAGAATGAGCCACACCTTTCCTTTAGACTTTCTTTCTTTTGGACTGATGAGAAGCCAGACTTGGTCAGGATCACTGAGAAGATGGCAAGTGGTTCTTAGGTTTTGTCCTAGAGACAAAAATTTCCCATGACTCTGCAGAATATGGTTGTACTCATCTAAGTGATTCTGCCAGCACCCTTCATCCTCACAGTGACTGAGAAGGTAGCTTGCCTGGTAGATTCCACCAGTTAACCCTTCACTGATCAAAAACCTAATGGCCAAACAAATCACACAAAAGCTATCACAATTTTCTGACTTCTGTGTAGTCTGTGTTTGAACCCCTGGCCATTAGGTAAAAAGCTTTATGTTTCCTAGCAATCTCTAATAATGTAGTTACCCATATAGATGCACTGAACACATGATTTTGTCTTATAGGAGAATAAAAAGAAAATAAAATAGAAAGGGAGAAGAGGGATGGGGAAAGGGAAAAGGTAAGAAGGGAAGGAAAGCAAATCAAATCTAACCAAGTAAAAGTTAGCTGGATGGAGTCTGCACTCCGCAAATGCAGATGCTGCAATACAATTATTTCATGCCATCATCTTAGTGCAAATGTACAATACTGTTCTAGAAAAGCCCTGTCGCAGGGCTTCATGCCCAACACAGTAACAGAACTGCCCAGTGAAATCCATCTCCCTACCCTGGCAGTCCATACATAAGGAAGGTGAAGGAGAAGGACAAGCCTTTGTCTTTCCAAATGGCTGCTCCTGCCCATCGTGTGCTGGGTTGGTAATGCCGTGTCATTTTGCAAAGCGTGATGATGCCAGATGGAAGCATTACAAGGGGAGGATGTAGCTCAGGTTGGGGTTGTCTAATAGTGTTGGCTGCAATTCAAATGCAAGAACTGTCCAGCTAACTGAGTCATCCCAATTAAAGGTCACGGCCTTACATGGCACTGCCCCCACTGATACACGCGTTGCACAGTCACCAGGGGAGGACAGTCAGCTCACATAACAGTCCTTGAAGAAGCACCAGTGCAGAAGAAGCTCCTCTGATAAAACTTAAAGGAGACCAAGGGACACAGACTGATTAGACAAAGCAACTTGATAGAACTGATTTAAAACATTCTTAATTGTATTATTCCTGGCTAATTATTTTTTCCAGTAGGAAAGAGAAAAAATGAAAAGTCAACTAGTCAGAACTAATGAAGAAATATTTCATGGGAACTGTTTGCATTAATAATAATATGGAGTGTTATGATTAATCAGAAGGGTACAAACACAGTGAGTTAATTGCAGGTTGCTCATTACAGATGCTGAGCCTAGGACTAATGCACTAAGTGGACACAGAGCCAAATTTAAATATGAAGTAGCACCACTGATCACTCTGAAGTTTACAGCAGCATAACACAGATCCAGATCTGACCCATAGTCTTCTTTTTATACTTGGTTTGCCCTATTTGGACAGGTAATTAGGTCAGCTGAATACCCTATTCTTTGACTTTAGCACATAAATGAAAAGCTTTGTTCACCAGCTCATTGTGAGCCTCATCCCACTGAAGCAAGCCCATTCAATCATTGACTCAAGAAGTTAATGACTTTGGCCTACATTTTCTGGAGAGGGAGTTTGGCTGTTCATTTGAGGTGCAAGGCAAGTTCTTAAAAAGAAAGAGAGCAACATCACTAAAAGGGATAGGCTAAGGTGAGAAGTCTGAAAAATGGTTTGGGATTTTGGGCATTATGTGGGTTGCATAATTTCTAGGACACAAAAGCAACTGCTATTTAAACAAGCATTAAATCCAAGTCAGGGACTTGGGGTTTCATCTTCAGACCAAACAACTAATTATTAATAATTCATTTTAAAGAATTTCTTTTTCTCCTCCTCCTGCACCTCCTTCACCCCACTGGAGGGGTTCTGTTTTGTTTACTATTTTGCTGGTTTTCAGAAGAGGGATAACAGACTACAGAAGTGTTCAAGTTTTGGTAATACACACATCGTTACAAAAGTTTTTCCAGCAGCGCCAAGTTACAGCACAACCCTAATCAGCACAGATTTTAATTGTAGGTAAGCATTAGTTATATAGTTATTCAATAGCTATTAACAAATTTTTAAATAACAGTGTATTACCCTGTTAACTACATAGCAATTAAAACTTGTAATGAATAGTTCAAGGCACGTTCATTTCTAGGGAGATATCTTTGTACTTGAGGTGATAATCTGCTTCAGCAGTGGATTACAGCAGGTACACGGGCACTTTCTGAAAGTTAAAACGGTACTTAACTGCTGTCTTGCAGTGGGATGGACTTCAGCACCATTAAATTCACCAAGGCAGAAACGTGCATCTTTTCTTAAGCATGTCCTTAACTGAACAGAGACAGTGCCAGAAGATGGGGTGCTACTGAAAGAGTCAAGTTCGTGTTTCAGTTTTACTGCACGAGGAAGAGTTGCATCACATTCATTTTAAATTGCCCTGTCCCAAATTCACGCCATTTTACAACAAAAAAATGGGTAGAGTTTTTGCTTTGCCAGTGTATCTCTGCTCCTGCATCCTTCTGAGAACATGATCCCTTTCAGTAACTGCACCATTTAAAGAATAGTCTCATAAAGAAATGACATAATTTTGCCATCCTTCTGTCTATGTCAGAGCCACGATATGAATGTTGAAGGACAGTGTGGACTGGGGACGTTGGCGATTCTGGATAAACACTCTCCAGTGACTGTGAAGCAGGGGCTGGGCAGGCATGCTGCCCATGGGAGGATCAGCCTCCCTGCAGATGCAGTCCAGTACATCAGATTTACAGCCTGCGTCCAACTTATCTGCAAGCAAACAGAAGTCAGATTCTGGACATGCAGCAGCCTGGGGTGCTGAGGATCTTGTTGCCACAAAAATGCAGAAAATACCTTTCCCCTCAAAAGGTTTTCCCAGTTGAGATCTGGGATTGGATCCTGTATACAGGACTGCATAAACACAGGATCATCTCTATTATCAAGCACAATCCCAGCACAGACTGATGGATCTCCAGGGCCTTTCAAGGTTGGGGCCCTGGACGCTCACAACTCAAAGCCTGCTCCTGGAGACAGGAGTCTCTATCTATGCCTATCCATCCTGGCAACTCATAATTAGTTTGAAATCTCTTGGCTTATTTCAATTTCAGTTATTTCAGCCAGTTGCATCTGGCTTAATTCAATGACAGCAACAGAACTCATAGGCCCTACACATATTATATAAAATTGCAACAGAGAGAAGAAAGACCCAAATGAATATCCCATGGAAAGAAAACCTTGAGCAAGTTATGCTCTGTTGATTGTGGTTCTGGTTTTGGTCTCTGCTGGGCAGCCTGGTGATGTGGCTGGCAACTAGCACATGGGTGGCTTGGACTTTGTCATGGAGCAGATCCCCAGGGCCTTGAAAGATTTGTGCAGACACTGATGGGGAATGGAGGGGGGGAAATTTGAGGTGTTGTCAGGGTGGCTACAACAAAAGGAGCCAGCACAGAGGAAATAAGGCTATGCCAGAGGAGGGACTGGCATCTATGGATATAGAAAACCAATCTGTAGGACTCCAGGCTATTTCAGTTGTGCTGCTCCTGGAGCAACTTGTTAAATTTTACGATACCAACTGTCTCCCTTCTTACTTCTCATTTGGAAGTGATATGAAACAAATCCCTGACGATCCTTCACATCTCACTATGGGATAAAATTCAGCATTTAAGAGTCAGGAATTTATTTTGCCTTTCTGGTCCCTAGTGACTTCATTCAGTACTCTTGTAAGCCTGATTTTTGCTGCCTAAAATATTCCGTAGCCATTTGTCACCATTATCCATTGCTTTACTAATTTTACTTAGGTAAATTATTATAATCTCAGCAAAAATATTTTAGTATTTCCTTTACAACTTTGTTTAAAGTAGTCTAAGCAGAATTAGATTAATAAAACGTGTCTGTTAATATAGTTCAAAGTAACTTAGCAAGATATGTGCATCCCTATTAGTTCTGCAGTATCAAGCAGAGTGTATCAAGCCTGATTTTAACCATCAGGACAAGTAGAGACATCTTCTATTTCTCTTGAAAATCTGCTTGTAATGTAGGGGTTTCAGTTCATCCTCAAAATCAAACATTTTGGTCACCGTTAATAACATATTTGACTAGTCAAAAGTACCAACACTCAAGATATGTTGCGTTCAAGAGTCATCTTTTGCTTTAAACATCCTAAACTGTTCTGCTTCACTATAGAGCTTGCTTCTTCTGCATCAGCACTGCTCCTATTTGTCTGCTAGTCTGGGCCTGCACATGATCTGGTTCTCCCAAAGTAGTCTTCATAGCCTGTACAAGAAATGCCTCTCTAAGAAATGCTCTAGTTTACAGTCAGATGACTCCTGAAGGCTCATTTCCAGATGCTCATTGGCATTTAATAATGCTGAATTAATTCCCAAATAACTGTAATCTGTTTATTCTCAGGTGCCTAACTTCAAGAGAAAAACTACATTACCAATATTACAATACCATTACCATGACCTCTTGCTGCCTTAACTTCTCTCTTTTCAGTATACCTTATCTGAACATAGCATCTATGCAGGTTCTCAAGTCACAGGAACATCAACCTTGCTTGTTTTGTTTGTTCCCCAGCACACACAAAGCCTGAATGTTATCTAAATCTAATAACAACAGTAATACAGCACTGCAATAGAAATCCAAGTGAAGATACAAGAACAAGGTTGCGAATTCTGCAGCAGTTCAAAAGCAATGTTATTTTAAATTGATCCCTGGTACTTATTAAAAACAGTTCTTATGTCTTAATTAAAAGAAAAATAATATAATGCACAATACTTTGATGGGACTTTAAAGAAAATTTGTTGTAAAGAGTGTAAAAAAAGTGGAGGAAAAATACTACATTTTATCTATTCTCTTTGTGGAATATGGAGCTTTTGGGAAAAAGAGTGCACCATATCTACTCTGTGACATACAGAAGCAGACAAGAGGATTTGTGACTATTTGTTGACCATGTCAAATATAAGGGGGAAAAAAAAAAGCAGCTCATAATTCTTTGCAAAAGCTTTCCATGGGGACCAAGACCTGGTTCTTTAGTGTTTGAAGCTCTCTGCAGCATAGATTGAGTCTTTCTACACGTTTCTGTGGGGTGTGTCAACCCAGCACTCTTTGGGAGACATCACTTATTCATAAATAATAGCAGTGTAAGATGTAGGGTAGCTCCCTTTTTCTCCAGCGTCTACTGATATTGTCTACCCTTTTCTATATACGTTGGTGAGCATAGTATTTCAAGGGAATTCAGTGCAAAAATTCTCATTAATCTCAGTGGATTTGCATTTAGACTTGACGCTTAAGATACATTTGATAATTTTCAATTCTACCTTTATAAGCAAATATTTCATGCTTGAAGCCTGGCATCAGCAATGACTAAAGTCTGCTGTCTGAGACACCTCTGTACTTCCACAGTCACAGTCTTTCCCCTTAACCTTTCCAAGACATTCCCATTCCAGAGCAGGGGAATGGCAAAGGAAGAAGAAACACAATCAGTACAGACTCCCACTGATATCTTCCTGCAGCAAACACTGCCCATTTGTCTGAACTGAGCAAGTCAGGGTATCTAACTATTTCATTTAGGCAGATAAGACTTTCCTTTTTTTGCAGTCTACCGTTCACTTTCATAAAATAATTGCTTTTACTAGTATCCACTGCAATGTACTCCATAAATTGAGAAGAAATACTCCTGAGGGCTTGAAGTAAGACTGGACACAATTTCAGAGGCCTTATTCAGAAGTGAAATCAACAATCGATGCTAAGCTATTATTGGAAGTTCAAGGTGGAATTTCTATCCTGGATAAAAAAAATAATATTTGAACACCCTCGAGTCAAAGTCTACAATTGCTCTTGGAAGGGAAAAAGGACCACATCACTTAAAAGCCCTATCTTTGTATTTTTTTGCTCTGCCTTTCTAACCCTGACATACATGTACAAGCTCCCCAGAGGGATTTCAGTGTTGTTGCAGGAACTCGTCAGAAGAGTGCAGTGTATAGTAACAGAGAGCAGTGCTGATGTCATGCAACAAGTCTTGTGAGCAGAATTAGTATCCTTCATTAGACAGGCTGAAGCAAAGTTATGGATCCACAAGCGTGCCCAGCTTTATCATCTGGCCCAACAACGTTTAGTATCTCTTCTCACTGAGGTCCCTTTGCTAGTCAGAGGTGCAGCAAACACCTTCCAGTACATCCCCTGTGAGGCGTGGTGTGCAGGCTGCCTACAGCGCTTGATGGGATGACACCAAATAAAGTTACCTCCATCTCACGAACTCAGTGGAATTTTTAGAGCAGAGCACATCTAATGGATGCTAGTAAAAACAAACTCCACTTATTTTGTCACAAGAAGTAAATAGGGTGAGCACATCAGCTATATTTAGGTACTTACATTCTGCTCTAATTCTAAACTAATGTACTTAGTATATAATTTTGTAACCAAGAAGTGTAATAGAATCTAATGTACTAATGCAGAACACTTTTCATCCTGTATACTGCAACCAGACAGCTTCTTTTAGGGCAATAAGTACTTCTCTTTTTTTTTCTTCCTTTTTTTTGTTGTTTTTTTTTTTTTTAAGTAATACACACAGATTCATTAAGAACTGCAATGTAATACACAGGGTGCTCTCACTTTTCCTCCTCTATCTTCTGCATGAAGAAAAAAGGAAAGAAAAAAGGGTCACCTAATGTGACTAGAAGATGCATGCATAGCTAAGAATGAATACTAGCTATGTGCTCAAAAAAAACCATTAAAGCATTAGGCCAAGCATTAGTAATCCAACACTATGTACTTTAAAACAACTCACTGCCAGAAAGAAAGATGGTGAGAACAAAACTAAAATAAAACAAACAAACAAGCAAAAAAAATATAAATTATGATTTCTTCATACAATCCAACTGAAATATTTGTGGCAATAGTATGGAAGTATTTCAGTCATTCACAAAACAGTCTGATTGAATGATAATCAAATTAATTATCTATAGTAACTGAACGGTTGAGAGCCCAGGTTGAAATTTAATAAACCACACTGCATGACGATGCTTACAGATAAATCACAGCTTGTGAGTCTGTGAACATCATTTATTTTAAAACACTGCACTGTTTCTGCAAATTGCATTTATTAAAGCTATGCAAAAGCTTCAAATCTTTTCAAAGGTGAGGACATTTTGATTGTGCTGGTTCTTGTTATTTAAGATGTACCTCACAGAATCACAGAATCCCAGAATGGGTAAGGTTGGAAAGGACCGTAGTGTGTCATCTCGTCCAACTTCCCTGTTCAAGCAGGATCATCCTAGGGCACATTGCACAGGATTGTGTACAGATGATTCAGGAATATTTCCAGTGAGAGAGACTCCACAGCCTCTCTGGGCAATCTGTTCCAATGCATGGTCACCCATGCAGTAAAAAAGTTCTTCCTCATATTCATGTAAAACTTCCTGTGAATCAGTTTCTGCCCATTGCCTCTTGTCCTGTTGAGAAGAGCCTGGCTCCATCCTCTTGACACCCTCCCTTCAGATACTTATAGACATTGATGAGGTCCCTTCTCAGTCCTCTCTTCTCAAGGCTGAATAGGCACAACTTCCTCAGGCTTCCCTTGTAAGAGAGATTCTCCAGTCCTTTTACAGGACTCACTCCAGGAGCTCCATGTCTTGTACTGGGGAGTCCAGAACAGGACACAGCACTCACCAGGACTAAGCAGAGGGCCAGGATCACCTCTCTCAACATGCAGGCAATACTCTTCCTAATGCACCCCAGGATACATTGGCCTTCTTTACCACAAGGGCACTCTGCTGGCTCACTGACAGCTTGTTGTCCACCAGGTCCCCCAGCTCCTTCTCTGCAGAGCTGCTTTCCAGCAGGTCAGCTGCCAGCCGATCCTGGTACGAGGACTTATTCTTCCCCAGGTGCAGAACGCTGCATTTGCCTTTGTTGAACCTCAGACAGTTTCTCTCTGCTCATCTCTCCAACCTGTCAAGGTCTTTCTGAATGGCACAGCCCTCCAGGGTATCAGCCACTCTTCCCAGCTTTGGGTCATAAGTGAACTTGCTGAGGAGGCATCCGCCCCTTCACCCAAGTGTCATTGGTGAGTAAGTTAAACAATCCTGGGCCCAGTATAGAACCTCAGGGGACACCACTAGTGACAGGCCTCCAACTAGATCGTGTGACAATGATTACAACCCTCTGGGATCTGCTGTTCAAAGAGATCTCAGTCCACTTCAGTCTGTGTCCTCCCCAGTAATTCTTAGTGAAATGTGTTTGGCACAGTCATGCTGGGGAAAAAACATGGGTGCAGCTGTTTGCCCAAGCTTGAGCCCTCCTTTTCATATTTTCCCTCTTGAGCTCACAGCCCCAAACCCATTTGTACCACTTATTGCCCTAAAATATATGCCAGTGTGTAGGCCTATGGCCCTCTGCGTATATGGCTGCTCCTCATTTTTATTTGCTATGCCTGTGCTAAGATGTCCAGGGCACAGTTAGCATGGTCTCAGCTGCCAAGGGGGCTGGAGAAGGGGTGGCCACAGGGTTGTGTCGTATGTAGAGATACACCCCGCTCTGCCCAAAATATGGGAAGGAGGGTGCCAAAATTTGTTAATAAGCCATGTCCTACCAGCCCTTTAATAGGAGCCAGGGCAAACAAGAGAAGCAAGGCTGACCAGACTGTGGAACAGCTTCCCCCTCCTCTCCCAGCTGGCAAGACCCTGGGCACCGGGATTGTGCCAGGACGAGGAGGTGTGGGAAGTCATGGGGTGTGAGAAAGCAGCTTCCCAACCACTATTTCCGCAGGGTTTGGGGGAGAGCACAGTGCATGGCCCCAGCTTTGAGGGGCCCCATGGCCTGGCCTGGGTGGCCACTCCACCTTGGCTGCTGGATGCCTGCGGGATGTGGGGGAGCGCAGCTATCAGTGGCTCCCTGGTGGCGACGGGTGGCTCCTGGTGGTCCTGGCATGGGAACTGTGCTCCTGTCCCATGCAGGGACATGGCACGTGTGCACACTTGAGTGACGTGCATACTCAGGACCCACAAGGTTAATTACAATGCCACCTGTAGGAGGTACTTTCCCGCAAATACTAACCTTCTGTTTTTTCCATATGCTCCCATATGGTCCAAATTTTTCTTCATAAGCGGAGTTGTACTACAGCTAACAAATAACAGCAAAGCTTTACTTTTGTGCCTGTAATGTCAAAACCAGAAGTCACCAGACTTTGATGAATGCGGGGTTTAAAAAAAAGTAAAAGGTTTTAATTTAAATAAATTTCACCTTTTCTTTCCACACTGTAACTTCTGAGGCATAATTTGCATTCACAAGGTACACACAATTTTATAGACTTTGTCATGAAACGTTTTCATCTGTGCATAGCAGGAGGTCAGTGAGAAGACTCAGATTGCCTTATCTTGGCATCCTTTCTGTAGCCTTCTCACTTCACACCCTTGCTGCAGTCCAAATATGCTCAGCTCTACAAATGTAGAAACATTACAGAAATCAGATACAATCTCTATTAATCTTGGGAGGAGCAGAAAAAGCACTTTGATTGTGATGTACTAAGAACATAGTATTAATGCGTGATGTAATACAAAATAGTATTAATCCTTCAAATAATAGGTGGAATAAGCACACGTGTTCTTAATTGATTGCTACTAATTCTTACCAGCAATAAGAAAAAATCAGATAATAAAATGCTTGGAGCATTTCAGGTTTCTTTACGTGGTGTCTAAAAACAGACTTTATAAGCAGATTGACTGAAATCTCAGTGGTTTGAGAAATGTGCAAATGGTTGTGAGAGGAATGCCCGAAACAAGTCAATTCTAGAGAAGCTTTCAACAATAAAGGGCCTCTGTTTTGCAGTGAATTGTGCATATGCACACAAATGCTCATCCATAATGTGAATTTTAAATAATCCTGATGGGAGTGAGAGGGGGGAAGGGACACATGGAAATAACTAGGCAGACTTTGACCCTTTGTGTCAGAAAACAAAGCCTTCTAGTTTGAATCTGAGATAGCAGTTCCCATTTGACGTGGTTTCAACAGACATACACGCCTTCTGGCTTAAGCCTGTCCCTAAAGGATAGTAAGACCAAGCAAAGCTTGCTTACAAGCCACCCAAGCGCAACATGATGGTTTTAAGTGGAAACAAATGAATGGAATAGATGTAATTAAAATCCAAACTGAATTAGGCAAAATTGCTACAGCTTCACTTTACAAAGTCAGTGAAGGGCAGGAATGGAGCATCTGGAATAGCTATTTGGCATAGGGTCACTATGAAGACGAATTAGGGTTAATTTTCTACTGGAGTGTAGGTCAGGCACTGTGCTGTGGCAGAACACTCGTTTTACTGGGTATGTTTTGGCCTACTTACAACTTTAGAAAATAAATATTGCAATGTTAAATTAAATATGCTCTGTGACAAGGACTTGCAACATTGGGAGAATGTGATTTATATGCAATTGGCTCATATATACCATCTAATATGATATGCACAGTGTAATGAAAGCTCAAGGGCCTGATCTGCAGTTCAGAAATGCTTTACAATCCTCTTTCAGGTTGCACATTGTTTTTTCTTCCTCTTTTTCTTCTTCCCTTTTTTTTTTTTTTTAATGACTACATGAGTTAATTAGTGGTTATGTACTCTGTCTCTTTGCCTGGCCTAGCTTACCCCTACTGCAACAAATCTCTTTTCTTTTCCTCTCCCAAGGATCATTACAACTTTAGCCAGCACTGTCAACAAAACTAATTGAAAGCCACCTGCTTTTAGGATCACCTTAATGAAAAACGGCAAAGTTAAGAAACAAAATTCAATCAACTTCCTAATAGTCTGTAATTTCCTATTAATTCACAAAGTGCAGAGGCAGAAAACCCCACACAAGATCCTTTTTGTTTTCACTGCTGGCCTTATCGTCCAGACCTCCTTCTTTATAATTAGAAATTATTATTTTTGTAACCTAAATCTCTCATCATTCTTTAACGTGGAACTAATAACTTTACATTTCATCCTTTCAACTGCAGCTGCACAAAAAAGGAAAGTACTTGCAAATGGCCTTCCTATCATAAACTGATCTGGTCCTTTTGCTAAATGCTTGGGTTCTTTTAATCAGGTCCAGATTCAGCAGAACTTTTACAAATGTCAAGGTCCACTTAAGCACTTACACAAGTCATCTCACTGCCTTTGATGGCATTCAGACAACTGCAGGAATCTGGGGAAAGACTGAACACGCAGGACTGAACAGCTATGGATTTCCTGAGAGGGCCCTTGATACCCAAACATGTAAAGCCCTTCAGCACGTACCGAACCTCAGGCAGGTGACTAAGTACTACTGAAGTCGATGGGAAATAAGCATGTGCTTCAAGACAAGCACCTTGCTACCATTGCTACCAGCGCACAATCTAGTCGAGTGAGCATGAGTAAAAGGAAACATTCTTGAGATAGATTGTTGGCTAAACCATTTCTCCTAACTAGTTTCTGGCTTGCTCTTAATTGTGGAGAAATAAGCCTGGAAAAGGATAAAAGTGTCTGATTTATTTCTGTTAGGCCAACTGAAGCAAAATACTGAGAAAAGTAAAACAAAAAAGGGGAACAAGAGACATACGGGACTAACAACTATTTGTGTTACATCAGGGCTTAGATGTCCCAGTAAAGCCCAAGACCCCACTGCGCTAGATGCTGTGCAAACATGTCAGTGAGGGTGTTCAGTAAAGGAGAGCTGCCTGTAAACACCGCATGTGGAAGTCCCTTTGAAGTCAGGCAGAGCCCAAGCATGCAAGAGGTTTGTACTGCCGAGCCATACGTTTCAAGCTGTATGAGTAATTGCTACCAAGTGTGCCGGAGCAGAAGACGGGGTCTCTCATATGATGGCCACCAAAGACATAATGAGCCGAGGAAAAATAATAAGGTCACAGATAATATATTGGTTGTATTTAATAGCCCACTGTTTACTTCCTACGAGTGTAATCATATCATTATTCTCCTACTTCAAAAGAATAAAAACTCTATTTAGATGAAATGCATTTAAAACAATGCAGGTGACATGCAGTATGGGAGAAATGCTACCTTCATGCAAATATATGCATCTCTCATTGATTATAGTAATAAGATATGCAAAGGAAGATAAGAGAAATATAATTTGATCCTTTTTGGAAGCTACTCTGAAATTCATACTGGATGTAGTGTGTGTGCATGCACAGAAGAGGAAGAACAGCGAGGAGTCACGGCACTGCAGAGCCTTCCCAAAGATGGCAAATGCCTACTGCTTCCGAAGTGGACTGACGCCTACAAAAGGTTAATGGGCCTAGAAACAAGGTGATCCCCCAGTTTGTGAACCCACAGTTTCAATGATGCAATAATTGCTACAACATGCAGAAAAGGTTTAAAAATAAAGGCATACAGAAGAACGAAAGGAAGGAAATAACACCAGTCAGTAATAATTATCACAGTGTATAAAACTTTCCACTCCTTTATTATCATAAATTGCAAAGTTTTATTGATGCATATTTTATCACAGCACTCTTGCCATATGTGATCTGAAGATTCAGAGCCTGTCCCTGGGGACAACGGTACTGATATAGATAATCAAGAATTCCTTTTATGCTTCTCTCAACACAGCTACAGCTTAGATTGAAATTAACATCTTTCACAATGAAACACCAGTTTTCTGCCACAACTAGACATGACAGCTGGAGAGAGAGACCTGCTTATCCAGTTATTCCTTCAAGTCTCGGCCGCGAAGATGTAAACTAACTACAAAGCAACGCGGACGGTCACTGAATACCAGAAAACTGAATCTGCATGCAACCTGCCACATGAAGAAATGGGAGAGAAGTGCTTCCAAATAAATCCAGGGATGAAAAGCAAAGATCAGAGGCTGCCCCTAAAAAAAGCAATGAAGAGGAATTCAAAAGTTTTGAACTTTTGCAGGGTTCACTTCCTGGATTTGACTGGGTGATGCTTGCACACATGCGTATGCACACAGGAGTGGAACCCATGGCCAGAAAGAAATCCAGCATGGAGCTCTATCCTCTTTAAATCCTCCAAAGAAAGGATTTTATCTAGTGGAAGCACTAAGGCTGCTTCGTGTTGGTACTTGTTCCTGGTCATCTTTTTTAACTTGAATGCTTCCACCCGCGCATCACCCCCATTTCTCACGCTACTGAGGAGAGAGGCATGGAAGCTGTTAGGCTCTGCTCCCCATGGGGTCATACATCACTGTAGCATCTGAGTGCCTTCCTGTAGAGCTTTAAACAACCAACATCTGCCATGTGTGTTTCTTCCTCTCATCCTACTCCCAAAGGAGAACTGGGCATGCATTGTAGTGTTTTGTTTTGGCAGGACTTTGTTTTCGTTGTTTTAAATCTACATGCTGCCATATGTTAGGAAGCAAAAAAGAAAAGGCAGCACCTTGCCTGTGAAGGAGAAGATGGTGGGGTTTGTGATGGTCATTAGTTTCTGAAGGAGTTAATGCCAAGGTCTCAGTCTGGCTTCCTGCTGGCTGCTGGAAAGGTGCAAACTTCACAGACTGTCACAGGGAGAGAAAGATGATAATGCACTAGAATCACACCTTTTCTGTGTGTAAAACTGGTTCAAGACCAGCTTTGAGCACTTGCCTACCTATCACAACATTTCATAAGAGCCTGTTGCTATGTTATATTACATGCTAGGATAATACATAGCAACACCTACTCCATTTATCACTGGCTTTTTTGATTTTCTTTTCTGATTAATGTCATGTCACCTAAAGGTTATCTCCAAACAGGGAAACCAAGAAGAGAGGTTATCAGTGTAAGTTTTGAAAGACGTAAGTGAGCCAATGTGCTGTTAGAGATGGAAGGATGCTCAGGAAACATTTAAAGGATATTGCACGCCTTCAGTTTAGATCAGGAAAGAAGTACACAAAGGAAGGCACATGGCACTTTTCCAGCCTTGTGTCTTTGTCTGTCTGTGGGTTGGACAAAACAGCACTTCTACATTTCAATTCTGTAGACAACCTCAGGCTAAAAGCACATGTGATAGCAAGCCCACTTAAGGGTCATTTTCAAGTAAGACAAGGAAACAGAAGGCTATGAAAGAAGAGGGATACATGGCATAACTGCAGTGTAAGGATCTAATTTAGATCATCAGCAGAAAAAATAGCACTAACACATTAGTTGGATGAGTCTTCAGTGGATAAAAATGAGAGGGCAGGACCTTTCACCCTGCATTAGGAGGCTGTCATTTTCACTTTCCTGAAGCCAAAAAGTGTTTGGAATTTCCTGCTTCTCATCCCACTGGAAGGGCTCATCTCACTGGGAAAGGCTGATTCCCAAATGCTCATTTCCCAGAGTTTACTTTTATAAAATGCTGGTATTGGAAAGATTTAATATTGAAGATACTCCCCTGCATAAAGGACACTTTGGAACATATGTTCAGATGACTGGGATTTCTCCAGTCTTGCACATAAACACACACACACACATGCACACAGGCTGCAACCTCACTCCAACTATAAAGTCTAGATTCGCTTAGGATCATTTGAGAGAGAAATGTAGCAATACCTATTATTTTTCCTTTTACAAGAGATTTAAGATAGAATATTTACTATGATCATACAATTTTTGTATCAGATTGAAAACCAAAATTTCCATCTTGCAAAAAGTTATAGTATTTGACATTTCTCCCCAGGCAGGTTAAAAAGCCCAAATAATGCAATTTGTCTTTCCAGGGATTTTTAAAAAATCAGTTAAAAAAAGGCAAAAATTTTAACTTCTACATTATGAAATGGGCCATCTTGAATTTTCAGAAATAAAATGTTTAGTGTTGCAGGGAGGGAGGGATGTGGTGATCTTGCTCCTTCACTCTACTCTAAATGGCCACAACTGGGAACTGATATTTTTGACCCACTTGTCTCTATCTACCCTATGGATCCCTCTTCCCAGCCAAAATTAGAACCAGGTATGACAATCTCATGATGTGGCTGTTCCCAAGATGCTTCACACCAATGAAAAAACTCATTCCAAATACAATATATATATGCCAGCCAGATTTTCCTCTGTTGAGCATTTTGCGAAAAGGTCTATTTTCCTATGAATATTTTCAAATTTAATGAACAACAGGAAAATACTTAATTGGACACTTTTGTGATCAAACCTAGTTGTTTTATTACAACGTGCTTTTTGAATACTTTGAGTGGAACTATCAAGGCAGAATAACAGGTAAGAATACTAGTATCAAACTAGAGTCTTGGTGTGATGTGTAAACAAGAAAGGACTTTGAAAAGCATCTGAGATTAATCCTTCTTCACAGCCTCAAGTTTTAAAAGTACTATTTATAAGCAGGTCTTTTCATCATTCTTTTCATAGCAAAGTTGGTTTTAAAAATTATTTTACACCTGGGAATCAAGAAGCACACTGGAACACTTTACTGTAAAACTCTTAATAAGGTAGAGACCTCATTGGTAATCTGTACAAGGCCTATTATGATGGACAGAATGACCAAGTCAAAGGGCAAGGGGGTCATCAGTGTAACACAACAATAACAGTAAATTAATTTTAAAAAATTTGGAGACCATCAAGAAATCAAAAATCATTTGCTTATTATGAATAAAATTCAGACCCTCTTTGAGTGAAACCTCATTCTTATTTCACCAGCACAACCCCACTGAAAGCAGTGAGCTTGCATTACTGTGTCACAGAGCAGAATTACATAGAGACATGCCATGTTGTAAAAATTTTTTACATCTTTCTTCAAAATACTGACAGGGGTCATTGTCTCAGACACCAGTGTGTCCTGAGACAGTAAATCCTGGATCTTTAAGATAGATAGGATGTAAGTAAAACTAGAATATGACCTATGGGGAAAGATCTCTCCCCACTTAAATCACACTGTTTTCACTGTTGTACTGGTGTAAATGGTACTTTAATGGATGTGTCCAGAAGAGAACTCAACTGCAATATTTCTTTTCTACTGCTGAAATATTAGCATTAAAAAGGCAGTATTTTACAAAAGTCGTATAAACATAGTGCCTCCAACACAATCAATTTTTTTTGGAATAATTTTACACCATCCTTCATCCTTGAAATTATATCCCTTCCTTTGTGGAATGTTTTAAAACTTAAAAAAGTTGTTTCAAGTAAGATTCAACAGTATATTAACTGGTGAAAATCAAAGTACTCCTTTTTCTCCCCAAGCCCAGAAGAATTAATTTTGTTGCCACTAAAGAAGAACAGACACCCAGCTTTTGAACAGGAACTGACCTAATATTTCTGAAAACCCTGCATGCAATTAGCTTCTTGCAAGAGCCATCTTTCAAGCAGTCTTTTTCTGCCTCTGAACTCCAAAAGTGGCTCATCTGATCCAGCAAAATTAGGATATTAATAGAGAACCATTTATCAAGCTCGATGGGTTTGTTAGAGGCACACTTGCCTAGTTAACCAACATTGTCAGGGTATCTTTTAAAGCAGAAGATATTGTTAAGGCCCTCCTTATTATTTCTACTCCAGGATTTTTACCCCGGTGTCTCTCCAGCAGTGGGCTGGAAGCAGTGCTGCCCTAGGAGATGGTGCTCAGACAGTAGAGGGTCTCCTCAGAAAGGGAGCCCTTCTTGGCTATGGGGTGGTGTGACAGCCTCATCCCAAGATGTCCACAGGGATGCCTGTTACACCAAGGTTTACACCTTTACTCAGCTTTGCATATGTGGCATCAATGGTGAGTGTCCAAAGCAAGGAAGGTTACTCTCCCCATGACCCCTGGATTGCAGCCCATGTCTCAGAAACTCTGGGCTAGGTTGAAAAGAGTAAAACTAATGGTGAATTGGGACAGCAAATTCATTGTACAGGATTAGGAAGCAGGCTGACTTCAGTGTTTAACTTCTCTCCCACCTTCTTCCTTTGTGGCCCACACTGTTCTCTGGGTTTGTTCTACTTTCATTCTGCCTTGTCTTTTTAGTCCACTACTCAGGATGTGTCAGCAAAATTTGGGTTTTCTAGATACATTCTCCTTCAAGTAGAAACAGCAGGGTTTATTTTGGGGGTTTGTTTTGGTTTGGTTTTTTACCAGAAACATACCAACTTCAACATTTTCCAGAAAATGATTTCTTAGATCAGGGCTCTTTCTTGTGACTTTGAAAGACACAAATAAAACTCTTGACCTCTTAACTCCTAAATGTGATCACTCTGACAGCTCTTTTGTCTGAGAATTTTCTAAAGGCTTTGAGCTCCTTCTAAAACACGATGATTTTGAAATCGAAGCTTTGGTAAAACTGAAGTGTGATCTACCAGCTCTGATACTTGGATTGCAAGCCCTTGAATGCAGCACTATGCCCAAAGTGTTTGTACTGCATGGGGATCTGCATGCAGTACAAACCCCAGGCACCTCTACCTAGTACCTAGTACCTGCAGGCACCTCTAAAACATAGATTATAACTAATAATAGAAGTTTTACCTTTGTCTGGTGCTTCAGTCTCAGAAACCTAAACCCAGCGTATTTCTTCAAGCACTCAGATCCACTGTGTGGACAAAAGATACAGAATCCCCGTTCTATCAGGAGAATTGGAACTAAACTCAAACGTTTATCTAGACATAGAATCCCATCAGATTGAGAACCTTTGGCTTTGCCAATAAGGTGTCTAACAGTAGCAGAAGTTGGGCTAAGGCTGGACACTTCTCCCACTCCATCTCTGCCTCCTTTTTCATTCAGACTCACTTGTCTGTGCCTGCATCTCTCATCTATTGGCACCAGTTCTGCCCAAGTTTCAGATAAAGCACCACCATTCTTCGCAGTCCTTTTCCTTAAACATTTAATGTCACATCTGTGATTTTTCTAGTTCCAGGGTTTTTTTTTGAGACAGGAATATTGAGGTTATCTCACTGATGTTGACAATACCCCACACATGGCAGAGGACAAGAGGATAAAACACTATGAACACTGCCTCTTTCCCCTTTCCCTTTTTACTTTCTGTAAACATTACTGGAGAAGAATGTACTGCAAAGTCATAAATAAAGTATACTTGTCAGAAGCTATGATCTTAAAATATTCTAACGCTTTGTTTGTGTTCTCTCCATAAATTGTTTATTGGTCAATATGGACAGAATTTGCAAACGTAGCCTCCTTTGAAATTTACTGATATTATCTCCATTCTAAATACTTTCATCTAGTATTATGCTTTCAAAAAACCCACTTTCTACCCTTGTTTCCATTGATGAGAAGTTTTCTAATGCTGAACATTCAATTATGCAGCATTACTTTACCCTGTGTTTCTCATCCTTACAGAGATGGTTAGCATTAAAGGAAAACTGTACGACTGTTACTGAAGTTACTGCTGGAGGTAGGGTTATGCAGTATGCTTTTTGACTGGTCTCAATCTGTATAGTAAAGCAAATCAGAAAAGAAAAATTTCAGTATAAAATACGTCTCCTAATTTGTATTCTACTTCACTACATCATGTAAATATTCTTCAGGTAACAGACTGATGTTGTGAAATGGTACCCTGATGAGTAAATTATCACAGAAAGAAGTTCATCAAAGCAGTGATTTCAGACATGCGTCTGAATAGCCCGTGAGCATACAGAACGGAAGACATCTCTTTAGACAGAGAAGACACCAATCTTTAACAAAGAAAACAGACTTTCTTCTAACTGTCCTGGAGCCTGGCAGTGCAGGGGGTCTTCCAATAAAACAATTACCCTCCATAGGGTGATATTTTAAACCAGAAGTTAGGTTGTTCGGTCTCTTCTAGATTGTTCCTAAAGAGGCCAAAGAAAGACCAATAGACATAAAAATGCTTTTAAACGTAGGTAATGGTTGATAGATCAGATATTTACAGCCAGTAAGTCAAATACATTATGACATTTGGTAATTGCCTCTTTAATAAATAACTTGTTAAGTTCCCAGAGAAAAGAAGGTAATTTATATCAGAATAAAAACAGTTTTGGTCCACCAACTCTTTGAGGACAATTTGGTAGGTAACTGTAACTACATGGGGAATTTAGATGCTCAGTGGTCATTAAAAATAATGGGAACTTAAGTGTCCAGATCCTATAGTAGTTTCAAAACTCTTATCCATTTACTCCTGGGACAATTACTTTTTGCCCACTGCAGAGGTATTAACACTGAAACACTCAGAAACAAGAAAGAGAACAAACTGCATAAAAAAACAATGTCAAATGGTTATCTCTGAGCATTTTACTGATGTTTTACTAAATTAACACATGAAGAAGAAAACAGAACACCTTATAATTTATTTTTGAAACTGTAATTATTGATGTTTCAACAAAACAAGGGCTTCATAGTCAAAGGGTTGATTTGCAATAGGATTAAAGTGGCAACAGATTTTCATCAGAATGCATTTTTTGAGGCTAGGAATTCGTAGTAAAAAATTAACACCTATGTGCCACACATCATTATATATGTTTGTTATGCATAAACACACATACAGCCCAGTAAGGGATTACAGAGGTGATGTAATGGAGCACTTTCTCCCAAAGATGAGAAACAAAGGAATGAGATGGTGATAGCTAATAGTAGTAGGGAAAAGTTATTAGCTATACTGGGTATCACGACTGTTAGCTATTCATTGCCTCACTAATAGTCACATATTTAGCAGGTTGTAACACAAATTAGTCTTTAATGGGAGCTCCTTCCATTGCCCAGCAGGACAGCAAGCAAGAAGGCACTTAAAGAGCTACAATGGACCAAACAGGCAAGGGAAAACAGACAGGCAGAGGCTGACAGCTCAGTGTTGACCTGTTGTTTTTTTTTTTTTTCTTTTTCTTTTTCTTTTTTTTTTTTTGCCATTATCTCTCATTTGAATCCAGCACCCAGTTTCTTAGTCCTGCACTTCATGCTGAGTTGTACCATGGGCAACAGTCAGCACTAGCCCACTTAATAGAGTGGATCCTCAACCACGGCATGTTTTACACAGTGCTCTTAGTGGTGCAGCTGAACTCACCCTAATGAGGATTTAACCTTTTCCAAGACATCACTACACAAAAAAGGTTTAGCCATGATTCAGTCCAACATTTCTATACAATAGTTCCATTTGGTATATAGCCCTAGTATCTACAACACATTGCTGACAGATGCCTTCCTCTTGGCACATTAATGAGCTATAACCTGAAACCACATGCAAACCTAGGAATCTGATTTTTTTTTTTTTTACAACCCCCCTCCAATGTCCTCTACTCGTCCCAGAGACTTACTGTGGTATCCAGATGCTGTTATTCCAATCTCTCTGTTACCACAGACTCCTCTGCTTTCTACCATGGTCATTTACAACCCCGTGGAACACTTATTTGCCTTCTTTTTGTATTAGTCTGTTTCCAAGACAGAGCCAAATTCTACACTTGCTACCAACAGAGCTGTCTTTTTTTGTCTCTGTTATTTTATGAAGACATTTGTCATTTCTTTCTGTCTAGTTCACTATACAAATCCTCTGTTTTCTTGCCCTCCTGCAGCTTCTTCCTCTGTTCAGTCTCGGCAAGGTTTTGTTGCTATTATCATCGCTTTCTCTCAGCATGCTCTCTGCCCTCTTGAAGGCTGGTTTGACAGATCCTCTCTTGTCGTCTGTTTGAAGGTTGATTTCAGCTCTTCCTTACAGCACTGTGCTTATGTGCCTCCTCCGCTGCAAATGCTTAGTGTGGAGCTTGTTCTACCAGAGCTGCTTCTCTTGGCTCTTTCTCCTGAGGAGGGTCACCAGAGTGTACAAGGCTGTGGGCCACAGCGCTACTCTGATAATGTCAATAGTTGACTGCTACCTTTCCAGTAGGCCTGGTAGCTCTTCCCCTTGTCAGTACCAAGGACGTGCATTAGTCATTTGACAGGATCTCCACTGGGTGTCCAGAAAAGATGTTTAGGCTTGCTATTAGAATAAATTAACCAGCTTGTGCTCACTCCTCCTTGCTGTAGAGAGATGATCATGAGGAGTAGGTACCCCTAATTGTTTGCATGGTGACTGTACATTTCCATGTCACTTTCTGAAGGAGACAGTGCAGTGGCTCACTCAGGAGATAAGACTCTAGTTGGTTGATGCATGCAGCCCTCTGACACTGAAAGAAACTGAGTGTCCAACTAAACCAGACACCACTGATACACAGTTTTCCCATGCCTCCCTTTCTGGGAGGGCATTTGTTTGCCCTTCACAAGTCCTTGATAAGGACTGCTGATTTGCTCCTTATTTCTCTACTCTTCCTTAAAAACATATTTTTGCTCTGAAGCCTTTATATATTATACCTGCAGGTCAAGCAATACTTAATATTTACTTGAGCAGTTAATGCCCTCCAGATTATGCATGGATTGGAGGATGCTTGGGGCAAAACTTCAAATTTTATTTGAAGGGAAATGCTTCTTTTCATTAAGGAAGCTCCCACTTCAAGAAGTAAGTCTCCTAATTCTCAGAGAGAGTCATCAGAATTTCACCTGTTAAAGTACTTCTCTCCTCTTCAAAAGTGTCTTAAAATTAAAAAATAGACTAATTTCAGCAATGGGCTAAGCACACAGAAAGTACTCCATAATCTGGTGAAGTGGCTATATTATTCTTAAGAGACTTGCCAACTAGTGATCTACTACTGCTATTTTAATTTACGTAACATCATGATTGCAATTCTAAATTAAACTCATACAGGCAAAAAAAATTATAGTTAAGCCTTTGCCTCAATCCTTAACTTTCTCTCCTGTAACAAAATGACATATTGCGAGGGCTCTTAACTGTGTCTCACAATACCTAGGCATGTACAAAGGTTAATTACTCTATTGGGTTTGCATGACAAGGTTTTGGTAGTGGGGGGAGTTACAGGGCTACTTTATGTGAGAAGCTGCCAGAAACTTCCCCCATGCCCAACAGAGCCAATGCCAGCCAGCTCCAAGATGGCCCCACTGCTGGCCAAGGCTGAGCCCATCGGCAATGATGGCAGAACCTCTGGGATAACGTATTTAAGAACAGGAGAAAAAAGCCCTGTGCAACAGCAGCCAGAGAGGAGAGTGAGAATATGTGAGAGAAACAGCCCTGCTGACACCAAGATCAGTGAGGAATGAGGGGAGGAAATGCTCCAAGCACCAGAGCAGAGATTCTCCCTAGCCCACAGTGAAGACCATGGTGAAACAGGCTGTCCCCCTGCAGTCTATAGAGAGCCACGGTGGAGCAGAAATCCACCCACACCCTCTGGAAGGCCCCACATCAGAGCAAGTGGATGCCTGAAGGAAGCTGTGACCTCAGTGGGAAGCCCACACTGGGGCAGGCTCCTGGAAGAACCTCCTGACCCTTGGAGAGAGGAGCCCATGCTGAAGGCAGCCCATGCTGGCAGGACTTTTGGCACTGCAGGGGACCCACACTGGAGCAGTTTGTGAAGAACTGCAGCCCATGTTGGAGAAATTTGTGGAGGACTGTCTCCCGTGGGAGTGATTCCATGCTGGAGCAAGGGAAGAGTGTGAGGAGTCCTCCTCCTGAGGAGGAAGGAGAGGCAGAGACAATGTTTGATGAACTGATCAGAGCCCCAGTTCCCCCCGTCCCCCTTTGCCTCTGAGAGGTAAAGAAATTGGGAGTGAAGTTCAGTCTGGGGAGAAGGGCTGTGTAATAAACTAATTTTCCCAAGTCAAGTCTGTTGTGATGGTAATTGATGAGTGATACCCCCTGTCTTTACCTTGACCTGTATTTTCATTGTATTTTCTCTTCCCTGTTCAGCTGAGGGGAGGGTTAGAGTGGCTCTGATGGGCACCTGGGTCCAGCCAGCGTCAAACCACCACAATTACAATGACTCATTTTTTACCTTTGATTTGCTAAAAGGAATCATAAAGAAGAATTGAGCCCCAGTGTGGTCTCAGCTTGAAAACCTTAAGCACCTCTTGGGCTATGCTGTCAAGGGCTGCATAGTTCAGCAGGGCAAACCCTCCACCATTCAGTGAGTGCTTACTCCACTGGGTATCCACACAAAAGCATGAAGGGCATCCGTCCTTCTGAAGAAAGTATAATAATTTACAGAAAGGCCTTACTGAGAAACAAATTCACATTTTCTCCCCAGGGGCCCCATGGCACCCTAGCCAGCTCTATTCCTTCCCTCTTTGGTGAGGACACAGACATGAACTCATGGACCCTCAAGAGCATCTCAGAGCTGTCATTTCTAGAAAAACCAGGAGAGGACACAAAGGCAAAAAGGAGAAAATCAAGAGGGAAATTGAGAAGGCAGTCCTGTAATCCAAACACTTCCATGTTTCTCTGACTCCAGCTTAAGCTTGGACTGGTTATGGTTTGGGGCATTAACCCTTGCATGCTGAGGCTTTTGAAGAACCATTACAAAAACCATCTCAGACAAACACTTTAAACATACAGAATACATTTGTTAGTGTACCTTGAATTTATTTCTTAGCATATGAATTATACTTATGCTTTTCAAAGCAAAAGAAGTAGTTTAAAAATTGGAACCTCCTGTAACTGCATGAAATGCTCCTTTCATCCATTCAGTCTTTAAATGAGGACCCCATTCAACTCTTTCATGACAGATATGGCTTCTCAAGTCTGCAAACACTTTTCAAATGGGGGTTCTATCTTTTGGAATGCCATCATGACACGGTTGGTAGTGTTGTAGCTGGTGAATTTTAAGTGTTTAACTTGCAGATGAAATGTATGTAAGTATGTTAAAAATTCCTCTGAAAAAAGTAGGTCTTATACATGTGTTGCTGTCAGTTTTCATAGTTCTATGCTTTTTTTAATTACCCAAGGCATTCTGATTACAGAGCTACAAAGTAATCTATTTAAAGCTGGGTTTTACAGTGATCTAATGGGCACAAAAACCATATGGAATTAGAAAACATTTACTTCTCTTCCCCTTCCTCTCATATTGCCAAATGTATTTAATCAAACTTGTTTTAAAAACAAATATTCCCAGGGTAAGGACTTTCATATCTACTTCTGGTTGTTTCTGTTGAGTTAGAAACCTCTGGCAATTTTTTTTCCTACTGAAATGTAAATGATGACATATCGTTAACTAGCAGCATTGCACCACTAAAATACTAAGACGCGTCTTGCTCGCCTCAAACTTCCCTTTCCGTAAGTGCAATGCCTTAGAGGCAGCAGTGTTTAAATGGTACAAAGTACTCTACTAGCACCAGCCTGGATCTTTATTTAGGAGAACAAGCTCCACATTCTTCCCTGCTAACACAGTATACGGGCATGTTCGGCTCCTCCATAAAACACACTCATACACTATCCCTGTCTAAACCAAGGTGCAGTACTGACATGACAGATTCATGTTCCCAGCTGTGACATAAGGGCTCTTTGACAATACCACAGTGAAAGTCCTATTAAGAAAACATGTGCCGGACAGTGCATCTGATGTAGTTAAATGCTATAAAAGATTTTCCAGGTGTTAATGAGCTACATGAGTAGAATGAAAATGAGATGGATCCATGCACTTGGAAATTCTCAAGAAGCAGGACTCAGGCTCTCAGAGAGATGGACAAACAGTGCTTTATAACCACCACCAGCCACGCTCTGCACCTGACCACGCGAGGTGATGAGCAACCCTGACTATTCACTGGGGAAACTGTTCATTGAGGGTCTTTGGCATGGGAAAAGACAGACTTTCATGTCTTCCTGCAGTTTACTACATCCTTTTTACTTTGCTCTGTTTGTGAAAAAGCACTAGCTATTTTTCCCTTTTTAAGCACTTTTTTGTCCTAAAGAGAAGGAAAACATTATGCCTGTTACTTCATTTCTCGTTCTTAGTTTTATGAGGGATTCATCTTGACACAGTATAGATGAGAAACTGCCATTTAACTTATGTTAAAGTACCACTACTTAGAGTTTATGATTTTAAAGGACAGAAATACAGTCTGTTGCATACTTTGAAACAGCAGTCGTTGAAATTTTTCAAGGCAATGATAGAGGTTTAAGGTATATTCCTTTAAGCTATATATAAAATCTTACGTATGGACTGTCCTGAACATTTCAATCACTGACACTTCAGGGTATGTCCACGTTATTTTGTACATAAGCTATCATATAATCAGTTGACTTGATAGAATATTCTTTCATTTCTTTAGCATGTGTGAATTCTATGGTTACTGTCCTTGAGGAGATGTTTTGTTTTATCTACATAAGACAGGTACAGTGAGGGAAGGCTGCAATGCAGATTTTCTCATGCTGTTGTGACCACAATCTCAGTCTTAATCCTGGCATATGACTGTATCTAGGAACAAAAAAAAAGATAATTTTGTCTCCATGCTAATTTCAGCCTGATTTTTCTTGAAGGGGAAGCTTCCAGTAACACAAGAACCAATAGAGTGTCTCTTCTCAGAAGTTAATTTAGAACCACCTATTTTATTTCCCACAGACAAGTCAGTACTATTTTATCTTTCATTTCCAATCTAATATCTCAAGTCATCTACCCACTCTTCCAGTATCCCAAGAGAGTTACTTAAATTAACTTGGAGAACGAAATATTCTTAAAGGTGTAAGAAGACTAGGAGGAGAGAATAAGCAAACCAGTCTAATAACACATTGACACAGATTCTGGAAATTCATGTCTTAAGGGTTAAAATTCCTCTGGCTTGCCCGGTGTTCTGTGCAAATGTTGCATTCATAGAGTGTAGTATCTGACCATTTAACCATATGTCAAACAATCTCTGCTATGACAACCAGATGTAGACATTGCCATGGAATGAAATTATAATTTTATTAATTACCCTTTAATTAGTTGATACAGCAGAGAACATGCAGTAATTTAGTCATAATTGGCCTGACTGAGACTCAATACTTATAGGAATGGAATCTGTTTGTGAGACTACTTGTTATGAATAACAATTATATCTGTGACAATGCAATTTTATTATGAAGGTGTACTATGCATTTCAAACAACTTTTAGATATAAGACAGTAGCCAGGATTTAACTATAATTTGATAGAAAATATTTTCCTTGAATGAAAGTGTATAATCCTCTGTGTATTTTGCAAAATGTGTTATAACAATGCAAGAAAGACTTCTCACCTAACTTACTGTGATGACTCAAGTGTGTTTTCGATGCATTTTAATACAGAAATGAGGAGCCACTTGCACTTCAGACTCCTCTGAAAATCTTTTTATCGCTCTTCAAGTTATTTAACAGTTTAACACAACATTTGTGCAAGAGGTACACTATGCAAATGTTTAGAAACATTCTCTGATAGAACATTGTAAGCAGAAACTTCAGCCGAGTATCTTATGTGATCATTTGTCACTACACTTTTTGGATTTCTGTAAGAAGAGTTGAACATTCTTAGGTTTCTCAGAGTACATTGGTGCAAGTAAAGTTACCAACGTCCCCCACTACACTGTACCACCAAGTAAATGTCTTGAAGGTATTCTTTCAGTACAGCTTGCTATTAAATCAGGAATATTCTTTAGAGACAGAATACTGAGTATCGCTGTGGTAGGGGAGAGCACATTCAACAGCTTAATAAAAATGCTTGTAAAGTGGATCTTACCATTGGCCTTTAATGCCCAGAGATGTTTTTACCATCACTTTTGACAAAATTCTGGAGCCATCATTCTGTCCTTGCTCTTCTAAACTCTATGACCTCAGCAAAGACTGCAGTGTTTTATATTAGTTTTGGAATGTTAGATGGACAGCATGCTTCATGTTTTCTCCACTTGTTTTTCCACAAAAATCTCAGAAAATGCAGGTCAAAACCTTCAGCAAATGCAGTTTCAACAAAATATAACAAGTTGCTTTGCTTTTCAGAGTCAAATAAAAGCTCTCCTTTTTTTTTTTTTTTTTTTTTTTTTTTTTTGGTGGGTGGCCCCTNTTTTTTTTTTTTTTTTTTTTTTTTCTGTGATGGGTAGCTCCTAGATTTCTGCATCTGCAGTGACAGAAATTATACTTAACTGAATTAATTTTAAAGCCTTGCCCAATTCCAGTATGTTTATTTATATATTTTTGATTAATGGGCAGGCTACATAGATGACTGCCAGCCAAATAAGTCTTTCACATACCTATTCTAAAGTCAAGCAAGTTATACAAAGGATGAGAGTGACTATGAGCAATTTCTTTACCTTGCTTAAATGACTATGGACTGCCATTTTTTTTTTTTATTTTTAAACATAACATCTTTCTATCCTTTTTGAGAGGTAATTCACAATAATTCTTCTTCAGCAAGAATGTATATACACATATATATATATATGGAAAAACATGCTACATAGGAAAGCAAAACATTTTCTGCCTAGGGTGCCATCTTCCAGTTAATATCAGTAAGTCATATTCTATCACTTGTAAGTGCATCTTGCTTAACAACTTATCACCACCTCCAGTACAAACACACACAGGTTGTAACTTCCTGCTGTGTCACAGGGAATAGCTAACACAGCATAACAAGAGATCATTTCATTAGATTGCCACAAGAGTCACCGCTCCAAGAAACTTGAGTGGAACAGGAACACAATCACAGTGTTAAAAACTCAAAACAGTTTACCATTAAAGCCTTGTGTGCCTGCTTGAGAAATGTCTTAGAGCAGCACAAAAGCTGGCACCATTAGCTTTCATCCCTGCTGAGCTGGCAATAAAGTGCACACATAAGTAAAATGCATTAATTGGTATTAGTCAATCTAGTTAAGATGTTCATTCTCCAGGCTTCTTCAGATTTCATTTCCATAAAATAGGATTTCTTTAAGTCTCATAACTTGATTTGGTCCAGCCCAAAATGATGTTGACACAGTGGCAGCAAAAGCACAATTACACCCCAGCTTTACAAAGGTGTTCTCTATCTAAATATACCCAGAACCCACGTGTTCCCAGTCTCTCTCTCTCACACACACAGACACACAAAAGCAACCTACATAAAAAAAAACCCCAAAACTGCAGAAGAGGAAAAAGTGACACATTTTCCTATCATTTTCCTATTGCTATTCTTCCTCCCTTTCCCCCGTATTTTTCCTACTGTGCACGACTGATTACTGCACTTTAAGATCAGAATGAACAATTAACTACCTAATTATTCCAGTCACACCACGCCACAATGAAATCTTTATTCAGTGTTTACAGCAATCTTTGGCAGAGACTGTCTTGCTGTTTTTAAACCAAGAAGAACTGCTCCCTTTGGCTCCCTTCAGCATCAGCTGCCTGGGTTTCAGAGCTGGATGCCAATAATCAGCCTCCTCTTTTTCTTCCAAAGTAGCTATTTTTTTTTTTTTTTTAAGGGTGAAAAGACCTATTCTCATCAACTCCCCATATATTCTGCCTGATTTATGTCCCAGCCACTGGGTCTCTTCCTTCCGTATCTTTTAACATGTACCATTTACCCCGCACCCCTCCGCGCCGCTCCCGCAGCGCCCGCCGAGCCCCGGAGCCCCCGGACACCCCCCGGAGTGTGTGTGTAGGGGGGCGCTTCTTCCTCGGGAGCCACGGCGAGGGGGCGGGGGACGGGGGGGAGAGTTTCCATCTCCTGCTGCACAGCATCCACACGCTACCACACATGCACAGCTTTTTCCACAGGGTTTTCTCGTTCTGCAGAAATCCCCGAGGCGGCTCCCCAGCGTCTCCGCCCCAGGAAAGTTGGATGGAGCCGCTCCGTGCTCCGGGCGTCTCCTTCTGCCCCCCTCTCCGTCTCTCCTTCCTGCTCCCGGCTCCCGACGGACACCCGCGCCGCCGGGACGCTCCGTGCCCTTCTCTGCCCTGCCCTGCCCGGCCCTGCCCGGCTCTGCCCGCCTGGCAGTGCACCTGCAGAGAGCGGGGGAAGACTGTCCCAGGCAAACTCCAGAGCGACCCAGCGTGGGCTCGCTCCGTTCCCTACTGCCTCCTCCTCGCCCTCTGGCTGCGGCTGGACAGCTAGGGAGTCGGGGAAAGGGGAAAAAAAAAAATAAAAGGAACAACTAAAATTAAAAAAAAAAAAAAAATCCAAAACCATCCGAAGAAAAAGAAGGTAAAGAAGAAAAAGTAAAGGAGAAGAAAGAAAGAAAAAGAAAACAAAAGAGAAAAGGAAAGGGGAAAAAGAAGAAAGAAATAAAAGAAACAAAAATAAATAGAAAAGAAAAGGGGGAGGCAAAGAGAAGAAATTAAAAAGGCAGAAGGAAAAGTCCGTGCAGGAGAGGTCCGGTTACCTTGCAGCGTCCAGGAGCTCGCAGCTGCCTTCCTGGCGACGGGACTTCCCTCCTCCTCCGGGTGCGCTCCTCACATCACCGCGCCCCCTGTTCCGCTGCCGCGGAGGAGCTGCCGCTCGCTCCTGCCTCTGGCTGCGGAGGGAGGCTGGGCTGGGGGGGCTGCGCGGGGCTGCGCGGCAGAGGAGGAGGAGAAGGAGAGGGAGGAGGCGGCGGAGGAGGAGGGAGCCCCGAGGCCGCCCCGCTCCCCGGAGCTGCCCCCGCTGGCAGTGGCCGCCTCTGCCCCTGGCTCGGCTGCCCGTGGATATCGCGGCGCGTCCAGCGCTGCCGCGGGGACTTGCAAGAGGCGATTGGTGCCGAGGAGCTGCGCCCGCCTGCGCCGCCCCCCCTCCCGTCCTTCTTCCCGGGGAACCCCCCTCCCCAGCTGTTGCCCCTGGATCCCACCCAGCTCCCCGGCTATGGAAGAGCGGCCCCGTGTCTCCCTTCTGCGGGGCTGGTTCCATCTCGGGAGCATCACCACACGGACTGCCAGAGAATGGGCTGCTGAGGCAGACCAAAAGTCACACCAGAGAGATCAAGCGTTCCTTTATTTAAGAAAAAATGATACGGAGTTGAAAGCTGAATTTCTTTAGAAGGCTCCATTTTAGTTAATAAACATCCTGAGACTAGTGTCAGAGCTGCTTTTATGAGGGCAAACAGTACAGTTTCCTGAAGGGTTTGTGTAAGACTTTGGAAAAACAACCAAATAATAAGGGGGTTTTACATCCGCTTTTAAAGATCATTTTAGTGTTCATAAAAGCTGCCAGGCTTGCTGAAATATCACCCATCCTCAGAACAACAGCAGCAAAGGCAGTGGCAGGGCAAGGCATCCTTTCTGCCTACCAGTTCTCCTGAATCTTGACCTGAAGCAACTAGGAGGGCAGGTATTTCTTACGCTGTCCCTGTGCTAGCCTTCATCTTTCTGCACAGGCTGGGAAGGCAGCAAACTCGTACCAACTTTGATGATGTGTATATGTGAAAAAGATAGGGAAACTTGTCCACGTGGGTATGGGAATGTTATTACCTGTCTAATAGCTCCCTATAGTAATAACTCCTTTTTGCTGCCAGCTCAGAGCCCATTCCCCATCTCAGTTAAATTGGTAAATCTCAAGTAACTTCACTAAGCTCAGAGCAGAGCTGTGCCCCAGCAGTCTGTGGCCAAACCAGTGACTGGCAGTAGGAGACTCTAAATCTCATTATTTATTACCTGGGACGCTGCCAGTCCCTCAACAATTAGATCTTTAGATGAAGACTCAGATTAGAAGTCAAGATTTGGTTTGGATTTTTTTGTTGTTTTTTTTTTTTCCTTCTCTCCAGATTTACACAAATGATTATTTGCAGAACTAAGGTCTCACTGGCTAGTTTTCTGGCCCCGCATTATTCATATTGATCATAACATAGTCACTTCAGCATTACAAAAGAAAAAGGGCAGTCGGATCTCTGGAGAGAAATTGTTGGAAGTTTGTATGCTGGCAAAGTGCCCAAAACAAATGATGAATTACAGCTATGATAAATGAATATTCGGGTGTATTGGGAAGCCTTACGATGCTCTCACAGTTTCCTCCGTGTTCATCTTTGGGCTCCTGTGGCTGATTGAGCATTTTTAGTGTAATAGTCTGAGGAGGCAGAAATGGCCTTCGTCAGCATCACCGGTCAGCCTCAGAGACTTGGCACACTTCTGATAATGATAAGGCAAAACATGCCCCTTAGTACCACTCCTCCCCAACACTAGGACAGAATACTTGTAATAATCTCCTAGAAAGTTATCCGTACACCATTACTGATGGGAGTCTGATTGCAGGAGCAACGACCTCTTCCTAGAATTGAACTGGTTACTGAATCAATGCACTTGCTTGTTGTAGTATACGCACACATCTCCATTCCCCTGCTTTAATGTAGTATAGTCAGAATAAGTCTGATTATAATCTTAAAGGCTAAACAGATGCCATTTGAAAAATTTGCATTTGAGTGTAGTCTGTGAGTTTATTTTTACCCCCGAGCTGGACTGCAGTAAGGGGAAAAATACCAGAATAAAATACGTAGGACAGCTTTAATGGAATAGCAACTGCAGTGGATGTTCTTTGATTATTGCATGTACCACAGCACCATGAAAATAAAATGCAGATACTATCTATTGTTTAAGTTTATAATTTAGGATCAATATATAGCATGTAACGCAGTTCTCATATATGACACAGAAAGCCCAAGAGAATTCTGTGATATACAGAGTAAGTACTAGAAAAAATCCATGCATTTAATAAATGAATACCTCAGTTTCACACATATGGTCAAATGGGTTATCCAAATATTGTGTTTACTAAAACAGATTTAGCTACATACTCTAAATTCTACCTCATGTGTTGTCTTCCTTCACAGGGACGCGATTCACTAATGTGCCTGTGACTTATCTTTTCTAAGACCTGTTACTGTGATATATAGTAAAATAAGACAAACTTACACTATCACTGTTTCATGCTCCCCTCCCCGGTACATGGCTGAATCACACAATCTGAAGAGTGCTCTACTGTGCCTCTGAAATCAGAGTTGAGAGTATGTTGCAGAGAGTGTCTCCATCAACTCACCCGTCTCAGCATTGCATGTTTTCAACCACCGGGCATTTTCAGGAGAAATGAGACAAGGTTTCAAACATTCACATGCATAGTTCATATACAGAACAGGTGGATGAAGAAGTATCTCACCTCCTCCCTCAAAACCATAAAATTAGAATTTTAAATTAAAGAAACTGAACCTAACTCTCAAACCTTACATGAACCATAAAAATCAATTCTTGAATCTAGAGCATTTTATTAGGCACAGTTGTGATTAAATGTCCTTTACATGAAAGAAGTTAATCTTTCCTCTCCAATACTTGATGTTCTCCCTGCCACCTACTATACATAATTCTCAAACCATGCAAACAGAGAAAAAAAATACTAACAAATGCAGCATGCTGAGTAGTTTTAAAATTTAGAGGCTTTCAAAAGATGAAAGAAGCATTTTGCTATCACTGTTTGAACAAGAGATTTTTGTATGCTGCAAGCTATTTAAACTGTTCTCCTACAAGGAAGACTTGGAAGACAAAGCATTATATATGGATATTGCGTATGTGTTCATATAGTCTTCTGTCTTTCAGAACAGAAACAAGAAATGAGTTATAAGTTAGCTAAATGACAGAGGTGAAGGAACAAGAGAGGAGAAAGCTGGGAAACAACTATTTGCCACTTTTATGTTGTCATTGCATGTCATACAACAGCTTTTCTGTTTCTATCTTATACCCCTGCCTCACTTTATCCAGCTCTGCTCATTATTCTTCTGGCAAACAGAAAGTTTTTGGATTTTGCAGATCTGGACTGTGTTGTATTGCTTCGGAGGCAGCTAACAGGAAACACTTACTTTTTACAAATACTAGAATGAGATATTTGCACCAGAAAATGTTGGAGGAATAGATGCGATGTATTTTTTGTAGCACCTCTGTGGGTTTTTCAAATACTGGGTGTTCATTTCACCACTAATTTGTTTTTATAGTTAATCACAACCTAAACTCTATTGGTTTTTACTGTGCAATAAATCACAGCTTTTCAAAATGCAACAGTTGTCAAGGGTGCTACAGAGTCTATTTGAGAAAGGGAAAAAGTGAGTATTAATGAAAAAGAATTCCATATCCTAAATGATAAAATGAGTCCATCATCCAAAAGCAGTAAGTTTCCAAAGCAATAAACCAAAACTGCAGATTGTTGAAGAAGTGACATAGCAAGGCAATGCATATTTAACAAGAGTGATGAAAGGAATGTGTCTGGTCATAAAATCACATCCATCTTTGTAAAATGTTACTAAACCAGTAATAGGAATAGCTTTCAAGTTGTCATCTCCACACAGAAGAATACCATTTCTACTTGTATCCAAGAAAGCCCAGAATGTATGTGCTGCAATGGTGAAACTCCTGAATGATGTACAGTCTGTTTAAAAAGTGTGCGTGCACAGAAAATCCAGTGGAGAACTTAAAATGACAACAGCACACCATACAAAGACGTGGATATGGCTGTACCTGTTCTGTCACAGGTATACAGATGTACCTTGTAACCTGTCATTCAGCAGGCTCCAAGACACAACCTTCTCTATCACATGACTTTCTTTTGGCCTTCACTCTCCTTTTCTTCCAAGTAACCAGTGACAGGTGCCCAGGACTTGCTCAAGACTAAAGCCTAATTTTACTCTCTCTCAAGGGGTTACGTGAACTTACCACTGTCAGAAAAACTTCCTAAAGTTTTCAGAAAAGAGGGATTTCCTCCCTCTTTGCTCTGCTTCTTTCCTTGTTTTGCCTGAGTTCACTTAATACAGAGATTTATATTCTGCATTGCTTAGGTAAGGTAGGGGAAGACCAATATGACAGGGCTTTCTTCTTAGTCACCTTTTCTTCTATATTAATTACGGAAAACCTTATTCAAGTATATATTCAAACCTAGTGGCCATCTGGAACCACAGCCTTGTTTTGGTCAATCTCCCGGTCTTTAAAATAAAGCCTTTTTTTGTCTCTTCCACCTCTTCTTAAATATAATTATCAGCTTATCATGTTAGTCTTGTTTTAGTCTTTTGATTCTTGGAAGGTCTGTAGGATTCAGCATCTTCTTTCTCAGTGGCTGTTCATAAGGAAGACACTAAATTGAACATGGACTTTTATATCTGCTAAAAAGACCATGATCATGGTCTACTCCACCAGTATCTTCAGGAGACTAATTTGTCATCTGGAGCCACTGAGGAAAACACTATCTTTTGTCCTGCTGACAGATGCATCAGCTTTTCCTTCACACTGAGGCTGTAGAACTCCTCAGCAGTGCCAGGGAATCCCAAGGGTAAGTCTGGACTTTATTAGTTTAGATTGAAACCTGATTTGGGTTTCAATCAGCAGCAAGAAAGTTCATGGAGTCCTAATCACATCTTAAAATTTCACCCCACGTGGAAGACACCAGGAGGCTTGCATGGCTGAAAGTTTCAGAGGGAGCTGCCAAGAAACTGCCTTGTCACCTTGGCCTTGTCCTGACCTCTCCCTGGCTGCACCATTTCACTTTGCTTATTTTTATCATATGGCATGTGGAATTTCCAAATGCAAAATACATGCAACTGTATTATTATAACTCTACAACTGTTAACAATTTTTCTCCCACAACATTTCTAATGGAATGCTGAATAGCAGATTTTCTGCTCTTCCAGCCATTTAGTAAAGCAATTCTGAATATGTCTAACTGCACCAGTTAGGCAAAAGGAGTTACTTGTTTGCTGTGGTACCTGTACCACAGGATATGATGTGTTTACTGTGGACAAACCACCGGTAGTATGCTGGCTGATAAACAAGCAATTGTCAAATTACTAGTTACACCCTTGTCTGCAGTGATAGAACTGTAAGTAACGAAGGATTGTCTTCTCCCCATGCATGATGACAGGGGCTAGTAGAAAAGAAATAAAGTGAAGAAGGAAAAACACTTCAGATGTCTCTATATGAATATTAAAAGGAACAGGCTTCTATTGTCAGAACTTATGTCAGTGACGTCTGTGCTTGGGCTGCTTTTCGTGCTTGCACTGAATGTCACAATACAAAATGCAGCATAACTCTGCCCAGCACTGTTCATGTTCTCTCTATGGGAACAGGGCAGGGATTTTTCTTTGAATACATCATTTACAGCTTGCTACAGCAATTCTGCAAAGTCAATACATATCCTTAGCACAAAGCAGAGAATGAAGGGCATTATGGAGAAAGAGAGAAAGATACTACATTGACAGAGAAAGATGAATTCCACTGCACAAGCACATTACAGGTTCCATTCATAAGAATAAAATTACTCTTTTTTTTTTTTTTTTTCCAGATAGGAAGTATTTTTCAAAATACATTTAGTATGGTTAAATTTAAAAAGATCTTGCGTGCAGCTTACATGCCACTACCAACAAACTTTCTCTCTCTGTATTATCATATGATTATCTATTGTGCAAAGAATATCTATTTATTGATTCAAGTCGCATATATTTGCAAGGCAAGGTTTGTAGACACAGGTAATATTTTTTATTAGACCGACAGATTAGAATGAAAAAATGGATCAGGCACACAATCTCTTCACAGAGCAAAAAGCAGTCTGTTTTTTTCCCCGAGATACTCAAGCTGGCTTCATAAAAGATGTTACTCCTTGCAAACTTAGCTTCTGTTACAATCTTAGATCACTGTGACTGTTACAATGCTGCTACTTATGCAATTACAAAATACCTACCTGAGAAACTGGTTACTCCTCTGCATTATTAATAGTGTCTGACATGTTTTCACTACTGTACAGGGAATACATTTAGACAATCTTCTCCTGACCACCTGAACTAATGAAATTGCAGCCTACAAGTGTCGAGAAAGTTAATGGAAAGCAATTTTCAGCCACAGGGTGGCTGTGCTAGATGTAGTCTGCTAGGAAGCAAACTACCCCTGGACTTGCAGTAGGTACACCCCTTCCCTCCTGTGTCTTACTTCTACAGGTAACAAAAAGAATTAGCAGGTGATTTGCCACCTTTATATTTCCTTGAGGTCGTGCTGTTGCTGGGTATGGCTTGGAGTCTTCTGAGTGACTTACGGAATAAATGAAAGGTACGATGAAAGGTGATGTTTAGGATTTCAATGTGTGCTTGCCTTGAGCTTCAGAAATCGAACTCATTTTTAGAGAAACATAGCATCTTTTTCATCTTAAAATCTACTTAATAACTCCAAGTAATTTCATTGCAGTTTAGAGGGATCTCATTAACTGTGCTCCTTCTGTGTTTTTCATGTGTGCTGCTTCGGGGCTTTGGTTCTGTTGACAATCAGAGGCAAAGAATTCCAGGATCTATTGAGCAGAGACACCTGTAAGGCCTATCCAGCTGAGGCCAAATGGTCTCACAGTGTGGATACAGGTGGGTAAAGAGTTCAGACATCCCTCGGTGCCCCTGGCGCCTCAGTGGTGGCTCTGAGGGCAAAACTCTGCACCACAGCAGGTCAGTTTTCTCTGCACAGGGAACAGAGTCTGGGAAATTGCTGTGGGACAAAAATGGGTGTGTTGGACTTCTCTGCAGAAATGACCCTGGATGCTTTGATGAACACTCATTGATCTCCTGCAAATAATGTGGTGGAAAGAATGCCAGATTGTCAACTACATCAGTAAGGAAAAGTTTTAGTCTCACCTCACCCCTTCACAATCCCCACTGACAGGCAAAAATTAAAGACGTCCTTAACTCTAGAAGAGAGGAATCTATTTTGTAGTGTGCTACAGGCATGATCTAGACAAATTGCACCTATATTTTATTTGAACCCATCACAACACAACATAACAAGGCTTTTCAATTACCTCAACAAGCTACCAATACAACTTTATCATTTCAATTTTTCATCTGTTTTCTCCAACTCGGCATTTCGTTTATGTATCAGTGTAAATCTCATCAGTCCAGTTTACGCTAATAAATTTTAGTTACCACATCTCAAGCCTAATGAAAAGGGGAAGCTTGCAGTGAAGAAAGACAAAGGCACTGGTTATTGCCTTGGGCCTTGGGCGTCAAGCTCACCCCTCTGAATGGGGCAGTGGACCCTATTAACTCAGGCATGGGCGCGGCACAGAGAGAGGCAGAGCTGCCAAGTCCAATTGCAGTCAGCAGGGCTACAGGGTTGGGCTGCCCCCATGAACAGACCTGTGTGTCCCTCTGAGCAAAATTCAGGCAATGGTTTGAAGCACACCATGCCAGAGCACAGATTTAGTTGGCACAGGCAGAGCCCAAGGACAGACCAGAGCTGTAACTCAGGACTGGGACATTGTATTTCACCACAGTAACTTTTATGATCATCTGGCATGCTAATCCTGCCTTCAAGGAGGGGGACAAGTTAAGCAGGAAAACACTATCTTGCATATTAGCTGGAAATGCATGAGATCCCAACAGACAGAGTGAAAGAGAACTAATTTTGTACTGTAATTATGTTTTTTTTCTAAATGACAGTGAAAAAGCTTAAGGTTTTCAAAGATTTTTCTTTAGACAGAAAAGGCAAACACGATAAAATAATACTGCAGATCAACATACTTATATGTTTATTAATTCTGACTAAAATTTGCCATCTGCGACTGAGTTTTTTACTAAATAAATTCCAGAAAATACAGATGATTTTAGCTACAAATCATAATGGCATTGTTTCTTAAGCTCTGTTACTGAAATAGCTACACTGTAAATTAATATTTACAATAAAAGTATGCTCATAAAAGTTCTAAAGCATTTTCTAGTGACAGTCTGTTCAACTATTTAGTGATTCAAAAACAACTCTCCAAGAAAATCTTCATATCCGTGCAGTACATGAAATATAGAAATATATGAAAAATGACAAAGGCGGTATGTTACTGTTGAGGGGACTCTAACTTGATTGCTAAGCTGGTCGAAGTAGCTTTTCATAAATGAAATATGTCCTCAGGTTTCCTGGAATAGATAGAGTAAGGGCAAAGTCAACAAAATGTCTCTTCTTTATTTTCCTTTGAAGACATTCCTTTCTCTGGAATATAGTAAAAATCTGTGTTCAGGGCACGTTAGCTAATTCTGAGGCATGCGTGCACAAGCAGACACATAAGAGGCTAATTTACATGCTTAAAGGCAGCTAAAACTTTGTTTTGCATATGTAAATGTACCTGCCCAGGGTAAGAAGTGGGCTTTCCAGCATACTTGTGTGTCAGCTGGGTTTACAGGTATTAAAAAAAAAAAAAAAATCTGATCTGCTACTACTGTCACTGTAGCTGTCATCACAGCACAATTCAGGCAGAAAACCTCAAGACACCTATCAGACCAAATCCTGTGGACCTTACTCAAGCAAAAAAATCTTGTTGGTGTCAACAAATGTTTTCCCCAAAGAACTTGTACACAATTGAGCCTTTTTTGTACATGCATATTTTAGTATCATTGAATATCAGCAGCAGAAACAAAAAAGGTTTTTTTTCTTTAACTCTGCGATCAAGGCATGAAAAAAATGAAATGGAATGAAAAAAAGAAAAAGCCCTCCTTTAAATCCAGGGAAGAACTAGTTTTATAATTTTGGGATACCTGAGTTTTCTAGGTGAGCAGAGAACTGTTTGAAAAGCAAGTTCCTTTAAAGACAAGTCACAATGCTCAGACACAGGAGCATCAACGCATAATGTCTTTTCCTTTGAAGTAATATTTTTAATATGAGAAGCATGCATTAAATCCCAAAGGGTTCAAAATAGTAACTCTTGATCAATAAACCTTTACCTTGTGTGGTTTTTTTTAAGACCCTGCCCAAACCAGGGTTCATTCTGTCAAAACTATTATGTCCTTAGGTCATAATTCCAGCTGTGGTGTGTTTGTTGGGAACAACAACTTCAGTTTATATGTCTGGCTACGTCCCTAACACGGACCCCAAGTTTAGAGTTTTAAGGTAAACAAACCAAGATAAACTGATAATGACACAGAGGGTTTCACCCTCAATAGCCCCTTCAAGTCCAAGAGCTGAAGAGAGTTCACCCAGTCACCTTCTGCAGAGGAAGGGTACCTGCTAGAGATAAATCTAAGAGGAGGACGGAGAACATTTTCAAGAAGCACCTTACTGGTTGTCATAGTCAAAGTCTAGCTGAAAAATCATAAAAAGGAAAGAGTTTCTAGAGAGCTCAACCTACTTCCAAATTCAGCAGACATTTTTAGCAACAATATAGAGGAGACAGGTCTGGACATTTTCAAAGGGTTTCAGAAATGCTGAAACAGTGCCCAGTCCAAAATGGCTCTGCACATTCGAAGGCAAGACTTGTGTTTGTTTGAAAATGAAAGACTGTTAAGAAAGAAAATTAAAAGTTAGAAGATTAAAAAATGCCCTTAAAATATTTATTTTTAAAGTATCGGTAGAAGAGATATCACTCTTTACTAAACTCTACCAGCTATTAATTTATCATAATGTAAATGGTTTAGCTATTGTTTAATAATACAGCACTTTCCACAGGAACTGATCTCCAAATACACTGCTTTAGAAAACGGGTATAATACCCTGATAAGTACATTTATGGGAGATGGGGCAAATGTGTGGTTCACGTAAATCCTTTTTGCTCCAATAAAATCAAGAGAATGAGTTTGATTTCTCAAGTTTACTACCTGCAAATGATATTATGAATAACATATTATCTTAGTCCTTATCTCATACATCTGTGTGTGTATATGTCTTGGTAGCTGTTTTGGTTTGCTGATGATACAAACTGATTTTGTGGAATCACTGAATTGCATTCCTTGAGACAAGTACTTTAAAACTACAGTCTTTGCAGTGCCACCCTCCAGTGCTTTGTACTCTGAAGGCAAACCTCGCTAGTCTGCTAGTTGCTAAGTTGGGTAGCAACTATGACACTAGATAAAATGGAGAGACTGTAAGAGAATGCAGAGTCCTCAATAACATTACTTAATAAGGTAACTTAGTAAAGTAACCCCAAAACTCCAGCTGCTAAACTGCCTGTAGACATAGTTAAAGCAAATTCAAAATTATTCAAAAGCTTCATACCAAGACAGTTCACCTCCAGTTGTACGACATTGTAAATATCTAGCATATCACAGAAACTAAATTAAAGATCTGAGTAGGATTCACATATCTTCTTTCTTGATTTAGTATTTTTTCTTCTCTCAGATAATTTTCCAAGGGTCTTTCTTTCACACCATAAAGAAACAGAACAAGACATTTTCACTTCTAAAGCTCTTCAAAATGTGGAGTTTCAGATACAATTTTCCAAGTCTGTGTCAGTCACAGGGTTATTCTTGGTATAGCCATTGGCAATCCCAGAGCAAAGCAGAATGAATTCTGGAGCAAGAAGACCAAGTATAAGTCTAACTAGGTGGAATCACTTGTAGGAAAGGATTAATAAATCAAACTATCATAGTGCCTGGCACAGAACTGTCTGGAAAGTGGAGAGATACATGTTAATCTTGGTGGCAGGATTTTATTTTCTTGAATTATACCCTTAAATATCAAGAGCTTCTGACTTTTTACATTGCTCTCTTTCATGTGTTAGCGTTTGGAAATGTAGGGATATTGTTTTCAGCTATAGTAAATTTGCTGCTCCTACAGCTTTAGCTCAAACCTTACCTATACTGGTTCTTTTGCAATTAAACAAAACACTGGTTCAGACCAGTGCAACTGTTTTCTGAATCAGTTACCTACATGCAAATTTTTAACTTGCTTTCAATTTCTTCACTGATTCCATCACATGGTACATGTACTCCAGGCAATTTAAGCTAACTCAGCCTGTTTGTCTTCTGCAGTGAAGGCCCCATTTCCTTCAGTGACAATTTATGTTAATGATAATCAGATGCTTTTTTAATTAACAATGACCTACAAGCATCCTAATATATTTCTCTCTCTCCCTAATGGTATTTTTTTAGAGAACTGTGTCACTCCATTTCATTTGAAACTTGGGGGCTCTTACATTCGTTCAGACAGCACAGGTCCCACAGCCCCTTAATTTTTGCCTTCACAGCATTTATGTTCATATGTCCCTGTCAGAGTGTGTAGCTCTTAAAACAGTAGCATGGTGGGGGGCTGAGGGGGAGCTGTGTTGTTCCAGCAGTACAGAATTGATCTTCACATGTACACAGCTCTGCAGTTGCTCAGATCGGTCAGAATTATTACACATACCTAAAGTTGCTCCATATTACACACACAGATGCAGGGTTGCCTTGGACACATTACCAAAATGCCAAGGTTATATGCTATCGGTAATACTCGTTGTGCGGAAGACAACCAGCAAAAACAGGCAGTAGAGACAGCAGACATGTATATACACAAAAGACCACAATGTAAGATGTAATTCCTTTTATTGTATGTATGAACTTTTTCAGTGCAGAAGGATACAGATCCTGATCCTGTCTCCTTCACAGAACCACCCACCTCTTCCCCCCCACCAAAACCAACGAACCAAACAACTAGGCTTATAGTTCTGAATTGTTCAGAATTGTTATAGTTTCTTTTCTGGACTCTTTTGTTCTGCACTTCTTGTCAGGGCTATTGCTGCATAACAGACAGTACAGGCAACTACCTAGGATGGAAGACTTCAGAGGGCAGCAAAAAATGTGCCCATATCTCAGCTGTCCAACATCACACTCCGGCATGTTAATACAAATCTGCTTTCCCTTTTGAATTCTGCTAATACTGCAGAACTGTGACCAGTGATGGCTGAGGCCCTGCATATGTTGGGCTCCCTTGCCTTCCTTGTCACAGACGCAACAGCTTCCTACAGAGAGCAGGACACACATCTGGCTAATGTAGCTGGGGCTTGGATGTCTGCTACTGGGCAGAAGTATCTAGCAAGTTGTTGACAAAGTTTTGTGTGGTCTGATTGTAAGCTGGTCACATATCTAGAAGTGTTGGAGTCTCTTGAAAACTGTTTTTGCAGCTGATGCCATTTCCAAGCCATGGCTATGTGAATGCAACAGTTTCCTTTCACTAGGAGCTCGTTCGTGTCCTAAGGCCCTTTTTAACATGAGAAAGGGAGACAGAATTAAAATGCTGGTAACTCCAAATTTGGGCAAGGTGAATTTCTTCTCAGGTGTATGTATCCTTACTCTAGCCTGTACATACTCGGTTTTAGGGTTTTTGACTGCTGTTTTGATAACTTTGCTCTTTCAATGCAATTCCTTTAAATTAACCTACAATAATAAAGGTTGCAGCTGATGTCATACAATCTTTACATGTCACTATAATAGAAAAACCTACCTTAGCAAAGAGGTTTTATACTATTTCTAGACAGCAATCAGGCTCTGTAGGCAGCAGAAAGATGACTTTTATAGTTGGAGCTGATGCATTGTTTTAGATACAGGGAATTTTTTTAACCCAGTTGGGAGCTGATAAGTACCTAATCTGGATCACAGGAGCCAAAGACACACTCAGGAGAAAGGATCAGCATTTCCTTGAAATCTGAAGCTGACATACAGCATATGTGGGGAGTGTGTGTGTGTGTGTGTGTGTAGTGGGGGGAGGGTTGTTGAAATCACTGGCACTAGCCAAGCATCCAAGCTTAGCTGATGATTCAGATAGCACCCCAAGGTTTTATCCCATTTTGACAAAGTCTGCAGTATCCTACACAGACTAGTGGTGTATGTTATGCTGTTTTTTTCTTTTAATTTGCCTTGGTGATCATGGAACAACTTGCATAATTTGTGGATTTGCAAATAAGAGTCTTCTGGGTTTTTTTTTCCTAAAAGAAAGGTACACAAACACAGACTTAATGTACCAGTTTGACAATAATTTTATATGAAGCATATCAGAAACTCAGATTATCGACAATTGGCTGTAATTGAAACAGAATTACTGCAGCTATTTCCTGGTACTAGGACTCAGGAGGAGGTATGAAGAATCAGAGAAGGGGCAATCAGGGAATGATAAGGACTGAAGATTAAGGACTTCATAGTGTCAAAAGGATGCACTGGCTGATATGTTACCCTTTATTCTGAGTAGACCACAAATTGTAATTTTATCTTAAATTCATCCAAGAAATACTACGAATTTTGTCAAATCAGAATAAATTACTCAGTTTTCACTTTTTTCTGCTAGATTGGTTACCCAAAACATATATAAAATAAAGCTATTCCTGAAGAAAGAGCTGGGTCCTAGACATCTGCTGGGAACTTCAGTATTTCTTTCCTGACACCACATTTTCCTGCCAGCCTGCAGGATAGGTCTTGCTGATGGGAAAGGAGAGGAAGGAGATAATGGGCCAGCAGTTCTTGGAACCTAAAAAGGAAATTCAACAAATTGCACTCCAGCTGAGACATGACAGCACATTGGCTAGTAATAGATACGCCTACTATCTGCCTACTATATCGGCCTTCTCTATTTGCCTGCATTTAGCCCTGGAGGTAAACAGGGAGGAAGACATGGGAATGGAGGCTGCCAGAAGCTTGTCTTCATATTTTTCCTTGAATCAGGCAACATTGTGAGGCACACACAGGCCTGGAATATTTACACACTGAATGTATTCTGTAGCCCATCTTTCATCCTACACAGTGTTCAAACTTTTGCTTCAGCTCTGTTAATAGCCAAACACCTGTTTTGGCTGACACAAATGTTTGAGTTCTGTTTTGACAAAAGGTGCCAGACTGAATGTACCAGATAAAAATGTCCTTAATACATTTACACTCCCGCATTTGCAAACAGATCTGGTACAGACGTCAAAACCATGTTTCAGTTCAAAAGAACCATTCCGTAGGAATAGGAGTGCTTCTTCACTTCTCAAGTTCTTTCGTGCCTCAAATAACTCAGGACTAGTCTAGCCTAACTACCGGTTAAGACTGATTTCCTGAACACCAGCATTTCATTGAGCTGAGATGTCAAGTCACAGTCATCACAAAGACATTGGCAGTTGCTTTTTTTTTGTTGCAGTAATAAAGTTTATTAAGGATACTAAAAGTTGCAGATTAAATTCAGCTAGGCAGGTAAATATCATACATCAGTGTGAAGATATATGAATGTGAAGAAAATTTATATGATTCACTTGATTCAGCACAGTGAAAGGAAGATTTTAACTCTGCCCTCCTCCTGTCTTGCTTCCTCCCTTCCTTCTCTTAGGCTAGACTATTTCAGTTGGAAGGGACCTACAATGATCATCTAGTCCAACTGCCTCACCAATTCAGTGCTGACCAAGCTGAATCGTGCTCTTAAGGGCATTGTCCAAGTGCCTGTTCAAGGCCTTCAAGTGCCCCTCAGGCTTGGGGCATCTACCACCTGTGCAGGAAGCCTGTTCCAGTGTTTTACCACCCCCTCGAAAAAGAAATGCTTCCTAATGTCCAGTCTATATCTCCCCTGGCACAGCTTTGAACCATTCCCATGTGTCCCACCACTAGATACCAGGGATATTTCCCCTCCTTTCTGCCTATCTTCATTCCTGCTTGCCTGCCTTCCTGACTTGCTAAGTAGCCAGGTTGGCCAAGGGGTTTGTACCATCTATGATCTTGCCTTCCATAAAAAACCTGAAACCAATATTTTTCTCACTTGCAACACAAAATTTCTACTTCACCTGATCTGCTGCACACAGGCTTTAATGAGAAACTTATTTGCCTTTGGAACTGGAATATTTTCTTTCCCTTGCATATGACAAACAAAAATAAATCAGGCCAGTATATACATCAGCCTTTTTCTATCTGCACTTGCAGAAATTTGTGCAAATTAGAGCTTCTTGGAAGTGTTACTGTCCTTTTAATTTAAAAGAAAAAGCAGCATACTTAGCATTAGAATAGTAACATTCTTTTGTAGAGATCAATTTGCAGGTAGGTGCCAATTTGTAGGATTTGATCCTCAACAGGCATTCCAAAATATCCTTTCCTTTTTTGCACAACTAATAAAAATGTAGTTTTCAACACCTTAATAAAAATAATTTTATTTGGTATTTGCATTGCTGTGTTGTCTTTGGGTTTTGTTTTCTCTCTTTTTAAATCTTACAGGCACCACTGGATTTTTTCTGAAGCACTCTTACCAAGGTGTATTTCCCTGTTGACAAATAACATATGGGCTTACAAGACTAAGGAAACTGTAGGGAGAAAGTGACACGCAAAAGGCAGAAAAATTGTATATTATTATACCTTCTTTAATGATCGCTGAATCTCACTTCCAGAGTAATTTTGTCTGTAATCCACTGCCTTCATGTGCTGGTGTAAACATACAAAAGACAAGGGTAATTTATTGTATACCAATTCCCATGCAGTAAACATTATTCATGGTTTGGTGGCACGCTCCTCCCTTGGGAAATATTATCTAGTTTTGCTTTGAGGCACAGGCAATTAACACATCTCTGCTGATTTCTGGGTTTTTTGGGTTTTTTTGTTTTTTTTTTCATGAAGAGGCAGGAGGAGCATCATAAGAATTCACTAAGGTCTGCTCTCAACCTCTGCAGTTTGCGACGTGTCTCACTAGGAGGACAAATTAAGTCATCCTTGACTGAGGAGTTGTCCTTGTCATCGTCAACTGAACAGTGCTCCCGGCTGTTCAGTCTTTCCATGGGCACAGCCACCCTGCCAGGGCTATTGGAGAATAAAAGTCTTTCACTTCCTCTTGGTTTAGCTCCATTCTCCATCCAGTTCTGCTTTTGTTTGTAGCTACAGTGGTTGCCACAATATCATCAGGGGGAAACTGATATAGAGAAGGCACATTCTCCTCTGAGTTCTCCAATCTCTGAACAGGAATAAGCAAAAAAAATTCTCCATTCCTGAAGTTTCTGCATATGTTCTGTGTAAATACACTGAGGAACTGGAACCCTACATGTTCTTTCACCCACCCAACAATCCATAGGAGGAGAGAGATTGCAACCCTCCACATCACATTTATACCTGGCATCCTGGGGATCACAGGGCTAGGAGCAAGCAAGACACCTATAAATAGCTTTGAGTTTTGGAGGTCTTAGGGGTCAAACAGTTGCCCCTAGATAAGCGTGTGTGACTTAAAAAGCAGTGTCCATCCCCATGTTTTAACTGTGATGTTTTCCCCTCTTTTCTGGTCATCGTGTTACGAAGTTTGTCACTTCCACAATATGAGCCTTGCATTACCTCTCTCCAGCTCTCCTGCCTATGATGGTTTAAATTTATTTCATCTGAAACAGATTCAAAAGCCTACGAGCTAGAAGGAAGCTGGTATATCAAGGCCAGGTTAGGTGGGGTTTTTAGCAACCTGGTCTAGCTGAAGGTGTCCCAACCCATGGTAGAAGGATTGAACTACAGAGGCCTGTGGAAAAACATTGTGGAAACTCTCCCATGAGTTTGGGTACTGAGAGGGCTGAAAATGTCGGATAACTGAGCTAAGGACAGCAGCAGATGTTACAGTTGATTCTCATCAAAGTTGTTGGGATTTACATCCCTGCGTCTGCGGAGTGAAACCTGTCTATTCCTGCAGTGAGAAGTAGGTGGTGGGCACCTCTGCTCTCAAGGAGGTCATGGGCTCACATGGGATGCCACAGAGATGTTGCACACTTCGGAGGGCAGGACAAAGCTTTCTGCAAAGTGCTTCATATTAATTTTTTTGGCAACTCCTTTAAGGATTATATATGAAAATATGAAACAGGAGAATCTAAATCAGAGTGTTTACTATGTTGCAAGATGCAACGTTTTCCTATTATTAGTAGTATTCACAAACATCACTACAATTATGTTGATTGTTTTGAAGTGAAGTACCAGAAAATTAAATACCAGAATTTACATAACTTCAGAGCATTTATCATGCTACATTATTACACCCTTCAGTTGCCAAATGCATGCCCCTTGTCTAAGGTAGTTTAATGTGACCCGGAATAGCTTTGTATTAATATCGTCTTAGACTGAGTCTACATTAGCAAATAGTGCTGCACAATAGGAGGGGATGTGTAGAGTGAAACAGCTGATACAGAGGATCTGACATGAACACTGTACACCTTTTGGAAGGGTTTACTTTCAACTGGGTCTAGTCTGATCCTGTAAACTGAATGCCTTGTAGTGTTTGGAGCATATCAGTGCACACCCAGAGTACATATTTTAGTTTATTTTCATCCGGAAGTTAGTATGTTTTAAAAAAAAATATGAAACAGAGCAGAAAAAGAATGAGAACAGAGAAATTTGCTTGCAAGACTTATTCCTCACCTGAACTGAACTGAAACTCTTAGGTGGAAGCACCTTAGAGACAAATTGTTTTTCGATGTAGGGAATCAAAAGAAGTCTGAAAGTCAGAGAATCCATACTATGAGGTCTTACCTGATAATTTTAATGCTGAAAAAGAGTGACAGGGTCCCATGGGAGTTTTATAGTATAGGTCTCAAGTTGCTGTGTCACTCTAGCATCCAGATGTAGTCAGATGGTGTGGATGGTAGGGAGATGGGGCCCACACAGTGCAAGACAGAACATGCCTGCCCCTCACAGCTCATCTCAGAGAGGGCAGATCTGGTCAAGGCCAAGGTGTTTCAGGAGGAAGACAGAAACTGGGACTTAACACCAAGCATGCCAGCTTCATGGGCTGCAAGTAAGGACAGGCTGTGACCCTCTGTCTAAGTGTGATATACTAACGTACGCTTCTGTAGAGGTGAGAGCTGCCCAAAATATTCCAGCTTGTGACACATTTGGATTTCGCTGATAGACTGCAAGAGGAAATAAAACCTTAAAAAAAATGTAGCACAGCAAGCAGAGAAAATAAAAATGCTCTTAGTCATTCCCTGGAGCACAAACAGACATTCAAAAAATATTCTGAGTAAAAATGAGATTTAAAGCTCAGTGCATGGGACAGACATTATAAAAATCAGAGACAAAGTCCCATTTACATCTATTTCTGCTGCTAGAGCCTTGTTGACTGGCATAAAAACTCATCAGTAGAGGATAACTGAAGATTCTGGGATCTCTGGCATAAATAAAATTTAATAGGTGTAATAAAACATGTCACTATTATAACAACATTGGAACAGACATACTTGGTCAGATCATTTCTGAGGTAGAGACCACCAGAACCAGAGATAATACTGAGAGTGACAACATGCTTCCAATATCTACAACAACAGTAAAGTATTTTCAGGTTTATTCTCCTGAGATTTTTTACTGTGGTTTATGCATTTTTTGTTTGTTTGTTTGTTTGTTTGTTTGTTTGTTTGTTTTCCCCCTGTCTCATATGCTTACTTTTCAGATGGGGTTTTTCACTCAGCAGAGTGAGCTGGCCACTGTGATGCATAGGTCTTCTAGGATTCAGCTATCCAGAGTCTAGTAGAGGCCTTTCCACCTGTTTTCATCTGACAACACGTTATTATTCCAATGTTTACCTCTGGCTTAGATTAGTTTATTCAAATTAGTATTGAGATTTCTGCAAAGAACATTCTCTTTTGTATTCTCATATCCAATTATCCTGAGGGATTCTGCTGTTGCTCGAGTGTAAAGGACAATGTGAGGGCCTGATTCAGAGACAATGGGGCTCTTTATATCGACTTAACAGCCTTTGGATCATAAAACAAGCAGTAAATTCCTGCAGTGTCTAAACTGTGTCAAGCACAACATGCAGGCATGATGCAAACACACCAAACTGCATCCTATGTCCTTTCTGGGGAGGCAAACTTTTTTAACCCATGTGATATAAAGACATGGCCAAATAGACACAAACTAAAGAAGCCAAATACAGGTTTCATGACTCTTAAATGATAGAAAGAGAACTGTATCACATAAACCACTGCTGGACTCTACAGTATTCCAAAAGTGAGATATAGTGAGGCTGCATAATATCTCCCCCAATATCAGAACCAGAGCATTTTACCCTCCAGCAGTGCTAATGACAACAGTACCTTATTAATCTACCTAAAGTCACTGCTAAGCAGAAGACAAACTAGAACTGATTGTCTTAACATCCATGTTGGGAAGGCTGCCCATTGCAGATGCTCCTGCCTTTCCCACCAACAGGTGAAAATACAACCCAGTGCAACCCATTGCCATCAGCTGGGCTGGAGGTAATCCCAGATCAGCTTTTGCATGTTAATATAGATATTTCAGGTGTATACCAACTCGGCTGAGAACAGCATCTGACTGGTACTTTAGTTACTAAGAATTCAGTTACAGTTACCTGAATACACCAAAAAGGAGAGATTTCTAACAGACCACCATGCTGCCAGTGTTGCAGTATGGTAGCTCAAAACACATTAATTTAAATGGCAAAACTTCCAATTATTCCCTTCCTGTCTGAATCTCACAATGTTAAGTTGATTTTCTACTCGATGAAAATGTCATATTCTCTCCGTTTCACTGAATTTGCACCTTTGTTACATCTCTTTCACATTACTAACTCACTTCACAGACATGGCAGTCATAAACCTCACCTTTTCATCACTGAATCTCAGAGTTGCTGCCTTATTTGTAAAAATCATCCAGTGAGTAAAGTCAAACAAAAAAACCCCAGAAACAAAAAGCAAGCAGGGAAAACTGCAGATGGTTACCTGTGAGAACCCATAACAATTTTTCTCAGCTTTTTTTGCACCAGCCAGTGACTTAAGGGCAAATTTGATGAAAACGGGTGAGAGACGGTGTCTAAAATGATATGACTTGTTATGTAGCACCTGCTTTACTGAAGTCCTGCTCCTTGGCCTTTGCCATTTGCAATCACCTTCATATCTTCTCAGTTGAGGTAACTTTGGTCTCCCTTTGGCTCCTGATTCACATTCAGTATCTTTAAAATCTGATGGTCAGGTATATTTGCACACTTTTTTTCCCCTTCAGTCCCCAAACAGCAGCCCAGAATCTCCGTTATGTGTGTGTTTACATGCTGCTCTTCCTTTGCTTCTCCATTCCTGCACTCATCAGGGCCCCCAATATCTGAGTGCTGCCTAGAATGCCTGCTCCCTACTTCGCACAGGTAAAGGGGTCACTCTAGCACACCACCTGCTAGCAGCATGAGATTTTCAGGGCTTAAGACTTCTGAGAGAGCTGACTCCTGGGTCTGTGGCCAGAAACAAACAGCTCTGCATAATTTCATCAAATCTGCAGTATTTTGCACAAGCTCTGTTTTGGGAGCTGAGCACACTTCCTAGCTTTTTTCCCCTTTCAACAGAAGGGCTTACTGTTAAAATGCCCAGCTATAATACTTTTAACACCTTTGTCTACACAATTGCAGCTAGACTAACACCTATATCAGGGGCTCAGACAGACACTATGTAGCACTGTTGTAGCAACTCACAGACTTCCCCTCCAACCTCAGTGTCACTTGCCGAGGGAGGCAGTAAACCTTATGATATGGCTCTGACATCTGTGTCCTGGAAGTTCCTCTGTCTTGGTTTGTTGGGCTCACTGCCCAGCAGCGGATCCCTCAAGAGGGAGCTGGCTGACCTTAGGCAGCCCCAGCCTCTCTCCTCTCTGAGCCTCTGAGAAGGTGACTCTACTGTCTGGGCTGACAACTTCAGGCAACTGCAGAAAACCAGTACCTCTGGTGATACTATGGCAATTCACAGCCAGTATTTACTGACATGGGTAGGTACAGTCTCTTTTTTTTGTGAAGTAGCAGTGGCCTTGGGGCCCCCAAGTCGCATCAGTGAGGGGGGTTGTTTTGCCTTAACTGTCACTCTGCATATATGTAATTTCCCAGAGTCTCTGGCATCTGTTCCTAACAGCCCAGGCACTCTTGCTTTTAGCAGAACAAAATGTTATGCCCACAGACTAGCCACTGTCAAAACTGGTTTCCTTCTCATTGTCTCCCTTAATGCACCTGTGGATGCTGTTTGCAGATAACAGTCAAGAGTCATCTCACTTCCTTCTTGCTTTCCACAATTCCAGGCAATCTCAAGACTCCTGTTTTTTGCTTCTTCCTCTCAGCACAACAATCAAATATATTTTGATTGCCTTTTACTTCTGGAACCATGGGGCTTTCAGAGCTCTCATTGTACTCGAACTGCTTCAGGATGATTGGCTGCAGCCTTTGTTATTTAGGTTGATCATTATATCAGGAAAAATTTATGCATTCCTAGCACAGGCTTACTGGATTCATCCTGCTTAGGTGAAACACCTTCAGGAGGAACTTTGTTTCTTCATACTTCTTACAGCTAATGGGGAAGGAGAGGAAGATGGGAACTGTTCTCTGGAACTGCCTCTCCCTCTTCATTAGCTGCAGGAGAAGATAAGAAATTTAATGAGATAGGGTTCTCCTGGAGGTGACTCAGAAAAGCAAAATGGAGCTGGGCCTCCATTTTGAGCCCTCCAAAATATAGATTTTTAATTTTTTTTTTTCTTTTTTTCTTTTTTTTTTTTTTTTAAATCTTCTCTTCATGTGAGCAACTGTAGCTGGAAACTCACTGTCACACAGTTAAACACCTTGCTGCATCAACACTATAAAAAACCGAACTCCAGTAGCCAATTGAATTACTTAGGGATGGTGGTGATAAGAGGTGTTTTTTCAGTTTCTCAGCAGCAGTCAGATGCTGTTGAATGAAAAACTTAAAAATCACAGTGAAAATCAGGTGCACAGGGTCTGTAATCTTAGCAAGGATATTTCAAGCTTCAGTTAGACTAGGTAACATATCAGACCAAGCTTTAAAAAAAAAATTAAGAAAAAATAAAAAAAGGTTTTCCTTGGGTGGAGATAAATCAAAAAACTATGCAATCCATGTAGCAGAGAGGTCTAAGATTCAATTATACTGAAATTCTGCTTTTATCCATAATGTCTTAAGCGAGCAGGAGTCTGACAAAGGGAACCTCCTTGTGCCTTTACAGTATAGAAGAACAACTGGAGAGGAGAAACATACATCCCAGTAACTGTGTGCACATCAGGACACTGCAAAACCAGAATGCTAAATGTTGGTAAATCATTGTATTTTCTAAAAATAAAGTCTTAAACATTACATGTACTTCACGGTAGCGTTCCTACTCTGTCAGAGAAGCATATTCTTCTTGCCAATGAATGTGGCACTGGACTCAGCAGTCTGCAGGGCTAGAAGAATGGCTTTTTGGTAGCTGTGTTCTTGGGGACTCTCACACAGGGACAAGAGTGAGTCTTCACTTGATACCTCTCACTCTGGGTTGAAGAAACTGATTCCTAACATCAGTGTCTCTGTGACAGTGTCAGGCATGAGCCTTCCTGTTTTCTGCCACATTAGTTGGCATGTTTCAGAAGACCTCTCTTTTCAGGGTTGATATTCTGGAAATGATGCCTCTCTGGCTCATAAATGCTGAATGTTGTACCATAGTCAAATTCTCAAGTGGTCTCTTCCGTGGTTAAATACCACAGTCAGCCAGGTACACACCGGAGCCTTGGCAATTCATTTGCTGCTATGAAATTGTGGTGAGTTTACCTTGGCCAGCTGCCAGATGCCCACCCAGCTGCTATCTTACCCCTCCTCCCCAACAGAGGAAATGAGATAGGAAAGGTCATGGGTCACAGAGTTCCCTTACCAATTACTGTCATGGGCAAAACAGACTCCACCTGGGAAAATTTAATTTCTTGCCAATTAGAATAAAGTTGGGTTGACAAATAAAACTAAAAAGCACTAAAGCACCCTTCCATTTTTCCAGGTTGAACTTCACTTCTAACTTCTCTACCTCCTCCCCCTGAGCTATGCAATGGGATGGGGGGCTGCAGTCAGTACATAACAGCTCCTCTCTGCCACTCCTTCCTCCACACACTGTTCCCCTGCTCCAGCCTGGGGATTTCCCACTGGCTGCAGTCCTCCAGGATAAGCCTGCTTCAGTGTGGGCTCTCCATGGGCTGCAGCTTCCCTCAGGGCAGGTCCAGCTGTCCCACCGGACTCTCTGCTGGGGCCACAGGGGCATCTCTGCCAGCACCAGTATACACGCACCCAGTACAGAGGTTCTAAATGTTTCCCTCAACATCTAAAATATATGTACAGTGTGCATGTATATCCTACCTATGGCTTAATTATGTCACTCCAAAAAAGCTGTTTTTCCTCTGTAAAATCTTTGTTTTCTTAGGGAGCAAAGAGTCATTGTTTCCGTCCTCCACACCAGTCCTTCTTTGAATGATCCTTGGCCAGACGTCAGCTCTCACCGACTGGGCATCGGAGCAATCATGTCCATTTCACTGTGCAATCACCGCGGAAGAGGCCTCTCGAAGCAGTGATTGAGCTAGGAGCTAAATCAGGATGAAGTACCCTTCTTCTTTTTACTGACTACTTGGGTAGCTCATCCAGGGATTATGTGATCCACTACAGACATTCTCTTAAATCTAATTTGGGGCTATCAGTTGTTATTTAAGACTGTATGATCTCTGGAAAATGTGAGTGGAACGTAGGTATTTCTGCACTAACTCTCCTATCAACACTCCATATTCCCAAATTGTTATTTTTAGCTACAGTTTAGCTTCCCAATATTTAGAGGTAGAAAAAAAATATTAGTTTATCCAGTACACTTCCTGTAAATGTGCAATGGCTCCCTGAAGTATCTTATATAAGATTTTTTTTTCTCTTAAAACATACACAGAATAGAAGCATTTTTGATTAAAGAGCTTGTGGACTGTTTAATGGTTTTGGTGAGATGTATTTTTTCCTGGGTTACATGGCTCAAAATTGTTTCGTGCCTGATGTCCATTCGCTTACAGCAAAACCTAAATGATTGGTGAGATGCTGTCCACATCAAGCTCTGGGTTCCTCCATTCCTACTTGCTTATGCTGGGATCGATTTAGACAAGACAGCAGTTTGCTGTAACTGTGTTTCCTTCCCAGCCTGGTTCACGTCTGCACCCCTTCTTCTGGCATCAAGGCATAGCAGCAAAGGGCCACAGCAAATGTGAGTCCTCACAGGGTCCAGAGCTTAGAGTAGCCTGAGTGGACTTAGGATCCAACTCTCTACGTACCATTTAAAAGCGTTTATCTGATAAGCTTTTTGAGGACAAGGTCTACCCCTTTTCAGGCTCATGATATCTTGAAGGATGAAGGGAACACCTGAATGTTAAAAAATACTGTGTTTTTTTCATGCACAAATAGGATTACTTTTTTTCCCTTAAAATCATCAGTTTTCTTTCTTTTTCAGTTGAAAAATGCAAACAAGAATTAAGGTTCGCAATATCTGATTGAGAACTGAGAGTGCTGATATGCAGCATGCTCTTATTTTTCATGCTCAAACTGCTGTAATTCTCTTTTAACTGGTCTTCCCACCAGGCAAATTTAACGCCTTCAAGCTGCACAAAACTATGCAGCTCATCTTCCCATTGGGAGTAAGCCAAATCTACATATTTTCTCTTCATGGCAGTAAAGTTCTGCAGTTATTTCAAAATGTTATCACTCACATTTTTTTAAAGTTCTCTGTGGTTTGTCTTCAGAACCTGCTGATAGCATATTCCCTACAGTTCAAGCAAAAAGAACCACTCAGGTATCCTCAGACTTAATTAGAAAGACTTGTCAAAGCTTCCTCGTTTGCTGCACAGACGCAGGAATATTCTTTAAACCATGTAATATTTGACATTTGCTTTCCTCTTTACATTCCCCACTTAGATGAAAGGACTTTTTTAATATTGTTATTTAGCCTTGAGTATTTTAGCTTATAAGTGGCCTAACACATATTTGTTATTGGGGTTTAAAACATACTTCAGGGTTGAGAACGGCTCTGCCAACTTTTAGCCCAGATTAAATTTTTATGGCTTGGTGGGGTTTGTAAGGGAGATGCTGACACAATCTTCACTTGGTAGCACAAATAAGCCTCTTATATCTTTTCCCCTGCAAAAGCCAATTTGGTGCTTGTGAAAAGATGCTGGATCAAAAACATGAAAAGTTTGCCCTCTCTTTATTCAGGGGAGGAGCCAACTGCAGGAACTAACACTTCAGTATTCCTCAAACTGCCTCAATAATCTGTTTTATCTCTGTTTTGGAAGGATCAACTATAGGTCTTATAGGTCTCTTTCATGAGAGATTAATTCCACCTCTGTCCCCAGTCTGTCTTTGGCTTCTATGTTGAGGCTTATGTGAGGAATGCCAGATGCAATGATGGGATTTTTTTGATGGCACAAGCATCTGTCAACCTGAAATTAGGCTAGAGCCACCATTCATTTTACATAGGCTACCCAAAGGTAATAACTCTCAGTTAGTATTGATTTTGAATACATTTGAACCCTTGACCTCTGAGATGAGAGTTCTCATACCAAATCCCAACCCACCTAGGTGTCTATTCAATCATCTGTGAAAAGATGAAACTATTTTAAACCATGATATTGATGTCATGTGTAGTATAGGGGTATATTTTATATGTAAACAGTGTATATGGATGTCTTGGAAATACCGGAAGCTTAAACTACAGCCAGGAACCTTCAGAGTTGAAGCAACTTCACTGTTACATCCAGTGTAAAGGTAAATCACTACAGCAGATGAAATGACTCCACTAATTCCTTTGTGTACCTAATAAGATTATCTAGTTTTAAACAAGTTAGTATAAATAGCCACTCCATGAATCATCGGAATGTTTGCAGAAGTCTATAACATGTTGTTCTAGTACTGAGGTTGGCAGAAGAGTTGTCTGATTCCCTTCACCTTCCTCACTGCTTTTGCTCCTGCCTACCCACTAACACTGCTCTGTGCCTCTTCTGCAGGGACTGACAGCTTGCACTGACACCTCTTTAATGGTTACAGTACAGTCAGAATTATCAAAATGATCTGCATTGAACCCTACTACTTTTAAGAAATAGACTCAAAACCCCCCCATTACCCCTCCTCCCCCATCTTTTGTGTTCTGGTTAAACCACCACATTATTTTTTTGCTCTGATTTAAATGAAAAGAGGCAGGTGGGGTGCATGAATGCAGAACCAGTGAGAAAAGAAGGGTAGGAAATATCTTAAATGAAGAAGTTCCCTTTTAAAGATAAACTTTTCAAAGAAAAATAATACAAATCTTTAGTCTCCTTTATGTCATCCCCTGAGACAAATATGAAGCCACATAAAGTAAATAATGGGGCAAAAGATGTGAATAGATATTAAGTAGAGCCCTGTGAAATTTGAAACTTCACTCCTTTGAGAATTATGAGCTCAGACATTTTTGTACTAAATTATGACATAATTTTCCAAAATATAATTTTGAAGACAAAGGATGTGAAATAATATAAAATCTTTAAAGATACTTTTAGAAAGGCTGGAAAGACCTGTTTTATAGTGCTTTTAAATCAGACTATAAAATTATTATAATTAAAAGAAGCACCATGCTGGTAAAGTTCAAAAATATTCCAAACAGAATGTTTTATACCACTAAAAGGAGTAATTTACTGCCCCTCCCCCCCATTTTGTAATAATTGACATATTCCCACAGAGATTGTTTTGTTCTGATGAAATACCATTTTCTGACAGGAAATGTTGCAGAAAAAAGTTTCTGACCAACTCTAGCAATGAGGAAAATCTCCATTAATATTTAAGTTTCTCTTTTAATTTTCAATCCACCTGATCTTTTTTTTTCTCCATTTGTTGTCCAAAGTAATTTTTAAATAACTCATTTAATATTAAACAAGCACTTTGAGGAAAAAAAAAGAAGTGCTGCAATTTAATTTAATTAGCTTTGCCATTTCCCCCCAGCCCATTACTGACTTTCAGAATGTTGTATTTTAAAATGATTTTTAAAAGTGACTAAATGCCCAACTTCTTGCTATTTTATTGAGAAATACCTCATCACCACTTCCAGTATCTCATGTAGCATTCCCTGGCATGACTTTTGCTTACACAAGTCGGTTAAGTTTTGGCTTGAGCACCTGCGGCAAAACCACTGACTAGACAGGAGGCAAAACCCTGTGACACGTAATGGTGTAATAGATCAGCTATTGCCCACAGTTTTTCTCCTTGCTTGTCAGACACAGCAGAAAACAATGTTAATGGCCTCTGGGGTCCATTGTGGAATTCTGTGCAGATCGGCTTAGCAGGGGTGAGCAAAGCACTGAACATGTTAGCTTCACATGCACAAACATTTGTCCCTGCCTGCTGTCTCTTGGCTACCCTGGAATTTTACATCATCGTGGGCATCTGCCTCACATCCTCTTTGACCACCTACCAGGAGTCTGCTCATTCCTGGGTAGAAAGGACTACACAACCATCAACAAAAACTGAGCTTTGACTGTAAAGATCAAAGGTCATTGCCTCACTTGAGCTGAGGACAACTTCCACTGGCTGTTGTATCTGACTGGAGCATCCCAATTAGGGTCGTCTGGGTCACTCTCCAGAAAAAATGATGACACATTACAGGCAGGTTGAACAAGTCTGGTTTTAAACCATGCATAGCTCTAGGTTCATCAACACTGTTTTAAAGGAAGAAATAAGATGAAGCCATTTGCACAAACCACATTTTGAAAGGTAAGAAATGTACACCAAGATGTGGGATATACACATGGAAAGATTTGATAGCCCAGCTCTTGCCAGTAGCCCTAAGAAAGCTTGGAGTACTCTTCCATGGTTACTCTTCCATATACGTGAGTGAACAGGCTGGGTACGGCCAGAACTGATAACAGTATTTCCTTTGCTACATTCCCCTAGTGTTGGGCAGAGATCTGACACTTGATGGAGGAAGATCATAGAGGACTGCCACATTCTGGTCACAGAATCAGCAAATACTACTTGCAGTTGTGGGGGGAAGTAGGGGAGAATGACATTGATGATCCTTGGAAGAGAAGCACAAAGACAATTGTGTACTACTTGGTGTCACAGAGTTACTGTTCTGTTGCAAGATTGAAGTAAAAGATCTTTAGCTATTATTTCAATGTTATGGGGTTTATTTTCCAGAATAAAAAGTCAAGTTGTTTCATACATAGATTACAATGGAGTCTTTCATCCGTGACCTGGACGAAGCATTCTTTGGTTTGCCCAAATAATGGCCAGCATCCGGTGGTTTTTCTGTGGGAAAAATCAGTTTTTTTTTTTTTTTTTTTTTTTTTTTTTTTTTTTTTTTAAATGTTTAGGCCACACTCCCAAACCCACCTGTCTGGAAGCTTTTGAACAATCTGTGGTACGTTTAGTTCTGCCATCAGCATGGGCTGATATAATCATAATCTCTACCTTTCCTCGTATCCTGGGGCTGATTTGGTAGTGTTCAAGGCCAGGTTAGATGGAGCTCTGAGAAACTCAGTCTAGTGAAGGTGTCCCTGCCCTCAGCAGGAGGATTGGAACTAGACGATCTTTAAGGTCCCTTCCAACCCAAATCAATCTATGATTCTATGACTTTTTCATGGATCATTAAATTTTAGCTGTTTTCACTGGTCACGTGTCTATGGAAAGACATAGGAAAGACCGTAAACCATGTAAACATAGAGAAAACCTGCAGATAGGCCTCATTTTCTGAATTAGTAGACCTAAACAAGGATAATAGATAATTTGTGGAAGAACTGTGCAAACAACTGTGTTGATAAATTGGACATTTAAATCAGACATTTGCTCTCATGCCTTACTGTGCTGGGATAATACAGGTCCATAAGTAATAAAGAAGGTACATTGGAAATGTAATACTTTTTCACTCATTTAAAATAGTTTTTAATAAATCTTTTTTAAAATGGATTCAATGTAATATAGTTCTCTTGGGCTGATTAGCTCTAGGAAGGCTGCTAATCAACCAAGTTTATATCTGGTATTGGTAAGGACTTTTTAAAATGTCAGTTATATCTGGGGAAAAAATCTATAGCTTTTGTAGCTTTTTTGACTGGAGGAAAGCAATACACAGAGATGTTTAAGTAGCGCTCATTTTGGAAGTGCTCCCAGTGTACTGAATCAAGAATTTGGTTCAATGAGACTAGGCATCTTTTCAGCATCTTACTGTACTCATTTAAGTACTTCTGTTAAGAACTGCAATTAATGATGATATTTGCATTATAATATCTACATATGGCTTCTCATATAGAAGGTACTCATCAAACTTCGTTCAAATTCTTGTGACTTGGTTGTACTTAGACCTATGTTTTGTTTCTTGGTGTGTCAAAACATGATTTGCCGTGTAGCCACAATCACTTGAACCCCTCTCACTTACAATATGGAAAGACGCTGTTCTCTAATAAAAAATCTTGGATCAATGCCTGCTCCTAAAATAAAGGAACAAATACTTCCCTGTCTGCCTCTATAAGCCTTACAAAAAGTACTGAGGAATAAGCTGATCTTGAAAAGCTCAAGCCCTCTCAAAACCTTGTTTCAAAGAATTGCTTAAACACTGAAGGTAAATGTCTGCAGACAAATTTCTTTTAAAATTATGCTATTAAGCAACAAGCATAATATTGATAGCTGACTGATTTATGTAGTGCCAGTTCCTCACTTCCTGGTGCATCATTGATTTCTGATTACAACACACACTGCATCCTTTACCAAAAATGCAGCCCTTTTTGGTCCGTCCTTAGCTGGCTGCAGAGCACTAGAAAAAAATTTTAAGGCACGAAATCAGAGGGAGCTGTCATTGAGCAGAATTGTTTGTCTGTTGAAAGCTCAAATATGATTGTCACCAGCCCTGTGCAAAACAGAAACCAACTGAAGCAAACCTGAATTGCAGGAAGACAGAAACGGTGTTCATTCTTTCTGGCTCCCACCCATTGTGTTTCTGTGAGTGCCACTCACTCCTCTCTGGGTGCTGTGCATCTCACCTCTGGGGAGCTGGGGGGTGAAGCTGAGACTCTGCTGCTTTTTGAAATTGTCTTGTCCCTTCATTTCCCCACCCAGGCACACTGGGTGCATCACTGGTCAGCCTGCAGGCACAACAAAGTCATGCAGCATCCTGTACCTGTCTGCATCCTGCTGGAAAGAGCCCCAAGGAAACTTCCTCACCTGTGTCCACTTATGCAGACCAGGAACTCCACGCATTTTGACCATCCATGGTGTTGGAGTCTCTTCAGACTCTATCTGGTCACCAGGAATGCAAACCCCTGTCTCTGTTACAGCTCTTCAAAATGTGGAACCCTCTACACAAACCAGTAAATGAAGTCTGGTGTGCTAGACCTCAGCTTGTGACCCTGTAGTTACTAATGTTGTTGCAGTCTTTGTCCTAGGTTGTCTTGCATCCAATAAATAATATGTGGAGAGGTGAATAGCATTAAGTTTATACTGTTATCAGATTATTTAACAAATCACTGGCGTTGGAGATAGATTAGGAAAATAGGCTCCTGTTCAATATTACCTACCACTCTATAACCACAGTTAACAGGAAAGGCAGAGCATTCAGATTAAAAACACACTGATAAGTCTATAATTTCATATAGAAGACTAATGGGATTAAAAGCATGACACAGGCAAGAAATATAGAAAACGTTAAATGGCAAATAGTCTTGAAAAGGGGAGTGAGTTGGAAGAAGAAAGCTCCAAAGGGAAAATCTCAGATTCCCTTTCACCTTGCTCTTCTTCAGTCTCCAGATTTTCTCAAATTTGGCACAAACAGAAAAGCACTGATAGTCTAGGATGTGATCCTGATAACTTCAATAAATCACCTCTTTAAGGCTGAAGGCACAACTGTTATGTTCCTTGTACAGCAAATAGTAGTTTGAATTTTACCATGCATTGTCTGAGAGAATCAAACCATCTGCCTGCCTTTGCCATGCCTAGTTAGCTTGAATCAGATAATCAGAAAGTTATCCACAACATCTAATGAAGGGTCTTCAGTTAATTTTTGTCACTTTTCTCTTTTCAAAGAGAAAAATGATCAGAATAAATTTATAATGTATATAAGAAACATACTATTCCTGGGTGTGTGCATATCTCAAACATAGGTATGCATTTTTGCATACTTGTAGCCAAGGAAAATAAAGAAAGATACAATTTACTTTTGGTTGTGACAGTTTTTATTCAATTATTAGATGATTTATGGAGATAATTAAATAAGCATGTTAAAAATTAAAAATCAATGCCTGCATTTTGTGCCTGAATAAAGAAAAGGCAGTGATAAATAATTACACACTGATTTGCAGGAAAAGCCAGATACTGGAGCATCCCAGACCAATTTGGAATGATCTGGATCAGTGTTTCCCCTTAAATTGAAAAACAAAAATTTTAACACAGAGCATTATGCTCTGCTATAATTAATATGGGACTAAGCAAAACCAATATTGCACTTGTTTCAGCATTGCTTTTTATGGATCATGATTAAAATGTTCCTTCTAATGCATAGCACTCTTCAAGTAATTGTCTAAGATTGCTGAAATGATCGCTACCAATGTTAGTATCACTTTTTCTCCGCTTTAAGCATATCTGGCAAATGATGTTTTGTTTGCAACACCCATCATACTGTGAGAGAAACAAGAGGTTTGAGAAAGCTGTTAATACCACCTCATCTCAATTCTTGGGGGTGTAAATTGTATGGCAAATGAGTCAAATATGTCTGTGGCTTGGCAAAGGCAGCATCTTTCAAGCTGCCGAAGCAGGCTTGGTAGTTCCTGTGTTTTTTGCTTTATCTATAGACAGTGTTCACAAAAGATTGCCCTAATTTACCTTACCTTATAGAAAGTATAACCACTCTGCATTACTTTAGCAGGAGACACAGATACATTTTTAATGTCCATGTCTGTAAAAGGCCAAAACTCCTGTAAACCTTCATTAGCAGGGATCAGAGCAACCTGAGTTGACAAAACTACCTATATGCCAAAAAAAGGTCTTTGTACAAAGACCCTGCTGGGCAGAATAATTGTTTTTACTGCATTGGGTACCATTTGTTTAGGCTTCCATCCTCATCAGTCTGACCACTGACCCATGTAAGCCGTCGCATGTGCTTTACTCTTTTCAGGCTCAAAGAAACTTTGTTAGGGGGTAAGATTAAATCTGTAGAAGAGCTTCAGTTTGGCCTATTCTGCAACAGACTTGTGCTTAAAAATGAGCAAGGCACATTCGGATTAGATGATATGAAAATATTTCTAGCAGCAAGGGTTGGAACCCATTTTCCTGGGGAAGGAATTGTCAACACTGGAGGTTTTCAAGAAGCAGTAAGTCAGACTTCTGCCAGGGATGGAACAGACAGATGTATGAGAGAACTTCTTGAGGTTTCTTGCAGCCCAATTTTCTCCAGTTCTGTTGCATTAAAGCAGCATCATGTCAACAGAAAAAAAATCACGGAGATAAACACTAAGGGGAAACATCTCACAGGAGTTCATTATGCACCTCACTAACCACTTTAATTATGCATTAATTTATTATTGGTGAAAAAAGTGGTATTATATCTCAGCACCTTTTCTGACAGAGGACTATATAAAATGCCTCCCTGCCTGAAATAAATGGTATAACTAGAGCTCTTTTTTTCTCAGCACAGATAAAGCATCTCATCATTATCAATTAAAGAACTAGGGAAGTCTTTGAAAAGATGACTTGTTTGCTTAAAGTATGTGAAGGTCATATTCACCCTGTAATAGTTGATGAAGAGTAGTCATTTGTTATTTTTAAGCAGGCTGTCATTTAGCCATTATGAAGATGAATAACATTTGTTATTACCTAATAATCCTCCTGTTGATTACAGAGGGAAGACACTTGCTTATGTGCCTTGCTTAGGTTTTGTAGATTATTGATGTATTTTGATTAAACTTTGTAAACAAAAAATTAGGATCATAGTTCTCTGGATGTAGTGACTGGTGTGTAATGCAAGATACGAGAACATGTCCAATCTCTAACATTTTGCTCTGCATATGTTATTGGCCTAATACGCATGTAAAATAGTAAAAAACAAAGTTCATATTTTAATATCAAACAGATTGTCAATGGATCATATGCTGCTCTATTAAGGTTAGTTTTTGGATACCTGCCTTCCCGAGGAGATTTAATGAAGCTATAAGTTACCTGTGTGGCTTCATTTGGAGTTAAGCCTAATTATCTGGATCACGGCCACGTTTTGCAAAGTCCGAGACTCATTTCCAAAGCAGATGGAGTCGCTCAGGAATGACTTCATTTGTATTAATTTGTTACACTGTCTTCTGCTATTCATCTCAGGGAATGTTGCTGCCTTTGCAGTCCAACAGGAATGGAATATAAAAGTTTCAATTTGGGAATTTTTGTTTTATTTTGTAAAATAAATCCATTATCTCCCTACACAATGACCAATGGTGAGGCTCAAAGGCAATTAAGTGGGGTACAACCCGTGGCCATCACATGCTGCAAGATGGTGATTATACCACCAAAGATTTACGAGGCTTTCATTTCTTGGAACGAGTGAAATGACCAAAGCAGTGACCCAGCATCTTTATCAACATAACCTATGGAGCATTTCAGATTGGGCTTCATAAGTGGAAGGTTTTTGATATCAACCTTACCAAAGCAAGAAAATCAAAAGAGATAAAAAAAGAGATAATTGAGGGCATAGGAATGAGAGTAGCTTTACTGACATTTTGAAATATTTGTGTAAGAGAAAGGTTAAATTACACCAGCAGGACAACTATACCAGGGTTTCTGATTTGATACAGTTGTTTATGCATTCAGCAATGAAATGAAGCAGAGATTGGATAACTCGAGTCATTGCACTACATTTCTGAGGTTAGGAGCAAAATGCAGACTAAAGACAGGGGAGTTTAAAGGTGTCTGTGGCACAATTACCGTGCTGTATCATCGCTGACATATCCTGGCCTGTCTCTTTATTAAATGAGGGCAATACTCAGCACCATAAATCCTTGAAATACTTTACCAATGAGCATTACTATTACCACTTTGTGCAATTTGTGAAGAGCAAAAGGAGCAAGGATAAATGAAAACAGTCTTAAAGGAAAATAAAGACCTTAGTTCTGTGTCCTATCACAGCACCTCTGTCAAATAAAATTATTACTTGTCGACTGTTGTCTGCAGAGAACACGAGTGCTAGTCTACCTTCCTTAAGCTCAGAAAGTATACAGGGATATTTGTATGTTGTAATTTGCAACCGAATAATTGGTTTGGTATTTTTCTCATTCTGGAATTCTGGTGGCAACTTCTAGTGATTATTTGTGATTGAAGATTTAGTAGGCATCTGGGATGCTCCCAGGCTACAGAAGGTTGTTGGTACCAGCTCCGGAGCCCTCTGAGTGATTCATACCCAGGCTTTTCTAGATGCCAGCAGGGCTACTTTGGTGGTTGTGCTGAGAAGTGAAGGGAAGACTCACCCAAGGAAAATGCAGAGATACAAGGTGCCCAAGTTTGTCACTTCCAGGCTCTTTTGAAATTCAGGAACCCTCTGGGAGCAGGGGGAGGGATGGTAGGACTAAGCCTTGCATAGCACTGATATCTGAGGGAAGGAAAAGGCAGGAATAGAGGAAGAACACCCCCTTTATCAGGAGGATGGTTGGTAGAAATAAAAGGTTAGGTTACACACGGGAGAATAAAAATTTCAGTGATTAAAATGTACACTTGGGCACAGTAACATGAAACAAAATCATCCAAAAGGATGGAATTGTGGTGTGGGAAGACAAAAGAGGAATCTGTATGGAAGTTGAGCCCCAAAGTTTTTGTCTCATTTCCAACTCCAAGAAAGGTCAGTTGTCGTTTCTACTCCTTTTTATCATAAACACCATGTGCCTATTACCACCAAGTACCTCCTGCAGGTCTTTAATCACACAGAAACAGGTACAAGCCTCTAGCTCTTTGTGTTTGCATGTCAATAATATTATTCATGTCTCCAGACTATCAGTGTAACAAGCAGAGGGCACTCCTTTGGTCTGGCATCTCCTTTCAGAAATGAAATATTAAAAGCTTTGATTTCCATAGAAAAAAAAGCAACCATATTTCTTTCCTTGTTTTTGACACTAATAATTTCACACATACACTTCAAATCGTTAACTATTGGAAGTACAAGGAATAACATGTTTCAAAGTATTCAGAGATGCCCTAGTATGTTGAAGAACAAAAAAAACCCCCTTTCTGTCCTGAACAGTAGCCAGTCACAACTGTAGCTTAATTATTTTCCATATCTGGGGCAATAAAGGCCAAAATCCTCAGCTGAAACCAACCGGTTAAATATTACTCAGGGAATCAACTACCAAAAGGCATTTTGTGAGCCAGGCCCTAAAAATGTGGAAGGAGCAAAAGAAACAAAAGAAATGTTGTGTGGTTAAATGGGGAAAGGATTACTACATGCATAAGGTCATACATCCTGAAGACTGCTAAACGTGTCACAGACTTATAAATGAACACTGTTCTCATATATTACTAGATTGTCAATCAGAAGGTGTCTGGACTTTGATAGGAACAAACCCAGGATGAAATTAAGTAAACTCCATTTTGAATATTTTAATGAGACTCCCAGTTAGCCTGAACATAGAAATTAATCCTACCTTTCTAAAATACTAGAATTTACCTTGTGCTCTTTGAGGTCCCTTTCTTAGTGTTCTTTGTACTTTATGCATTGACGTGTTGAAATTTCAGCTTCTCGAAGGACCACAACTTCATTTTACTGAATACTGTACAACCTAGGACACTACTTACAATACATAGCCACTACTTATTTATAGGCTGAGACCTTGATTCTGCAAAGGATCTATAAAGTATTTGTAAACTGTTTCTGCCATTTGAGTAGACCCACTGGCCAAGGGACTGATGTCTAAATAAGCATAAGATAATAGCTGAGGAGAGTTTAGGGTTTACCTGATTATCAGAACAGCAGATGAAAGCAATAGTAATGTAAGGACATAAGTCTTAACAGGTTTTAGTGAAATGAATAAAGTAAAGGTCTACAACTTTATAACTTATTTTTTTTTGTAATCAGATCAAAATGATAGATTCATAGTGTGAGACATAAGACAGAAGAATTAGAAAAATGGTATTTATTGGATTTATTGATCTCTCAGCAGTAGAATCTTTATGTAGCCAGCTATATGAAACTTGTGTTTTACATTTCAAAATTCCTTAACAATTATGAGCAGGTCAATCACTGTCTGAATCAGAACATCAAATTTATTTATACATTAGTTATTTCATCTAGAGCCTTTCAATACAGGGGCTTTTCAATGAACAAGTTTGTCAACTCACTTTTGGTTTTTTCAGAGCCAAATCAAGTGAGTGAATTGGCCATTTAATGTTATATCTGTTCCAACATGTCTTAATGATGCATTCTACTGTTTTGTTTAAAATGTCCTGAATTTGAAGTGGAAGATAATTTATATTAAAGGGCAGCCAAACACAGAAGCTACTTCAAAAAGGTCAAAACCAACCTAAACATTTCACAACATTAAAAAATAAATAATATAATTTGAAAATGTTATTGGACTTTTTAGTTATGGATGTTGTCACTTTTTGACATTTTGTAGTAATGCAGCAGAGGAAACATTTCCTCAGCATAGAAAAACTGCTTCAGTGAGTTCAGTCATCAGGAGACAGTTGTTCTGCCACTGGACAGAGTGGGATTCTATTTCATGTGGACATGAAGTCATTCAATATTTTTCTTTTCCAAATGAATAATGGAAGAGAGTTCTTGAGAGATATGAGAACAGATTTTATTAGCTAACACTTTTTATTTGGAGACAAAAATCATCTAATCTGCACCAAGATATTAGGTGTTCCTTGTAATGCATTTTCTCCAACTCTCACAGAGCAGAATTGAGAAATGTGGAGAGTGGGAGTAAAGGAGAGTGGGAGTAAAATCTTTCATAAATGTGACCTTTGGTGTTAAGGAAGACTGTGGATGGTAGGATTTTAACTGTTATATTATGCTGCAATACTAAACACATATCGCTACATAGGTTCTGTATTGAATTTAATGGAAGATTGTTTATTAAAGCTATGAAGTTCAGCAGAAATTTGGCTTACTCTCTTTTGGATAAGCTTGGTTTTTTTCCCCATGTGACAAAAAACAGAATCTGGAGAACTTCTTTTGAACTTACCATCTATTTATTTATTCATTTATTTATTTATTTAAATTTATTTTTAAATTTTATTTTTATTTTTCCTTTTCCTTAGTTGGGTAACACTTTGGGGAAATAAAGCACTTGACTACTTTTTTAATTCCAGTACCCAGTGCAAATTTAACCTGAATTTAGGAGCTTGCACTTGCTTTACTACAGGTTTTTATTAAAGGTTTACTGTTCTTTCTTGCAGTCCCTGTACACATTACCCTGTCCCTCAGAGAATGACCATATTAGACGTTTAGCACAACAGAAGAAGTGAGATGAAAGGAGTAAGAAGAAGGGAGATGGCAGGACCTTCCTAAAGCAAATGTGCTGGAGTAGAAACTCCCCCCTTAGTTACAGCTTGACTATTGGTATTTCCCTCCCTCCCTCCCTGTGCTGGCGACCCTTCCTGCTGCCCTTTTGCACCCACAGCAGTTTCTGCCAGAGAAGAGCAGCTCCTCATGTGGTAAATGCCAGATCAGCTGCTGCTGCATAGGGGTGCTCCAAGTGGGCAACAATTTCCTGCAGGGGCTGGTTGGGAATTTTGACATTACTATTTTTTTTTTTTTTAATTTCTTTCCAAATAAGTGGCTTGCTGCACTTGCAAGGCAAAATTAACATCGGTACTCTTATCGACACAAGTAATCTTAGAGTGTCAAATTCCTCAATGTTCAGACAGAGAGTAAATTTACAAAGGTGCAGACAAACTGTATGTTTGCTCCAGGCATGGCAAAAGTGAGCTATTTCTAGATGGAAGTCACATATCCATTTGTTGAGTTCAACCCTAGTGATCAAATTTAGGTCCAGTGTCTTGTTAACATAGTTACACAAGAGTTGAACTAACCTGGAGTAAAGCTGTGTATTTATTCAGCTCCTAAGTGTCTGTGAAAATATGATGTAGTTTTTTAAATGCTTTTGAAGAAATCTATTTCTGCAGTAAATGGATAATGTCACAGTTTTTGGACACTTGCTCAGGTAACTAGTTTCTTTACTGTGATGTTTGTAGAAAATCAATATAGCCAAGATCCATTTTCATTTTTGTTTATCTGTTCACCTCAACAGCTGAACAGAAAGAGGTGGGGGAAGAAAGTACAGATTGTGAAAAACTCCTATAATTTTAGAAGATACTCCAGGGAAAAATAGATTGATTCCCTTAATTTTCTCAGAAATAAGTGTTATGTAGAAATGAAGACAGGTAATATGTGCTAAATAGCCTTTAAGCTGTTTTTGAATTGTGGAGCTCTTTCCTATGTGTTGTATCACCAAGGGGAAAAACCCACATTACATTCAAGAAAGGTTTCCTGAATGATATACATATGTAGATGTACACAGCTCATGGGTATTATTACAGCAGGAACCATATGAGAAATCCAGTGCTGTATTATATGACAAGGCCCTTCTAACTAACTAGGAAACTGGACATAAAAAGATTCTCATTCACACTTGCTTGGAAGTCCTTTGTTCATCTTTCTTCACGCTACTTTCACGCACAAAGCTATTTTGGCATTCATGATGAATGAGGATCAAAATGAGTTTGTACAGCACCTTTTTGGGCATATTCTAGTTACCCAGGGACACGGATTAGCATTGCAATAACTGCAAGTGCCAAATATTGTATTTGCTGTGGGAGCATTCAGATACACAGTAGTTTGCCAGCACATCACTAAAAGGCTCTTTCTTGAAACTGCTTATATGATTATTTCTTATGTTGCATTTTTATCAGAGTATAGTGCAATTGTTTACATAATTCTACATAACTTATAAGAAGTGAAGAAACAGCAAAAAAGGTCTGTGTAAAAACAATGAGAAAAGTAGCTATCAGACCAGAATTAATCTCTCTCATCCAGCCTCCTGTCTCAGACAACACCCAGTACTTGGTGTTTTAGGACAAGGTATGCGATATTTATGACTTAACACTCCCGCAGCTCAGAGTACTTCCTACTTACCTGTCCTGGCCTTAAGTTGGCACGTGCCCTGAAGCATGAGATTGTATTTCCCTAATTTAATGCTATCCTATCTAATATTGGATTATCAATTTTTAAAACCTCAGGGGAAATTGTGGCTCGCAGAACTCTACTACAAATAGTTGACTTGGTTCAGGAAATATTAGGCACCGCTGAAAGCAGGTGGTGTTTGGGATCCTGACGGGCGAACTCCTGCAAACTAAGCTGGAGCACTTTGAAGGCTTATTACCCACACTCTTTCTATCAGAGGCTCCTGCTTTCCTGATGCATCAGATGTGTGCTGGTGTGCCAGCTGCACCCCTTCACTTAATGCTTTCTCAGCCTAAATCTCATTAACAAAAACTTGGTCTTCTGAGCTCTTATGCTAGACTGTGATGGGAAGCCTTTTGCTTATTATTCTACTGGCCTTGTAACATGTTGTGGGAGGCAGAGAAACAGGGAGCAGGGGGTCACATTTTACATTATCCCTGTGGAGCTCATCTGTAGGAACTCTTCAGCTTCTGTAACTCAGCATGCTTAACAAGGAAGGTCCCAACCGCAAAAACCCTAATTTGAGATAATTGCTAGGGTTTCTAAGTCATGGCTAAGCAAAAGACCAGTGAATTGTAGCCATTGTATTGCCTGTATGGCACAGGTGTGCAGGAAATGACCGTGCTTATTATGGATGCGCTATGTTCCAGAGATAGCAAGGCTGGAACAGGAACAGCAGTGCAATGTCATCTGCAACTCACCAATGGCCGGCATTCTCTCTACCAGTTCCATTTTGACACCCCACTTCTCAGGCTCCATATTGTTGGGCACACTTTATCTCCCACACATGCAAGTGGCTGTCTCTGCGAGTTGGTGCTCTGGGGGTGTGCGCTGCCCTATTGCGGAGGTTCTCAGGGGCAAAACCAGCTCAGCCATGCTCCAGCAGTGCAAGTCATAATAGCAATACACTGCTGACAGAGTGTTGTCTGTATAAAAAAGACAAGTTTTAAGATATTTGAAGGAAAAGCTCTGTAAAATTGTTCCTATTTTTTATCAATTTTCATTTCTTTTTCCTAGTCCAGAAAATCTAGGGCTTACGCAGGTTGCCTTGTTAGTTAACTGCTCTATTCCTTCATTGTTTCATGCATATTTAAGCCTCTATTAGGGCATATGAGTGCTGGTAATGCCATTGATAGAGATCTGCTTGCAGCGTTTTGGGTGTTTTCTGTTGGTGGTCTAGGCTGGAGTTTTCTCCAGCTGGCTATCTCACATAGTCTGTCTGCCAAGTAGGCTTGGATCATTTCAAAGCCATATTGACTTTAATATAGACAAAACCTGTTGATTATCATGTTTTCCATCAACTAGAGACAGGCACCTTTTGAATTTTCCTCCTAGAGAGGAAAGCTAGTTTTAAGGCCCTGACCTGCTGGAGCCACAGGCACCTGCCGAATCACCTGCTCACAAAACTGTTACAGTTATGCTGTCTGTGTTTAATTCTTCTGACACATACTTTTACCCAGTGGTTTCCTTGACTTAGAATTAGGCAATTCTGCAATATAGGAAGTAAAATAGGTGTCCCTGGAAAGTGGAATATTTTTATTACTCTGTTTTATTGCTCAAAAGTATATTAGTCACACTGCAGGAAGCACGTGGAAGGTACACCCTTCCTTGGGGAACCTATAACTTAACTGAAGAACACAATATATAAATACAGGCAAAGGAAGAAGTGGAATACAAGAGGAAGGATACAGTCTAGGTAGACTCTTTGATAAATATTTCATAACATAAGCAGGGGCTGGAACTTTTCCTGTATCAGATGGTGAAGATTTATAGATAAGATTATAAAAAAAATAAGGAATATCTTATTTATAAACGGACCATTGATCTGAAAGGTCAGATCAATGGTCTGTTTAGCCCAGGATTCTGTTTCAGAGATGGGAATACATGATGCTACTTAAAGGAAGGATATAAGCTTGGCCACTTTCTGCAGTTTACGTATAAAACCACAGGGTACCACAGTGCTCATCCAGTCTGACCTACATGACATAAAACTACAGAGCCTCACTGAATTAATTTCGCTTTGAACTAGAAGAAGACATCATGCACCCCAGTGACACTCTGCAGCTTAACACCAGCTGTGGATTTACCCAGAGGTCTTTGTGGCTTTGTTTTCCCTTCATTTAATGTGTTTGAAATGTTAATATGTTTCCTTTTTTTTTAATAAGTTATCTTCATCAACATCAGCACTTTTTTTTTCCCCTTGCTACCTTTCACAACCTTGCAGTAGAACAAAGAAAAACAGCTACTATAAAACACCATCTATCAAATGTCAGAGGTTGGTTCCCCCATAGCAAAAGTTGGGAGAAGGACGGGCACAAATTCTGTACACCTGGAACATTTTCTGTTTACAGACCAGTGTCCATCATACTTCAGGTATCCCAGGATAATCATTCTTCTCTGTCAGTTTGGAGGATGCATGTTTCACCAATGTTTCTGTTTGCCCAAGTTTTATGTATTTTGTATCTCAGGATTTTTTAATCTTTGTTCATAGCTGCACCTGTAAATCTGTTTGGTGGTTTGTTTTTTTTTTTAAATTTTTTAATTAGTGTTTCATGCCAACAGAAGTAAATAACATTTCATCCTTAGGGAATTTTTCTGCTTCCACGAACTCCACTGAAAAGGGCTATGCATTTCCTAAACAACTCTGAGAACCATGTGCCAGAGCCTTGTATTATGTAAACTGGCTTAGCTCCACTGAGGTAAATGAAGCCTGCCAAATAATGGCAGCTGAAGCACGTTAGACATATCAAATGAAGTGTTACAGAGAAATGCACAGAGACGTTGCAATCCTTGTACAGAAGAGTATTAAACATCTGAAAGGGGTTTCTGCAGATATTGGTGATTACCTTGGGGAAATTCTTCCCCCTGCAGTTTGCAGAACTTCTCTCACAGTTTCCCTCTTTCTTTTTTGTTTTTATACTCCAATACCAAATATAGACATGTTAGACAGGAAGGATATTTGGAACAAATACTTCCTTAAACTGTAAAGGAAGTAAAAGGTAACATAACCTTTGCTCTCTCAGCAACTTTCCAAAACAGCTGCCTAGCATAAACAACATGGCAAAAATTATTTTATCCCCAACGAAGTAAATCATGCATTGTGAGAAACTGTTTCAATATTTCATCTCTGTCATGATTTACTAGATGCAAACCCAAAATATTTATGGTTTCCTTGATGGGTTTACATTTCTTTTCTTGATGCTAGGGGAAACACTTCCTGTAAATAATATAATTTAAACTGCCGTTCAGTTGTATCTGAACATCATTGCTCAGAATTTCCAATAGTATTTGCACTTTACATAGATGCTTTTATTTATACTTTGACATGAAGGGAGGTATTTCCAAATTTATATAGTACATTAAGTTCACTGTTATTTTATTTTTACTTTGCAGATTTTCAACATTTACAGTAAATACATGAATGGATTTATTTTAATTATGGAAGTGCTTAGAGGCCAAGCAAAGTATAAAGCTATTGTGTAATTACTCCACACAAAACTGTCAGTTTCCAGTTTATGTAGGGACTATTTGTGAGCTAAACTTTGAACAGAAACTTAACTAGCAGGATCCTTTCCCTTGAGCCAGGCCATGGCACAGGCAGGCATTGCTGCATGGACCAATTTACGGGAGAGTTGGAGAAGGGAGATCCCAAATAGGACACACATGCCCCAAGCACTGAGGCCAACTGCCCTCTTTGCTCCACCAAGGAGATCATCTCAAAGCCCTCAGCAGCAGCCCAGCTGGAAGGAGGAGGTCTGAGTGCCAAAATGTCTTTCAGTGGCTCAGGCAATACAGACTGCCTTTCTTCTTTTTGTTCTAGGCAGTTTAATTAGAAATGTGTATGCATATGTGAGGAGTTTTTTCTGTTGTTGTTATTTTACAGAGGAGCAGCACTGGAATCAGATCTTGCAATTAATTTTACTGTTTATGCCATCCCTGTATTTATGGTTGCTGAATCTGGAACATTTCACCATTTGGATTTCAGCCTTCTGTTCAAAATAAAATAGATATTGAGGGCTTTGGCTCAGGGTTTACATAGTCTCTGCTAACTGTGAAAAAGCTGCTATGACTTCAAGGTGTGGATCTTTGCAGCTGTCTGGCTCATGGGGAGGGTGTACCCCATTACTGGCTCCCTCCTGGCGCCAAACTGCAACGTATCATCCAGGTCGCAGTGCCTTGGTCCCCTGGAGCTCAGCATTACATACTGAGTGCTCACGGAAACCCATTAACAAGCAGTAGGGCCCTCCGCTTAGCTGGCACCGAGTTTTAACTCGTTTTTTCTCGCGCGGTAGCTGTGGAGACATTCCTGTCACACAATTAATCCACAAAGGCTGGAGAAAGTGGCTGGGCTGCAAGCTGCAAATGAGGACACTGCAAAGTGCTGTTCATTAGTACATCTGCACATGGGTGGCAACCTAAGGCAGGACCCCACTGAACACAGCCGTCTGACATGAGTATGAGAAGAAAACCATGAGAGAGTCCTGCAGTCTTCCCTCTCTTTGGGAACAGGTTCAGGGCAGGCTCCAGATGGGTGTGGTAAAGGCCACAACAACAGGGGGACCACAACATCAGTAGAAAAGTGTGTAGGACACTACAGCTCATATGCTGCCTTTTGGCTCCAGTGGTTCACCCAGGACTGGAAAAGGCAGATTTCTCAGCAGAAACTTCTGGCAGTGAAGTGTGAAACAGCAACCTGTGCCACTGGAGCTGGTCCTGCTTTTAAACTCACTGTTATCTATGGACAAATGCCTTCTTTGTTGACTGGAGCATGATAAATTCCTCTAATGAGAATACACTAATGTTAGCACATTCCCATCTAGTCAGCCATGCTCAGAAATTGGCTATTAGCCTTTTATTTATATTTCTTTTTAAAAAAATGAAAATACAATACCCCTGTCTGAAATTCAGGGCATGAACAAACAAGACATTTTAGTAAGTGTGCTAATGTTCTTATTACAAGACTCTTGGTGCACCAAAACGAAAGCCTTTCCTCACAACTCAATTATTTCCATTTACTCTATCTGCACAGAAAGCCTGGAAAAATAAGAGCTTAGGTACATTTGGAAAATAGCAATTTTGAGTACTGTCAGATAAGGGGTGGGGGAGTGAGTCTCCAAAGACATTTCATAGATCGTGACCTCCATAGTCTGTCCCAGCTTTCTTTCTGGACCTCATGCTGTTAGTTAACACAGAAATGCTGATTTTGTTTCCAGTCATGATAGACACAGGAAAAGAAAGGGAAGGTCTCTGCGACACCCAAGACTGAGGCAAGCTGTAAGTGTATGTGCACGTATTTGCTGTACAGACAGCTGCTCAGCCCAGAAACAAAATGGAAGGCAAAGCAAGGTACGTGTCTCATGACAGCTTTATTGCTTTCTCCCCTGGAGGCATTACGACACTTATTGTAGCATTTTTGGGAGACTTTGAAGTTCTTTACTTCTAATTGCAGAACTCATGTCATTTGGGGAATTTCAAAATAGCCTCTTTTCATCTTTTTCAGCATTGAAATGTTACGTGTTAACGTTTATTCTGCACATTATAAATTCAGAGATACAGAAATGACTGGCATTTCACTCTGTATCTTGCCATGATTTTCTCAGCTGAAAAATGCCTATTCAAACCCAGCTACTGCCAGGCTGCCATGAGATGTCTGTTAGAGAAATGTCTTTGAGAGGCCACACTCTTGCCCCACCAGTGGCAGCCTCACTGCCCCCGGGTGCAATACAGCATTTGTACCTGCTCCTCCAGACTTCTACCACTGTGTTCGGTCCCCATGCCATGCACTCACAGGATCAAGCTAGGGGAAGGTGGCTAGAGCTGCCATCCCTGTGCAGGATTTACCACTGAACAAAGCACGAACTGGGTAGTGACAGCTGGTGTGGGATCCCTGGGGCAGGGATCTGTGTCTTCTGCTTAGTCTGGCCCATAACAGAGCAAAATGTGGGCATTGGTAGAAAGTAAATAATAAAAGGAATAATAAATTGCAAAATCAAGCCCTGTAATGAAAAAATAAATAATCTAGATAGACTGTCTCAGAGTGTCTAAGCTTGATTTATTAGCAACTCTGGCTGACCGTTATTATTATCAGGTGAGCGACTTGCAGTGATTTTTCACCTGATGCTCTGCAAATTAACTGTGCTACACGATGAATGCAGGAGATTTGTGTTTATTGTTTTATGAAATTATACAGTAGGTAAAAATTCACTTGGAACATAACCACCACCCCTTTGCAATTTTATGACCTATAGCGCATCTGACACACAGTAGTATCGCTGCTCAACACAGATGAACAACAACATCAGTGTCACTGGTCATCTGGAGCAGTGAATAACAGGAGCAGAGCCAATGCTTATTTCATGTTGGCACAGAAATCCACTCACCTGCAGGTTATTCTCATGTTTATTCCACATGAAAGAGGAGAGGAAGTCTTTAGTTTTCTGACACGTTATATGCTAATGTTTTCCAGGCCAAAATTCTGTGCCAGGTATCCTAATGGCGTACCAATTCTCTCCCATCCATCCCCATTGCAGGGACAGGTGAATCAGTGGCTGCATTTATTTACCCTCCTCAAACACGATGCTACTATGACCCAGAGGAAAAAAAATACATTTGCATATGCAGAAGGAGCTGGTGGCAATTCGTATTCTAGTTGAGCTCTTACTGTAGTAAATGACATTACTGCAGAGACCAAATATTTCTTTTATGTCAGACTCTACTTACTGGTTTCCATTTCCTAGACTCAATACAGAAATCAATCATGTCAAAAGGAAAATTCAATAAGAAAATCTTTTATGGTATAAGCTTAATTATAGATATGTTTTCTTTCGTAAAAATAGAAGAAATCCAAGAACCAGAGCCCTTTATAACTCTTTCTACGCAGTATGGATTAGTCGTATTTATATATAAAATGAGTGAACTTTTATTACTCCTTACATAAAAAAACCATGGGGAGAGGCCTGAAAACAATTCATTCTTGACTAAATCACTGTATGATGTCATCTTAACTGTGTGGACAGAAAAGGAAAAGTACTGCAAATTAAGTATGGTACAGCAATATTTTAACATCTTGATGTCCTTCCTGCAACACATTGATTCAGTCACTAAAGTCTACATATCAAAACCCATTGAGAACAATATTGGGAACTGAGCTGTCCTTGGTGTCCTTAGATCTATAGAAACTACGTTTTCACTCTCTTAATTATCTAGCTAATGAACTGGACTTAAGAATGACGTTTCATATGGGTTTTGCTGGAACATACTGCAAGTGTTGGTGGTTTTTATGCAAGAATCAAGATGGGTTTACCTTGGGCTGGATTCTAATCTCTCATTATTTCACAACTTTATTTTTGTGTTTCTCAATGAACTAAATGCATATAAACTCTTACTGGCATGAAGCAGAGCATCAGAATCTAGCCTAGCATAAGATGCATATTTTATATGACGCTAAGTTAGTTTTTCCTGGAAAATTAGATCCCAAGAAGAATAAAAAATTATGCTGCATAAGATTGGAATGGCACATTTTGATAGGTGGAAAACAAAATCTTTACAACAGTTCTAGATTCAAACTTTTGCATTGTCCTTTGTGAGATTTTATGTAGGATAGCTAGTTCAGTGCAAAAGCACACTTTCCCTGTTCACTGAAGACGCAATGTAAGGTAATAATATCTTAATTTCAAAACTGCACATCCATCCTAATCAAAGTACAGAATGAGTGTTGTGCTGGCTCTATACAGATCTATACTATAGGCAGTAAGTTAGATTTGGTACAACAGGATCTTAAAATTATAGCTTGTTCCCAGACCAGGGCTTAATTTTCCCCTCCAGCAAGCTCTGTCACTGATGCTCAGCTGCACTGCGATGTCTGCCTCTTCCCTTCTCTACTTGCCCAGATGCGGAGAGTGAAGTTCCAACTCCACCTCACTCCAAGGTGTTCGATCAGGAAAGCCATGGCTATGATGGTAGGCAAATATATTGCAGAATTATTTGGCTAAGTCTGCTTTTGAGAGCAGGAGCAGAAAGAAGGCAAATGCAATAGCCCTTCTCTATCGTGTCTATAAAGTCACTGTCAGTAAGGAACAGAGCAAAAAATCAGTGTTTTTTAACAGAAATTGGAAGAACTCAACATCTAGTTAATTTGTGCCTTTCAGTTCCTGTAACTACTAGCAATACTGCTTGCAACATTGCCAGTGCTTCTTACTGTGCTTCTTTTCTATGTCTCATCTCCTACATCACAGCACTTATACTATATTTTTGATATTTCCCTTATACACTTAAGGGTTTCCCGTTGGTACCTTTCTCATGCACCTCCAAAGATAATTTCAAGAGGACGAAACACCGCCAAACTTTCGGTCAGGTAATCATCACCATGACTTCAGTATCAGCCACATCTATGGCCACATGCAGATTAACCACTACTATCAGAGAGAACCTTCATAAATAAAGACATCATTGCATTCTCAAAAAGCCAAATTTGATGCTGGTCCAATCAAAATATAAAAGTGTATCCTACAGGTATTATCACTAGTGGTTTTTTTCCTCCTGTTTCCATTTTGGTACTGTATTGATACATAATGTACTATTTAAAACTATTAGGCTTTATCTAAATACAAGTCATTTGCAGCTCAAAAATCTCATGGAATTTTAGTAATTCTTCTAGTGATCTCCAGAGGGTATCCTTTTGGGTCCTCTACTGGGAGCTGGTGACTTACAAGAGTTTATATGGCTCTACTGAAAACAACCGACCAAGCAAAAAACCCACTTCTTTGTGTTTGGAACACAGCAGTAAACATTTTACTTCTTGACATGGGTGGAATTGGTTTTCTTTGAACTAAAATGAATGACGTAACTTCCTCTAAGAATCTTTGACTAATTGTTACTTAGTTTTTAATACTTGAAGTGTACTGAGGTTACTTAATCAGTTTTTCAGATAAACTATGCTGACTGGTGTGTCTACATTATGAGAGATGTGCTTGAAAAAAAGAATTTTATACACACACACAGAGAAAGAAAGCAAGACTTTGTGCATTTGCATATTACTGAGTAAGCCACTACCTTGACAACCAATTTAAGAGCTCTGGAGAAAGTTTGATCTCATCAAAACCAAGTAAGAAGCTTCCTGAAACTGAGAAAAAAAAAAAAAAAAAAAGGAACTTTTCATGATGGAAGAGGAAATACTGCTTTTTCAAAAATGATAAACCACAAATAAAAATACTAAGTTCAGAAGTAAATTCTCAGTTCAACAAGCTGTCTGCTGACATTTGCACAGCTCTGACAACACCTGCTGAAGGAATGTGACAACAGTACTATTTGGTATTACTTATATATGCCACATGTCTTCACTAAAGATAATGCGTACAAAGAATTCATCATTAATCTTCTCTTAAAGCCTCTTTGAGAGCAAATACAAAGTAGCATAAAGTTTTTAACTGGAACCTCTGAATTACCGCTTTTAGAAACTCACTTAAATGACTTGGTTATTAAGGCTTGGGGGTCACCCATTGCCCAAGCAGCAGTTGCTCTAGCATCATGTAGGATAACACCAGGCAGTAGGGAGGCTTGCACACAAACACTTTCTGCAGGCCATTCCAATGCTTGGATACCATTTCCATCCTGAATTAAAAAATGAAAAGTCAAAATAGAGGCTTAAAGTGGATGTGAGGAACTCTGCAAGTTTTCATTCATTTAAATATGTCTAGGAATATGGCTTTTCCATGGAGTGACAACTTTACTGTGCTTCTCTAGGTTGTGACAGGTTTGTGCAAATCCCACAGTCCTGTTCTCTTGGATGTATTGGCCTCTGGCTTGACTACATATTCTGCACAACATTTTAGTTACACTGACTCATTACAGTGGGGAAATGGAATAGAGCAGAGGGAATTGTAGCTCTTCAGTGCAGAGATTAACTGAATTTCCACAGAATGTATTAATTTGGTTTAAGAGTAGGGTAGAATCAGGTAACAGCAATTCAATCTCTTTGATTTATAAAAACTGTTCAGAGCCCTGTAGGGTGATGGGGGAAATCACCCTGCAGGAGACAGTTCTGAACATCTCTCATGTCACACCACAGCCAGAATAAATTCCGTAGATTTTTTTCTTGGACTGCTGTTACTAGACTGTGTTCAGGGTGGTGTTTTCCTCCATCTGCGCACCTGCCTCTGTGATGATGTCTTACTGTGGTTCTTTTGCTTCCTTTCTCCTGCTCCTCATGTGCAATTCCCCTCTGCCCACACTAGCACATGTCCCCATCTATAGGTGATTACTTCTTGGATGCTAACACCACCACGCCTCTTCACCTTTCAGGAGCTGAGCTATTTCTTATGGCTTGTCAAGACATGAAACAGTGACTGTAGAGGTTTCTTCTGAGTCATAAACTCTTAAAAAATGTCAATATGTCATTCATATTATTATGTTTTTTTGTAAGAATGCTTTGAATGAAAAAAAGGTTGGAAAAAAAAAAGTAGAAGAACAGAGAGGTGAAAATCCAGTGCCGTAAACTAGTTTGGGAGCTGTCTGTATATGCTCACAGAAATCCATAATGGAGCCTAGAAATCTTGTTGCTGTCACTGTAGCAGCAGGATGCTGAGCTGTACAACCCCAGCATTGTTACGGTGACACTTAATGCACAGTTGGTCTCTTTGCAATTCGGATGATCAGACTTCAGAGAGGATGGAGCAGCCCCCTTCACAGCCCTTGAAATATGCCATTGTGGAAACAGTAAGGGAGCCGCGGTTAGCGCTGAGAAGGAAACTGAGAAAAAAACTTAAAGGCTGTCTGCCCTGGGAAGCAGAGGTATGGACAAGATGTGGTGAAGGGGGAAGCAGCATGGAGGGAACCATGGAGTGAGCGAGATGGAGAGATATCTAGAGCTCAAAGGTCATAAATAGCTCAAAATTTTACAGACAGGGTTTTTTGTTTTGTTTTGGTGTTTTAAGGACTCTACCCATGCTTGCTACAAGCACGTTGATGGCTAAAAAGGCCAATGCGAGATAGACAAGTCCGGTTGCAAAGGACACAGAGGAAAGTCTTGTTAGGCAGTGTTGGCAAGACTCAGTTCTTTCTGCGTTGCCTTTTCTCCTCAGAAATGATTCTGTGTGTGATCTCAAAAGAGGCAGCAGCATTATAGCTGGTGTGTCTCCATGTCTCCTGATTGGAGACCAGAGTAGACCAGTGATGGTGGTCGATATGGCCGAGGCTGAGATGTTGTTTCAGGGAGTCCTTGTATCTCTTCTTCGGGGCTCCTCTCTTGTGGCAGCCAGTGGCGAGTTGGCCATAAAGCACAGTCTTGGGGAGGCGGTCATCCTCCATCCTGGAGACGTGCCCTGCCCAACACAACTGTGTTCTCAGCAGCATGGCCTCAATACTCGTGACTGCTGCCTGCTCCAGAACAGACACACTGGTCACTTTGTCAGTCCAGTGGATATTTAGGATTGTACGGAGGCAGTGCTGATGGAAGCGTTCTAAGAGTTGCAAGTGGTGGCTGTAGTGTGGGCAGACCCATGATTCGGACCCATACAAAAGAGTAGATGAAACAATGGCTCTGTAAACACTAATCTTTGTACTTTTCTTCAGGTGTTTATTACACCAAATTCTTTTACAGAGTTTTCTGAAAGCTCTATATGCCTTCTATATGCCTTCACTAACCTGTTGTCTATCTCTTTGGATGAAAGAGATAAGCTGACATAAAAATATGTTTTGCAAAGAGTAGCAAATTTCCCTGTTTCTAAACTGCAGGAGTCCTTCTTTGCTATTATGAAGATAGGAATAAAGACTATTATGGCAGATAATTTCTGCTACGTCTTAACAGGGTTTTATTTTGCTAGATGTAACTTTATTGACCAGTGCTTCATTCCAAATAACACGGGCTTTATTTTTTTCAGTCATGAAAGAAAAATTATTTATTTCTCAATTAGTGTAGTTGTATGAATACAGAACTTGAGTTCCGTGCAATTGCACAGGGCAGGCATGTATGGCAGCATCTACCAGTAAATTAAACATGCCCTAAACATGTCTAGGATTGTGCCTAGACACTGAAAGTGCTTAGGCTACATGACATGTCACAGATTTATGCTTCTAAATTTTCTTAGCCTCTGGGATGTAGTGACCACAAATTACCTGTTAGAAATAGCTTCTGGTAAATTCCAATTCCCAAAACCTGGCTGAGAATTGTTTGGGAGGACTCAATATGGGGCAAAAGCATATAAGGCAGTATCCTAACGATTTAAGAGTACAGATTATTGCTTTTCAGTGCTCAGAAACAACCTTAGGCAGTATTTTACTAGAGTAAACTTAGACTGTGATTAGTTGTCTACCAGGTCAATGAAGCAGACTCCGCCATTACTGAATGTTTGGATGTTTACAGAGATTTAAGTCTATTCAAAATGGGACAGGAATCTGTTATATTCCTCATGCTTTTACCATTTACTGCTTTCACAGTATGGTTCTTATTTTTGGTGAGATGACTTACAATTTATTTAATGTTTATATGAAATAGCAACAGAAGGTAAAACCTTCCCATTTTATAAGTAAATATAAATATAAGCCAGCTTATGGACCCCTCTGTACTGAGTGCTGTGAGACCATCTCCTGGAGATTACACAGAGCTCTCACTTCAATTTTACAGAGACCTTGAGCAGCAGGGATGAGAGGCGCATTCAAACAGAATTAATAACTTGAAAAACAGCAAGAAACAAGTTAGTAGCAGAGAACTGGGATGAAGATAACAACCTGAATGTTAGAGTGGATGCCAGTGGAGGATAAGCCAATGAAGTACTATCACTGCACACCAGGCATTTGGCTGCTTTAGGAGGAGGGTGGCCAGCAGGCTGAGGAAAGACCTCATTCCCCTCTGCTCAGCATTGGTGAGGTTTCCCTGGCATGCTAGATCCAGTCCTGGTCCTCCTAGCTTGAATGGGATGGGGACAAACTGGAGATGGTCCTGCAGAGAGCTACCTGGACTGGCACGAGCCATGGACACATGCGCTGCAAAGAGAGGTGGAAGGAACTGGTGTGAAGTCTGGTGAAGAAGAGAGTAAGAAGCAATATGGTGGGAGCCTACGTGTAGTTAAGAGAAGGTGGAAAGGTGTCTGACCCAAACTTCTCTCAGTCAGATGTCTGACCCAAACATCTTTCAGTCAGCAGATGGTATAACAAGGGGTGGCAGTAACAGATTGTGGCTGTGAGGGTTGAATTATGATAATTTTAAAAAAGGACCTTCTTCACGAGGAAAGTGAAGGAGAAGAACAGGATAGCACGAAAGGTTGTCAAATTTCTGCCTCTGAAGGTTAGCAAGGCTTAGTTAGACAAAGCAATGGCTGACCCAACCTAGTACTGGTGTCATCTGGCTTTGAGTGAAAATGAGCCGGATGGCTTGGTGATGTGCAGCCAGCACTGCTCTTTCTGTGAGGGAGAACCCATGTTCACCGGTGCTGGACATGAGCCTTGTCCAGACAAAACTATTGTTGATCACAAGTTGTGCAGAAACTTCTACTCTATTCTAGCTCAGTGTATAACATTTCTGATAAAAAAGGGGACCTGTTCAACTGAATGTGGTACTTAGTGCTATGGTTTAGTTTATGTGGTGGTGTTCGGGCAAAGGTTGGACTTGATTGTCTTCGAGGTTTTTCCAGCCTTGCCAATTCTTTGATTCTATTCCCATAAGTACTTTCTGTCCCTTATTTTATACTCTGTCTCTGCAGATCAGCAGTGGAGTTTACATTTTGGAGAAGTAAATTCTTGCTATTAGTAGAAATTATTTCATTCATGTGCTGGGAAATTTACTTAATCTGCAATCAAGATACTGAAGGTCATAATATATTTCAGCTTTTTTCTTATAAGAGGTGTGCAATTACAGTTTTCATTTTTACAGGCTTTTTTTACATTCCTATTGTGAAATGTGAATATGACCCTAAGGAGATCTAAATTTTGCCTATGTGCACAGAAAATACTCAAATCTGCTGACAAATATATGCCAGTACTTTATGAGAACTTGGTATGCACTGATGGTAGGATATATTTGACAAGATATATAGACCAGCTCATGGAGATACTAGCCAAACTGCACAAGTATGAGTGAAAACCACTCACAGCCAAATTAGCTTAACAGAAATGCTGTTGCTAACACAGCACAGTGCACTACAGAGAAAATACAGTAGCTGGTCAAAGATGAGAGCACAGCTAAGCATTTCATCCATTAACTATGCAATTTCTAGACTGTGTCACACAGTTACAATTGGTTTGTACATTTAAAGCAATGGCACAACAGCATGGCCCATTACCAAAACTGCAGCCCCGTTGCGCTGGAGGCTTGTGCACCTGGTGCTGAGTACACAACAAGGCATGCAAAACTGATTGGTGTTATCAAATTGGAAAGGCATGCAATGAAACTCAACACTGGGCCCTTTCACACCCCCACTCAGTATGTCCCACATTGCACTTCCTCAAACTCCTTGTCTGTGAACAACATCTTACTGCATTCTACATATCAGCTTTGCTGATACAGCCACTCCAGAAAATCCTAAATTGCATTTAAGGCCATTTAAAAACCTGTTCAGGTTTAGTCTCTGCACTCATTTGAATCAATATTAAAGTTAAAATTGATAGAGAGTTATTTTATCTATTCTTGAAAAATTTCTCTCAAGTATTTTGCTTTTCAATTAAAAATATTAATTTTTTTAATTATTCAAACTGAAAAATTCTCTCTTCTCCAGCTTTTGGCTACTGAAAAATTCTCAGTGTTTAAGGATTCTCAAAACCTTGTTTGAACTTAGTTAACGTGTTGTTAACACAGTCTTCACTTTTCTCTTAAAAAATGAAAAATAAGAAAATAGACATTCTATAAAGATGAAAATTAGAAAAGGAACCAAAACATGCCAATTAAAACTATTTCATGAGCCCTAAAATTTTCACTGCATTAAAAAAGTGCAGTACTAGGATAACCCTGAGCAGTTCTGTAAGGAGAGGAGAAAGGCTTTGTTTTGTTGGTATTGCATGGTGTTCTGCATATTTGTTTCATTCTGCTTTATAGGAGCTTATACTTTTGTTTTGGTAAATAATAGTCTTATTATTGTAAGACTGCTGCTTTGTTTGGTTCCCCATGGCAGCAGAGGTTATGTATTCACCCAAATGTGTGCTCTGCATCCTCCTCCACCGTACTTTCTGAAACCACTGGTCTGTCAAATCAAGTCAAAACCGCTGTCAAAGATATTAAGCTCCCACAAGTTACATGGAAACAGGTGGCTGGAAGAAGAACGATCCTATTAGCATCCCCACAGAGGGGAAAGCTGCAAGATAACTTCACCTTTTGCTCATCTCAGGCATTCAACAAGGCAGAAACATTTGATTGAAAAAAAGGATCCTTCCATTGAAGAGAAATCTTCAAGTGGCACCGATGCCTTATCAGATGCTGAGGAACCTGACCATAAGATCTGACACCATGAGAAATTAGGGTCCACTTTGTTCACTGAGTTCCTTATTAAGGGACACATTTCTTCCATGGGGTTGCTCTTTGTTTAACCTCTCCCTGCATGTTCGGAAAGTCTATACATGAAGTAGTGTAACTGCAGCTGTGCCTCAAAGAGCTTTTGGAAGAAAAATGACAAACAACTTCCTAAAGCTTTAAATACATTTGGCTACTGGGAAAAAAATGTCAAGGAAAGGCAGAGGTCTTGAAAGAAACCATGCAGATACAGAGTCAGCTTGTGTAGTGGGCTGAGCAGGCAATTGCCCAGAACAGCAAAACGCCCTTGGTAAAGGTGGTCATTGCTGCATTAGAAAAAATGCTTGTCCTGCTTGTGACAGTCAAGGGTGTTTGTGGGCATGGGGCAGCTCCTCACAGGAACCCAATCTCCCCTCTCCGATGGTGGGAGCAACAGGTTTTGCTCCTGTTCCAGCTCTCCAAACCATTGCCATTCTCGCATCCTCCCTTCTCATGGAAGCAGCAGCCTAACCCCAACTTCTTTCTCAGTTTCCCCCCATCACAACAGCAAAACTCATCTTCCCCACACCTCTGAAAAACTTTGACCTGGCTCAAGATACACCGCAACAGAGTCAACCCGGTTTCAAGGGGGGGAGTACAGCACACTGAAAATGCCATGAGCTCTCTTCTCTTGACAAGCTGTGTAAAACTCCTACATGACATTTTTGACAATATTACGGTCATGCTAGCTGCTGTAGCTGTATTAAAACACAGGACCTGATCCTATAACACAGACGTTTACCACTGCATTGAATGGGGACAGCTTAAAAGCATAAGCATTTAAGACAGACTGTTTTGCAGCTTTAGAATATAAATACACAAACTCTGTGGACATTTAAGTTTATTTATTACACCTATTGTAATATTAAGGCTTGAGCAGATGAAACTATTATTTATGGTCTTTGTTACTAGACTGTTTCAAACTTCATTCCCTTATACTTTTGCAAAAGTTGAGTAGAGGTATTGCAGAAAGTTGTTTGCTAAGTGAAGGAATCATTCTGATTACACTTTAAAAGTCCATTCTCACCCTAGAGATGTCACTGGTCCTCCTGGCACTCCAATTTTATGCACCGGTACCTCCAGCAGAATCAGTCATCTCTCTGAAACTGGAACAAGCTGCACAACTAAACCCTGTGGGAGAACTATGCAGTAACGAGCCTTGGGGAAAAAATGCAGAGATGAACCTGCCAGGCTTCATCCAGTACAAGCAGTTTGCAAAACATCCTCCTTCTCAGAAAGGCAGGAATAAAACAGGGTCCCTCAAAAGGATCCTCCCCTTTGCCTCTGCTTTCCCAGGTGTGCACACTGTACCGGTTTTGGCTGGGATATTTTTCTTCACAGAAGCTGATATGGGGCTGTGTTTTGGATTCTCACTGAACACAGTATTGATAACACAGGATGTTTTAGTTACTGCTTAGCAGTGCTTACAGCGTCAAGGCCTTTCCCGCCCCTCACCCCACCCCTTCAGCAAGGAGGCTGTGCGCTCACGAGGAGTTGGGAGTGGACACAGCTGGAAAAGCTGACCCCAGCTGACTAATGGGATACTGAGTATCATATCACGTCATGCTCAGCTGTAAAACTAGGGGGAAGGTTGGCCAGGGGCGATGGCATCTCAGAGGCTGGCTGGGCCTCAGCTGGTCGGTTGTTGAGGAACAGTTCTCATTTTCATCACTTGTCCTTCTTGAGTTTTATTTATCTCTCTTTGTTATTTTATTCTCCATTACAATTTATTATTATTATTATTTTAATATCAGTTATTACATTGTTCTTATCTCAACCCATGAGTTTTCTCACTTTTACCCTTCCAATTAATCCTGCTGGGGTTAGTGAGCAAGTGGCTGTGTGGTGCTTAGTTATTGGCTGGGGTTAAACCACGACAGCACAGAAAAATCCTCCTTCACAGCAAGAGGGACTTGCTGCTGCCATACAGAAGCAGCTGGGGGATGAAGCTGAAGAGTGAAGCTGGTCAGACTTCAGCTGTAAGGAGTAGTTACAGAAGTTACCTGAGCTACCAGAGATTTTCCCACAGCTTCAGATGCCCAAGCCCTCCCTGCACCAGTGCTGCAAAGAGGTGTTTAGTTGCGTTACCTCATGTTACCTCTTTGATTGATAGCTGTGTAAGAAGAACATGTGATGAAGAAAAGTGTTTTCTCTGAGAGAAGAGAACCTTTTGGGTAAAAGTCAAAAGAGTTACATTTTACTTCTTCAGAGAAGTATTTTGGAGTAAGGGTGACAGTGGGAGTGTGCTGGTGTGGGGAAAGGACTACTTCTCCACCAGCAATATATTTGGAATATAACGCTTTGTTTCGAACTCCAGGAAGAGTCTTGTTTTAAATATAGAAAGACTGATTGTCCTTCCTAATTGCAGTATGCGCCAGAATCATTACAGCATTGAAATTCAATTTGTGAAGTGTGAAAAATGGATAGAATTTGGTGATCTGTTTTACACTTAGTCTTTATTTTATGCTTAGCTGCATATGAGATACACAGTAGGTATATGTTATCAAATAATGCATGTAAGACTGGTTATTATCAACATCTAATAACACAGTTATTTAATGATCCCGAGCAAATCTGAGTGTGGTAATATGCTAATGTTACATCAAATCAGTCATTAAATGCTGTAATGAGCACTTTTGTGGAGTTTACTGGTACTGTACTAAAACACATATTTTATGGTTTAACAGTTTTATTTTTTACAGGAAAAAGCTTCTGCTGTCTACTTGCTGCAGAAGCGCTATCAAGGTTTAGTTTGCTTTCCTGTATGAAATATAGACTTTTACTTTTCTCAAAAAAAAGTTATAATCAAAAGCATATAGTTTCCTATCAGCTCATTTGCATCAGCATACAGAGAGGATGTGGGTAGGCACTTAGTGTCGTGTGATTAACACTCATGCAGCTACAAATTCTCATTTAGTAATAAAGAGAGAAAAAGAAAACTACATCCCCTGCTGTAACATCAGTGAAGCCAAATTTTGTTATAAATTTAATAATGTAGCTTATTTATTCACACACAGAGAGAATTACACAACGCACGATGGGTGAGAGCTGTGGAGAGTTTACATTCATCTTCATGAGTGAACAAAGTGATAACTCATAACTGCTACAGCCAAGAGAGAGTTATTAGATCACTCCTCAGAGATAAAAGGTTAGAGCAGATTGCAGCCATCAGATCTTTTAAAGTCTCTGAGTACATTCAACAGTGAACATGAAAAGATAGACCATTTTTTTTGCTTCATGCTCTAGCAAACCACTCTGCCACTTTTCCACAATTGCCCTTGGTTCTCCCTATATTTTCCACCCAAGTTGTGCTGACTTTGCTGCTCAGAGTTTTATCTTTCACATCTCAGCATTTGTATGAACTGCTTATTCAACTGAGTAGAAGATCAACAGCTGTTTTTTTGAGAGACAGATTCATAGCTTGATTTTCAGTGGCACCAAGCACACACATCTAGGGAAACTTCTTATTGGCTTAAACCTGTTGTTTAGGGAAAGTGTAATTTATATGAACATTTAGCGTGACCCTTTCACTTTAGCATGACCTTTTTATTCCAACTGCACGGTGGCTCTTGAGAAAAAGCAGTAAGCAAAGCACATTTTGTCACAGCACTGTGGCTGTGAGCACTCACCAGACTAACTCAGGCAGCACCAAACAGCCCAGCAGCACACAGATTATCAGCATCTATATTAATCTGCTAAACTCATTTGCTATTCAGTCTAAAAACGTGGGTTTGATTATAGATGTCCAAAAATAACGCCAGTGATGCAGACATTTGCAGAAGTTGTTATTTTGGCTGGCTTGCCATGGGCTGACCAAAGGGTGAAAGAGAAAATCTGTTGCAGCTGTAGATAAAGAAACACGCTTTTGTTGTAGGCATCATGAAGAACTCCACTGAGCTGTCCTGGAGCTCAAGCATTCACAGTGATCTGATGTCCTCATGATGCCCACACAATCAAGAAATCATCTTACTTTCACCGATCTTACTACTTTGTGTTAAATCAGTTGTTCACATATATTTATCATATTTTGAAATTACAGAATCTATTATTGCAGCATGTGCATTGCTGTCTGTAAGTACAGTCTCTTGTTATTTACAAGTGTTGTATTTATGGCATTTATTAATAAAACCCAATTGAAACTGATCTCAACTGAAGTATGCATATAAAGACACACAGGTTACTTTCTCACATCTTAACTTGATTAATATAAGGAACATTTCCAAGGGTTTAAAGAATGAGATTGAGAACATGGACTCTTTATTTACATCTAATGATAATTAATATCATTGGATTGATTGCAGCTATATTGATTTCCGCTAGTGGACTTCCTAAAACACAGAATGCAGTCTTCCAGCTTGTCAGGACTCATACTGGCTGCATCCTTAGGTGCAGCAGTTAGACAAATTTGGGTGTATCTGTTCTTTATTAAAATAAACAATCTGCTTTTGAAAACATTTTTGCATCTATAACAAATAAGCTTTGGTTTCCACTTGTGAAGACAGGGTAATGCGTTACAATAAAGCTTTCCAGGAAAAAAAAAAAGCAGTATGTACTGTAAACTAAAAAAAATAGTGGTAGAAGCACATTTCACTTTCCTGCAAGTGATGCATGTGTACTTTTTCCAATCAAGGGCTTTCAGTCATAAAGCTAAAAATACAGGCAGAGAGAGAGAGAGAGGAGAGAACAGATGAGATTAAAAACTAAACCAAAACACACTGTAAAATGTGATTAGAAGAATGAGGAAGAGTTGACAAGGTTTATTAACTATCAGCCTTACTGAAACAATAATTCAACCACAGAGGCTTTGGTCAAAATTTCTTATGAGAAGGTGGGTGAGGGGGTCTCATTTTCAGAAATTGCCAATATGCACAACTTCAACAGGAGCTGTGAGTCCTCAGAAGATGAAGTTCATGGTCTAATAAGTTCCACTTGCCTCTGTTCCTCTCTGCAGGTCATGCTGTAAAATTACATCATTCATGCATAGCAGGTATAATGCTCAGAGGAATTGACAGTGGAGCACAAAAGCTGTCCACGGTTATGGACCCAGACAGGTTTCTGTACAGCATCAGATTATCAGCCATTCACAGTGAGAAATGAAAGGAGAGAGGAAATCTTATCTCCAAGATTTGGCATCAGTCAATAAGAAATCTTAAGTTGGAATATAAACACCAAACAGTGAATAAATTATTAGCAGCCTTATTACACGTATCAGTTCTGGGTAGATTTTTCACACAGGACCAAAGCAACCTACCATGCTCTTCTATAATGCACTACATTGGGCCTTAACTTAGCAAGAGAACCAGGGGGCTTTCAATAGATTTGTTTCAAAATCTCTGGGAGGATTTATTGCATCAGTTTTTCCAACATGATATTCTGCACAGTGGCCACTGTTGTAGGCCTATCCACCTGAGATTCATGTTAAGGATAAAAAACAACCCACAGCCAAAAGAAATTAAAAAACTTGTACTCCATAGGAATATATAACAAAGCCTGAGAGCTGCATTTGATGATCTTAAAGGTCTTTTCCAACCTAAATTATTCTATGATTCTACCTTTGGATTTGAGGGAAGATTGTTCAGACCTTACCCCTTCTGGATGTGTGTGTTTTGAGTGGAGTAGAAACAGCTGGGAAATATCTGATTTAAAAAAAAAAAAAAAAAAAAAAAAAAAAAAAAAAAAAAAAAAAAGGTGCAATTTTTTTTTCTATTTAAAATTTAAAATATTATAACATTTAAAATTTTTTTCTAAAATATATTGATTTTTTAAGTATAAGAGGGCTGAATTTTGAGGCTGAATGTAGAACTTCCTGTCAATGATGGATATAATTTTTTGTTTTACCAAAAATCAGCCAGTAGCTTGGTGGCTAATGAATACACTTAGGAGCCAGAACAAATCAATTGTTCTTTCTGGTTCTGGCCAGAGGTTTGATCTAACCTCCAAGACGAATGCCTTAGTCATTGGGTTATGATGCTCTAGTTCTCTGCTCCAGGAGCCTGCATCTGAAATCTCATGGGAGAGCTACGCCACTTTCTAGTGCACAGAAGCCTAACACCTTGGCTTTCCACACCCCATGTGCACAGCATAAATGCTGGGCTGAGGAGCCAGTCTCTGCTTCGCTGAGCATTTCAGTAGTGCAAAAAAAAAGGAACCTTGACAGTGCCAAGCAAGAGCTCTTCACTGCTCGGTAGTCAATAGCCTGATTGCAAGCAGCATCAGGGAGCGACAGATCAGCTAAGAAAGAGTATGTTTTTCTTCTTCTACCTGAGAAATAGAAATAATTGAGCTTATTTTCTGAGTATTCAGGGTATTAGGATAAATACAGTCAAGTTGGGAAGATGCTTAGGTGGGTGGCTTGCCACACACACAATTGAAGCAGCAGCATTGCCAAGACGCAGCTATAAAGCAGTGTGCTAGCCAAGATTGAGCCAAACATCTATGGCAGCAGTTCCATTGTGTATAAACAATAACCTGCTTATAAATTAGGAGAGAATCAAGCAAGAATTGTTGTAATCAGACCCCAAGGTCACAAAACATGAAATCTAATCTCTAAATTATACTTTTTTAAAAGCTATATTTACCAATATTTCTAAATAATAGAAACAATATCTCATAGATATTCATCCAGGAGTCTAAAGTGAGAGCAGAGTCCCAGTTTCCCCATAATAATTTTCTGCCATCTTAAACCAAACATTCCAATAATACTATGCCTGATTAACCATAGTGAAAAGATGATCAGGGCTCTAAAGGAAGAAACTGCCTTATTATCATAATTTTCAAGAAGCAAATGGGAAAGTAAAGCAGTTGGAAATTTTCCAGTGAGACGTGCTTGCACCAGAAGTTGTCAATTCTTTGAAATAAAAATATCTCTCAGATATGCTGTTTAATGAGCTACCAATGACCCACAGAAAGGATATCTGATAGAAAGCTGTCTGCCTTTTTTTCAGCTCACATAAATAGTTGCTTGGGAGGCCTGGGTTTCTGGGGTTTACTAATATATGATTGCCCTTCTGTGCAGAAAGCATTGTAAATGTATGGTTGTATGGGTGTTGTGCTTTTTGCACAGGGCTTGAAAGTCCTGAGGAGACCACATTAGATGTGTGAAGCTCACAGCTTCTCTAGAAGGTGTATTGCTTTATTTTTTTCTGGAAATGGTGAGAAACTTGAATTCTAGAACACATCATTACTGCAGCAAAAAACCCCCATCCCATTGTAGCTCTGGCTCCCAGACTCTTAGATTTCGAAATTTTCAGAAGAGTACTTCCTGCTCTCTCCCCCAATGACATTTTACAGTTTAAAACTAGCAAGTTTTTGTGTCTTGCTCCATAAACAAAACCATTTGCCTTGCCACATTTTCCTTTGTTATCTGGCAACCTCAAGAAAAGGGATCAATGGTGCCAAATTCAAACACTCATACACTCCACTCAGGGTACAGTACATAAATGTACCTCCCTTCGGGAGCAAATATATATTTAATAACTTTTATATATAGAGAGAGAGAGAATATATATATGCATAAAATATATATGTACATACATATGTGTCTATATTTATATCATATATAAGTATTCATATTTGTATAAACCTCCATATACAATACATACATACCTCCCAGTATCTTGTATGTACTTCTATTTTTTTTGGTTGAAATTAAACTTACAACTGAATTTAGAGGAAGTAATCAAAGAAGGAAAAATGCAGTCTAAGGTAGCACAATTTTTCCATCATTGCAGTCTTAATATTGACAGAGGAAGGCAATCTTTGTAGAGGAGACTTTAGGTAACCTATTGATGGGCAGACTTGGGGTCTAGTCATCCACCAGAGATCAGACTGACAGAGATAATGCTATTTCTCCAACATATTTCACAATCCTATTCAGTGGGGTTCTTTCTCTCCCAGAGAGTTCACTTGCAAAAACTCTTGGGTGAGGCTGTGGACAAATGAACCAGACAGTTCTGCAGTGCAGGAGTTAATTTCCTCATTTTTGGCTGTAGTCCATCATTCAGGGATTTAAATGTGCATTGTTGAATAGCTGTAATGTGCAATTTAATTTCTGAAGTAGGTGCATATCAGTGTTAGGTAAATTGATCCCTTTATCACCTAATTTGCAGTACCTCAGTGAGATATTTTGAGGTTTAATTGATAGATGCTTGAAAATACATTCACGTCCCTTGGAAGCATAGAGTGGGTGATAATATACGACCTCAATGAGTATTTACGGGGACTCAGAATGGCAATCTGTCCTTTGTTGATGCTCAGCTGTACTTCATGTCTGACCTCTGCAAGGTCACCGCTGAGAGAGATCCCAGGCCTCAGTCTGTCACTGAGGTTGCAGTGTCAGTATGAGGCAGAATAGCTGAGCTGCATCTACACAGCACTGGCATGAGAAAGTGCATCAATTGAAAACAACACCCCAAAAGCAGCAAATTTAAAGCTATTAAACAGCATGGGGCCAAAGAATAGATGCTGACCCAAAAGAGTTTAAATGACTACAGTGGTGACACCCCCAAATGAGCAAATCCTTAGGCAAAAACAGGACCGAGAAGGTAGGCAATCAAAACCCTTCACGAGCGGCACCAGATCTGCGTAAGTGACCAAATTATCAGAACAAAGCTGTCCAGCTCCCCTGTCAATAGCAGTGGAGGATTCCAAGAGACCAAGAGATGGTTGCGGTTTTCCAGTGGAGAGGAAACAGCTGGCAAAGCAGTTTTGGGGCTGAGAAAGGTTTCCAAAGTCCTCTCTAAAATGGATTGAAACTGGCATTCCTACTGAGGTGCGACTGCAGCCAAAGTGTAATTTTCCAGAGTCTTGGACAGAACAGCATATTAAACTTAAGATTGTATTTTAAAGACCTTTCTGGGGGTGGGAACCTTGGTGTTCCTCAAACCTGGAGTGAGAGTGCTATGAAAGAAGAGGTGAGGAATCTCCCCAGTGTGCAAGAGAATTACATTAAAATAATGCACAGTGGAAAAGTGAAATGGTGAAAATAGCTTAAGTATGGCAGAAATAAGTTGGACTAGGAGGGATTTTCCTTGTCTGATTTGGATCATCAGGGTTCTGCGGGAAAAACAGCAGGTGATCCTGTGATGAAAGGCCACCTCGAGGTCCCTGCTCACACTGAGCTGAAATAAGGGACCGTAAGGCAAATGTCTTCATTGTGGAACTTTTTGATTTGAGTGTATGTTCAAGTGATCTCATGTGACCAATTTGGTTGGTGGCTGGTGGCTTTTTAACACGCTGGCTTTCTTCTCTTGTACTTCATTTTATGAAGATGAAAAGAAAGTAACACCAGAAGGCTTTGATACCTGAAAACCTGTCTAAGCATACCAGTTAGGATAATAGGAAGGTGGTTTCTTTTCACAGCCTCACTCATGAAAGCCCCAGGATACAGGCTAGAAAATTCAGCATGATCTAGTAATGCTCTAATATTCACAAAAGAGTGTAAGTTGCCGATACCTGTAATTCTACACACATTTATAAGACTATTCCTTTCCTTTATTATAAATAGAGACTGTACTGGCTACTCTGCTAATGTGCAGAACTGTCCTTTGTGCCAAAACCAAGGACTTTGCACCATGTAGACCAGGCAGCTTCCTAGTGTGACTCAGTGCTTTGAGAAAAGCTCAGGCTGATCTTGGCAAAGGCATGAAATCACTTAGTTAACAACCGAGGAACTCTCGGGGAAGCTATCTTTTATTTCTCTGGGGACAAAAGGGATCATTTTAATGGACAATATGTTCTATAGTAAATTACTGATGGAGACATACAAATTGTGATTTGAGCCCATGCCACTTGACTGATAGCAGCACGCAGTCACAATGGGGTACTGTTGAGCTGAGTCTCTCTTTGATGTTAATTGAAGAAGTTTATTTTGTAGTGCAGCTCTGAGATAGTAGCACCTTGTGGTCTCCAGTCTGGAGATTGTTAACTTCAGAACTCTGAAGTTCTTCATGCTCTGACTGTGAGACTGTGCTGGGAACATGCCTGGCAAGTCCAATTACCTGGCAGGACAGCAGCTGGCTGCAGCTGGAGGCTTTGAATTCAGTGTACGATTCTTTGAGCATAAGGCCTCCCTCGGTGGCAACCTTCCTCAGCTGAGATCTCCCTTCTGCAGTGTGGCCACACACGCCAAGCTCAGCTGGATGATGGATCATACAAAGTTGGACTGACCTGTTATAATGGGCACACTGGGGTGCATTGCTGGGCACAGGTTCCGATGCTGCACTTCAGTGGCCGAGATACCAACCAAAGCAGAGAAGTGAGCACAAGGTGACAGAGAGCTGCATGGGTTTCAGACAAGTGTGTGACATTTACAGGTTTTTTGTTCAGAATGGCAGGATAAACACTAATTTTAAGTAATAGATATTTATTTAAAAAGCTCTCGAATTTTTATGCTTAGAAACAGTAATTGAAAAATTTATAGGCCTATTCACACAGGAGGGAAGATGTATCTTTTTCACAAGAATGAAATTCTTTTGGCGAAGGTTCTTATTTCCACATATGTCTGTGGTATGTCTCCTATAGAAGGCATGACTGAAAGTAAAAATAATTCATGAATGGCTCCTGCAAATGTCTCAGTGCCCACACAGTCTGTCCCTTAGCTGGGTAGGGAAAGCAAAAGAAAGAAGGAAAGATTATAAAATACTTGCAAACTTCTAGGTCTGGTGTGGACAGCACAGAGTAAACAAAGCCTTAGTCATACCTCCTAATCTATTGTAATTCTGTATACAGCGTCTGAAAGAGAAGGACAGAAATGGGCACGGAATAATGGCCTCACTCGATTTGTCCCATCTCTTGCTTGCACTCGGGGAAATACAGAACCAGGAAAGAGGCTGCTGATGCCCACCCAGTGAGGAACAATTTCTCTCCATTACATACTTTGTCACGCCAGGTGACCCCACAGTGCTTTGATAGCAGCTACTGCGCCCACCTGCAGCCCAGCACCATCTTGTCATTATTGTATCAGGCACCAGAAAGGGCAGGTGAGCTTGATAAGATTGTTCCAAAACTGCGCAAGTTTTCAGGGAGAGGTCTGCTGAGAAACATGAACTTGTCAATGGAGGAGGGAAACATGCGAAAGTACAGATGTAATGGAGACTCTGAGTGGTCAGTGATGAGGAAGACAGGAGGAAGGACAACAGCCTAAAACAGCCACAGCACTGAGAACAGTGAGGACCAGCACAAAGCATGGATAAAGGGGATTGTGAGTCTGAGGAGCAGGTGGCAGCTGTGAAAAAATTCTGCTCAAGTGAAGGAAAGACTTCCTTAAAAGGACAGCTGCTGGGAACAGTAGTGAGAGAGCAAAGAGAGGAAGAGGATGGCTGTGATGGTGGACACCACAAATGGAAGTTAACTTGAAGGCTAGCTTCAAAGGAAGATTTCCCCTTGGAGGGCAAACTAAGAAAGATTGTGAGGTCACAAGAAAGAAGATAAAACAAGGATGAGAATGACTCATCCCTTATTAAAGAATAGGAATGTTTGAGCACACAGAAATGGTGAAGATAAGGCAAGATTTCCAAACAAATGTCTTACAGTTACTGAACAGACCTTCCCAAGAGGCACATGTGGCTTTCTCCCTCTTTGTCCATCATATGAATTCATAGGATCACAGATTCATTTAGGTTGAAAAAGACTTTTAAGAAAGTCCTTTGGACTTCATAAGAAGAAAGAAGATGAAAGCTTATTGCTATGCTTCTCGTCATGGATGTCACAGCTGGTAAAAGGAATGACTATTTCTTTGTGTGGGACTCAGGAACACTGTCTGTGCTCTTCCCTTGCCAGCATGGGGCATTACTTTGCGCCAATGCATAAGCTTCTCTGGTGTTTTGTTTTGAAGAGAAATGACACTCAAAACTTCCTCTTTCAGCTGTGGTTTCAGAGAATCACAGAACACGCTGAGTTGGAAGGAACCCAGAAGGATCACTGAGTCCAACTCCTAGCCCTGCACAAGACCAACCCCAAGAGTCACACCATGTGCCTGACAGAATCATCCAAATGCTTCTTGAACTCTGTCAGGCTTGGTGCTGTGACCACTTCCCTGGGGAGCCTGTTCCAGCACCCAACCACCCTCTGGGGGAAGAACCTCTTTGTGATATCCAACTAACCCTCCCCTGACACAACTTCTGGCCATTTCCTCAGATCCCATCACTGGTCACCACAGAGAAGAGATCAGTGCCTGCCCCTCTTCTTCTCCTCAAGAGGAGGTTGTAGACTGCAGTGAATTCTCCCTTCACCATGTACCCTCTTGCTAGATTTTACCAACCCAACATTTTCTTCAGTGGGTAAAACTCATTTTACACATACTGATCCAAGGGTTGCACGTACAAGAACATCTCCATGCCCTTGAACATCACTGTTTTTTGTTATGTGCAGACAGGTAGTTGCACTACCCTTTCCCACTCTTGGGCAATGTTTACATTGCAAAAATAAAATGAAACAAAAGTGGGTTGGAAAGTCTTTATGGAGTCCAAATCACAGTGGAAACAGGTGTGACCTGTTTATGCAAATTGGTCTTGCCTCCCTTTCTCTTCACCCCTCTGAAAAAAAATCACCTAGATTAAAACTGATTACCCTGCAGTGATTTCCTGTGTCATAATAATGTTCCATGCCCCCTGAAAAAGTGGTATTTTCCATTGTATACTCCATATATCCATATTCCATTGTATCTGATAATGCAACAACATGCTTATTTGGAAGGAAAAATGAACAGTATGTTTGGATATATAACCTGGCCTGGGACCCTGGTTCTCAAGGCCACATTTTACTTCTAAACTAACTGGGACAGGGTGGTTATCTGCTACTGAGAGCCACAGACACAGAACGGCATACAAGCATGTTGTTAAACTCCCTTATACTTCAAAACAGGATAGCCACACACTGACTGCCTACTAGGAGTGGTCTCTGGCCCATGCAATTGTTTGGGAAAAGTGCTAATTGACTGAGGCCAAAGTCATGCCAAGAAATATTTTTACAATTTTATGACACAGACAATAACATTTTAGTGTCTGGGAACATTCCTGGCAGCTGCTTAATTTATTAGCACAGGATCATATGCAGCCCCAAATTACAATTCCTTTAAGACAGTATTCCACATTATGCAGTTTAAAGCTGACGGGATATATTGTTTATATTTTCCCTGTGAAAGAATTGAAAGATGTTGAAGTAATAGATATTTTCTCACAGAGTACATTGATTCTGCAGATGCTGGCACTTTTGCTTTGAAAATCATGAATGAGCAACTTGTACTTAACAAGACCCAAAGTGTAATTGAGCAGTGAATTCTTTAGGCCTTTTTCTATGTCAGCTTTGCTAATTTTTTTTTTTTTTTAGTGTTTCATAAATAATTATTCTCAACACTTCTGTGAGTACAGAGTAATATTTCATAAGTAGAAGAATGAATTTCAATGAGATCAAAGTAAGAAGCATGTAGTGCTATGCAGGTTAACTCCTACTTAGATAGACAGCAGCTCTTCTACTGATAAGATTTCAGGACCAAAATTTAAAGAAATACTGTTCCAAAAAAATAAGAAGCATGCCAAGACAGACAAACATTTCTGGTCAAAATATCATGCTGGGACTGTGGATAGAAGGAGGATTATGTTAAAATTTATATGTGCACTTTGGCTTCCTTAGTCACAAGATTTTTTTATCTTTCTTTGCCCCCTGTTTCATTGAGCTCATACCTCTGATTTCCCACAATGAATGAGCAAGAACGCTGGGAGAAAAGGTACAGTTTCACTATGGAATTCCAACTCATTTCCAGAACACACCACAGCCTATATGCAAGTGGAGCACAAGTCCTATGAAAACTCTCCTTGGTAATAATGTGAAAGGATATCACTATACATAGCAGTTAATTCACAAAACTAAATAAAGTTGAGGGTAATGTAATTTTTTTTAACTCCTCAATTCTGTGCAACTTTGAAACACTAGTATTCCTTTAGCATAATTTTATGCCTGTATGATAATTTGCATGGGGGTGCAACTGTGTAAGAAGCATTTGGCATAACAGTTCAAATTTCTTCTGTTAAAAAGATGTCATTGCTTATGAATAAACTATGTGGCCAAAGGTTCTAAACAAAGTAGATAAAATATAAATATACAAGGCTATATATTAAAAACCCCTGAAGGAACCCTAGAGACTAAGCTAAGGGAAAACAGGTCATCAAGTCAGGATATTTCTGAAAACACTGGAGTAGGCAGCTAATGATGCAAAGGTTACTGGAGCAGAGTTATCTCAACTAGGTTTCTGATGTAATTATAGTATACATTTCATGTTTGAACTCAGAAAAGCAGAATTGATCATATAGCCCAAAATATCATTGACTTCTGTGAATATTCTGACTCTATATACGAGGACATAAGTTTTCTTTTCTATTGCAAATCGATCATAGCACTCAGAAACATCCATTTACTGCCTAGAAAAAAAAAAAAAATCAGATTTGAGAGGTATATGGAGGTTGCTAAAATATTGCTGGGGATTTCTGAGTTGTTTTAAAGCTTTATTTCTCTTTATGTGGCTTTTACACTATACTGCCCAAAGGGGAGAAGAGAAGGGAAAGATCTGATGTGAATGAACTTTGCCCACATGGGAGAGCTCTGAGTGCTCTGTCTATTTTCAGAATCCAATAAATACAGATTGAGCAAACCAGGATTGGTTTTGTCAGTACAATTTTCTTGTCTGTTTGGTTTTTTTTTCTTTGTAGAACCCAAATGAAAGGTGACCTGAATTTCAATACCTTTTTTTTTTTTTTTTCCTCTGGAGTCCCTATGTTCTGTAAAGGAGTGCTAGTTCCGAGCAGGAACTGTTTGTCTATAAGTAATCTATCTCAATTTCACATCATCTGTAGACATCTAGCAGGGATCTAATACTGAGGATATGGAGAGAGAAGAAACCCTCCCCAGAAGGTGTCAGAGCCAGTTATCCCTATATAGCATGGAACCAGAAGCTCAAATGGTTGTGCATATCTGCCAAAACTATGATCCAAAATGTAAGATGTTGGAGGAAGACATGAAGGGATGCAATCAACCATGAAGTGTCTATTCTATATAGTTTTTCTTATCAGAATCTATAGCCCTGAGAGGGGGCCCTGACCATGAAGGAAATATTTCAAAGACAGGGAATGCCTTATTTTATTTAACATACATGCATGCACATACATGTATAGGCAATATTATTTATATTTGCCAGTAAGCTAAATCAGAAACACATGTAATCATCTTGTTTTCTTCATTGGTATCCTCTTAGTTTCTTACATGCTCTTCCTGACATGCATCAGTGAGAGCTTTTCAATCTCATTCTCACTTTCCACTCTACTTCTTGCTGTCTTGAATAGGTTTAACTACCTTCCTGCTTCCCAAATTCTCATTATCTTTCCATCTCTCTCCTTTCCACTGCAATTCCTCTTCTTTATTCCACTACTTCAGTCAGGGCTCCCAAAATATCTCTCTCCACTCAACAGGCCAAGCTCTCTTCCCCTATCACCTTCCCCAGCCCATCACCCTTTATAGTCTCTTGTCTATTACCAGTTACTACTATACACAGCTGCACATTTATTTCAGACTGTAAATAGCTCTACTCCTTGCTGTTCCCAGTGCTTTAAAACAAAGAAAAAAAAACCAAACCACAACCCTTAATCCTTTCCCCCCTCTCTCCACTCCTGTCTTATCCTAGAGAAGAAATAAGTAGCTTGAATAGTTTTGGGTTTGTCTGTTGGGGGAGAGGATGGTGGGGGGTGGTGGTGGTGGTGTTTGCTTTTGCTTGTTTGTTTTAAAGATCTAGTTTAGCAGTTAGCATGTGAGAGTCACTGTATCTTTCTTGAGGGAAAGTGATACTGCAAAAAATGTTTTGTACAAATGTTGTATGTTCACTCTGACAGGAGCCAGCCCCACTCAGCCTTTTCCTTCTTGTGAACAGGAGTGTGTGCATCCCCTGTGATGAAAGCTGTGCCACTACACAAGTCTCTTCTTATCTGCTTCATGTTTTAGCACAGGAAATAAGAGATCTCTGCAACCATCAGGGCAGCCTCACGGGTTTTCTTGGCTGTTGGCAGTGAGTGCAGCACATGTGGAGAGCTGAGGCAGAGCAGTGGGCTGGTGTGACCACCATAGCCAGGGGCTACTGACTTCACACGGGTGAAACTAATAGGCTGAGGGCTTCTCTGTTCATTGGACCCTGATCTTGCTCAGCCTGGCATTCTGGGTTACGGTTCATACCAATTTTGCTTGCACTGCCATAAATGTTTACTATAAAATTCATGAAGTTGCTCTACTAAAACTCTTCCCCATTGTGACAAGCTTTCCTGATCATGATATTTGGTGACTGGCATATGCAGCTAAATACTATTCAGCTCTGTTTGGCCTCCTGTGTTTTCAGTACTTCAGTTCAGTAAAATGTACTTTATTCCTCATGTTAGGGGACAGGATGAAGAGGCAGGACTGATTAATTTTTACAGGGACCTGATTAATTTTCAGTGCTCCAGCCAAGCCTTCTATCCCTTTTTCCTTCTCTGGCAGGATAATCTGAGGCTATTTCTCATCACATGCAAATCCTACCAACTCTCTGGAGAGAACTCATGGAAAGCACAACAGCATCACTTTTGTGCTAAGCCAAACCTTTTCCCAGAAGGGCTGAATGTATTTTTTGGCAGATCAGCCGTAGCTATTGTGCAGTTTTACGGTCTGTTGTCCTGTCCCTCTTCCTTGCCTTTTGGCAGGTTGTCAAATATCATTACGTTGATCTTAGTGATGTAGCATTGTACATTTAGTTTTATTCTTTACTTAAGAATGAAGTTGCAACAGGACGTTAAGTTGTGCGTGGAAGGGGCTGAAGAGCATTAGCTTTTTCTTTTTGTTCAATTAAATTATATTGTTTCATGCATGTACAAATGTGCATGAATAGGGTGCCAGCACCGAGGTGGAAAGTCCCAGAGAATCCAGAGAGTACCCCTGATTCTCCTGAATCTTTGGCTTCTTGTGCTAGGAAAGTCCTGAGAAATCTGCTAGCAAGCTAGGGAGGCCAGAGTTTCAATTAAACTAATCAATATTCTGTGACACTGGTGTTACAGGAAAGTAAATTCTTCTCTAGGGACTGCCTTCTTCAGAAACAGAAACTGATGAAGCTTCCTATAGCATTAAACATGCAGTCTGCCAGATCAGTCAACATGTCTAGGAGTACTTTAAGTGAGAGCTGTAGCTATTGCCTACTGTAATTAATCGTAGTAAATACATTTTGGGGTTATTGAAATACTGTTTTTTTAAATAATTTGCTTTACCATGTGAGTGGGAATTTTACAATTTAAATTCAGTTTTGAGCAAATAGAAGAGTTCAACAGTATTGAGATGAAATTAAAATTTTCATTTTTAGGGAAATACATTCAGTCTTGTATATTAATCAATTTAAAACATACTTGGATGTTTTCTAATGGAACTGAAGGAAAATATGAAGAAAGCTTTATAAATATGATACTATTTGTTCAGAAAATGTCAGAATAAAATGTTCCTTCATTTTCTGCTGTACTTTAAAGTATTCTTCACCCTATTGAACAATTAGATAAACCCCAACTGATATAGCGTCATGAAAGTCTTTAACATCACAAAATCTGTGTTGTTTTACCCTCCAACTGTACAGGTCTACCTCTTACTACATAGAAGACTTCAGTTCTCTCCGACTGTCTAATCCACATCTCTTTCCATTGCAGAGGAGCTCAGACTACAAACTTCTCTTTTTTGACTTCTAGTTAATTAGATATAAATTTACAAACCTTTTGCTTGTCGCTCACATTACACTACAAGACCTTTATAATAGACTCAGTTCAAGGAGCTATACTCATTGTCACCTCACATACAGTACAACATTACTGGATACTCACTGTTCTTCAAATTTGTTGGCAAACAAAGTGACCCTTGCAATGAAACCATTATAAAACAGTATATCAAAGGGTATCTCTACCCCACCACTGTGCTCCCATGAAGGTCATGGGCTCTGTTGCGTGGGCAGCTTCAAACGTGACCTGAATAGAGTTAAAGGACAATCCTTTCTACTGTGTAAAAAACCTCAGTCATATTCCAACCATGTTATAACCTTGAATAAAGAGGCTTTAGCATGGTTGAAGTGAGAATTTAGATCTCTTCTACACCACGGAAATGCAGTCATGCTTTAATTGTATTGCAGGGATAAAGATACTGTAATTGGGTCCTCTGGAATAAATTTTTTCTTTAGATATAGCTGAATGCAAGGCCTTAAATCTCTCAAGGACATGAGATGTCATTTTATCTTTTTCAGTACTGGTATGAGACTAAAGAATTTTGAAAAATGAAGGGGAAAGGCACAATAATTACATTCAAAGAAGTATGTTGATTTACACAAATTGAAAAATTGACCCCAGCCTAGATGGGAAGGTCATTTTATGCAACCAAACAGAATAAAATAATTTTTCTTAATCATTGAGATTAATATTTCATTAATATCTGAATTACAGAAAAAATCACTTATATATGTGTATTTATAAATGCACACAAATCCAAAATATTCAGCTTATGCTATATCTTGGCTCTTGTTAGTTCCTAGTAGAGATGATTTTTCACATTTGGACTCTGAGAAATCTGTTTTAATAAGGATCTTTTCAGATTCCCATAGTGTCTGCAGCTGGCCTCTCCACCTCTGACTTACGCTCCGTAGCGTAGTAGAACCTGTCTCATTTGACTGTTCTTCCTGGTGCCTCTGCATCTCAATGTGAACACCACCCAGGACTTCTCCATAGCGTTCACCGTCTCAGCATTGACCTTGCTAAGAAATAGACTCCAAGATCTTTATTTTTCTCTTGTACAACAGATATACTGAAACAAAAATTAAAGGAATGTCCATCTATGCATTTCAGAAGTCTTCACTCTTTCATGAGAGTCTTTTTCTGCTGTCTCCACAATAAAAAAAAAAAAAATCAGTGCACTATAAATCGAGTTATGCTTTATGCTCCTGGCTAATGATGGGATTCTTCTCACCTAACCTTAGATGTCTAGTAACTACACATTAAGCTTAATCTAGTTGTCAGGCCTCTGGTTTTTGCCAGAGGACAGATATAGGCATTTTTTGGAAATTAGTCATCTTGCTAACTGAGACATTTATCTTAAGGTGGGAAAAAAAGCGTTTTGGAGGTACCTTTCTCTCTGAAGCAACCACAGAGGGAGCCTGGATAACCGGCTTATGCATTTTTTTAAGGTGCCTCAGCTAGGCAAGAGAAATACTGCCCCGAAGTTTGCCACCAGGCCTTTACTTTGAAACAAACTTTTCTCACTTCCATCTCCACTAAAAACTGAGCTTTAATCAAGAACAAGAGCCTTCTGACAGAAGCCAGAGATGTTTGCTTTGCGTCAAGAGTAACACTTCTACAGAGCTTAAAATAGAAATGAATTCCCAATTCTTCCCCTCCATCAGTACAGTAATGACCAAAAAGATCAGTAAAAAGAACAGCTAGAGCTTGAAAAAAGATATAGGATCTTCAGAAAGTTGTGTTTTTAAAGATTCACTTTTCTCCTCATAGATGTATACAATCCTTTGTTTTTCAAAGATGTTTTTTAACCTATTTCTTTGTATTACTTCCCTGCTTTCTACAACTGTAAGGGACTACCCCTTTTGCTTCCCTTACATTTCACTTCTGATTTTAATTTTCTTGTTGTAGACAAGTCACAGCTATGTGATTCTCTGGGATAATGAGGTGGCTTCTTACTTCTCCCTTCAGGCAGCAAAATATCTGGTCACTTTTTGTATTCATCCCAGACTGTGAGAGATACATAGTTTCCAGTTTACTTAGAGTACAAATATGAAACCAACCACAGTGGAGCCAATGCTGTGAAATAAAACCACCTGGGTCATAACCAGCTCTCCTGTGCATTTCCACAGCAGGACCATGGAAAGACTTGAAGTGAAAAAAGCATGATGGGGACAAATCATTGCTGGCAGTCACATATATGCTACAGCCTGCAAGTGCATTAAAAGAAACATGCTACTGTGTGGTATTTCTCCTTCCTCCTCTAACTCAAACTAATTAAACTCTGAGGTGGCAGGCAGGGGTTTCATATCTACTCCTCAGACTACAAAGCTATCACATATGTTTCCTTATTATAGGAAGATTTCTGGCAAGCAATCCAAAGACTCCTGCACATGCCGGGAGTCCAGACACCGACAGCACTACACTTCAAGTACAAAGAGAGAACCCATTCATCCAGCAGCAACTGTATCTGTTTGCAAATTAATTTCCTTGAATATGTTCCCATTACTCAAAGAAAACAAATTCACTGTGAAATGTGCACCCTGTAGATAATCCGAACAAAGCATGTTTTACAGATGGGAGATTAGCTCACAAAATCTCAGATAATGCTGTCTCAGCTCAGTGCTAGATTACTTGTGTGTGTCCCCTTACTACAGATTAACATGGAAAAAAATTTTGATTAAGAATGATGCCTTTTTACTACACTGTCCTTGACAGATTTTGTAAACCAGCTCTTTGGTCGGTGTAGATCTGTGTATCTTTACTGAGGATGCTGTGCTTACTTGCACTCTCTGAGAATTTGAAAGACCCCAAGTCTTGAGCTACCAGTTCACCAAAGGGGTTTTACTTTAAAAATATACAAGGCTCCAACAATATCTACCCTCTGAATTGATTAGAAGAGCCTTAAGAAAGAGAAGGAGAAAAAGCTGCACAGGTTTTCTCAGGGAATACTTTTACTCGTAAAAAGTAACATTCAACCAAAATAAAGCATTCCACAAATCAGTGACTTAGCACATGCTAACCCATACAGCTGAGAAAAATCCAGCCCACTCGGTCACAAGTTACCCCAAATATTAAGAAAGGCAATTAGGAGAAGAAGTAAAGAAAGATAGAGAAAAAGAGAAAATTCTAGCTACCACCAGGATCCTGTGCAAGTCTGGCTTTCACATGTCCAGGTGTCAGGGTTTGAACGGCGTGGGGAGCACATGTTGCTGTTTTTATTTGATTTGGCCCCCCTGCCATATCTCCTGCCCCAGACGGGACTTCCACTGTGCCAGCCAATCTGGGGCTGTGTTAGGGGCCCTGAGGTGTGGTGTGGGCAGTGCTCCCGGTGTCCAGTGACTGACAGCTTCTCCAAGGTTGCCCGATGAGGCTCACAGGGGTTGGCATGTGGGACAGGGTATCAGCTCACCTCCATGAAATTCGACCTGCCCCTTCCACCCACCCTGCCAACATGAGTTGGTCCGAGCCTACAATTAATATAATAATTCAGTGTCTCACAGAAGCAAAGTTCTTTAGACAAACCTTTACTGTAGTGGTTCTTACAGAACTGTAAATCTCTTCATAAGAGGATACTTAATCTAGACATCAAAGTTATTGTCAGGAAGTGGTGTCTGTCCCAAACCAAACTTGAATTCATCCCTTGATTTTCTTGTGCCTCTATTTCCTTTCTGAGACCTGAAACTAATTTTATCTCTTATTACTTGCTTCATTGATTTTTAAAGCCCAAAATGGTCTGATAGAAGTCTGCTGCCATACAGGAAGTCTGCATTAAAAGCCCTACATCAAATATTTAGCTTCCAGTTGAGTGGCACTGCATCTTCTTCAAAAACGTCCAGCCTGTGTTTTAAAATTTGCTTAACAGAGGTTAAATATATTAAAAAGTTAGTAATTTATAGTTTAGTTACCCCACCAAAAAAAGCAATACCTCTTTTGTGATGTGGATTTCACTTATATCAATTTTATCATCAGGTCTCATTAAGTCCTTGGAAAGAAATTTCTGTTCTTTACTACACAGGGCATGTATATAAAGGATAAATGAAAAAAAGGTTAAATATCTTAGAGTAGGACTGGAGAGGAAAACACAATTGTGTATTTGCTCACATGCCATCTGCTTGACCTGATAAGAAAAAGGGTAAGGTCACTGGTGACTTCAGTTCAGTCTCTTCATAACAAAACTACTATAACATATCCATCTGATTGGCGGCAAATACAACAGGCTACAACCCCGACAAGAATGTAAGCACAGGTATGCTTCAAAACAATGGTTCACTCAGCCCCAGTGTATTTGCCACAGTGGCCAAAAGAAAGCACTCAGAGTATAAAAATAAGGAGACTACTCATGTTACTGTCTGAAATACTGTTTCAGCGTTCACCAAATTGCAGCTACAGAATACATGAAAATGTGTACTTTTTTACATTTGTAAAATTTCCCCTTCCATAAGCTTTTTCTCCTCTTGATCCCAAGCCAACATTTAGCTACCACAACTGCTGTGACAAAGAATTGCCCAGCTAATCTGACGTGCTGAGAACCACCTTCTTCTGTTTGTTTTGAACTTGGTGTTTTTATATAATGCCCCTTAGGTCATGTGTTGTGAGATACCGAGGAATCAACCATACCCACCCAGTCTTTTATAGATAATTTTATAGATATTTACTCTCACACTAATCAGTTGTCTCAGGCTGAACCAACCATCCTGTATTCCAGGCTGAAGAATTCTAAGCTATTAAGTTGTCCCTTGTATGGAAACCACTCAATGCTTTTCATAGAAATGTTAAGATCATCAAGCCCAACTGTTAACCCAGCATTGCTAAGCCTATCTGTAAACCACGTCCCTCAATACCAAATCTACATGTCTTTTAAATACCTTTAGGGACGGTGACTCCACCTTTTCCCTGGGCAGCCTGTTCCAACGCTTGACAGTCCTTTCCATGAAGAAATTTTTTCTAATATCCAGTCTAAACCTCCCTGGTGCAACTTGAGACCATTTCCTCTCCTCCTATTGCTTGTTACCTGGGAGAAGAGGCCCACCCCCAACCTACTTTCCAGTAGTTGTAGAGAGCAATAAGGTTCCCTCTGAGCCTCCTTTCCTCCATGCAAAACAACCCCAACTCCCTCAGCTGCTTCTCATAAAACTTGCTCTCCAGACCCTTCACCATCTTTTTTGCCCTTCTCTGGACATGGTCCAGCACCTCAATGTCCTTCTTAAAGTGAGAGTCACAGGATTTGAGGTGCAGCTTTACCAGTGTCAGGTACAGGGGGACAGTCACTGCCCTTGTCCTGGTGGTCCCTCTATCTCTGATACAACTGCCAGCTCATGTTCATCTAAATGTCAACCAACACTTCCAGGTCCTTTTCCATTGGGAAGCTTTCTAGCCACTCTTCCCCAAGCCTGTAGTGTTGCTGGCTAGGCCTGATCCCCTGGTTGTCCTGCACATGCCATTTGATGGCACTCAAGCTGATCTGCTCCATGATCTTCCTGGCACAGAGGTCAACCTAAGAGGCCTGTAATTCCCCAGAACCTTCCTCTGACCCTTCTTGTAGATGGGCATCACATTTGGCCATCTCGTCTGGGACCTCCTCGATTGTGAGTGGCTTGGCAAGATCTTTCATGGGCTCCCTCAGCACCCTTGGGTGGATCCCATTGGGGCCCATAGACATGTCTCTGTCTACGTGGCTTAGCAGGTCACTGACCATTTCTCTTTGCATTATAGTGGCTTCATTCTGCTCCCTAACTCTGTTTTCCAGCTCAGGGGGCTGAGAATAATTTGCCTTACTATTAAGGACTGAGTCAAAGAAGGCATTAAGTACCTAAGTGTTTTCTTCATTCTTTGTCAATATGTTTCTCTCAGAATCCAATAAAGGAAGGAGATTCGCCTTAGCCTTCCTTTTGTGCTAGCGTGTTTATAGAAACATTTTTTATTGTCTTTTATAGCAGTAGCCAAATCAAGTTCTAGTTGTGCTTTGGCCCTTCTAATTTTCTCCCTGCGTAACCTCAAAACACTCTTGCAGTTCTCTCAAGATGACTGCCCCTTCTTTCGAAGTTTATAAACTTTATTTTTTGTGTGTTTTTTTTCTTTTTTTCTTCCTTGAGTTCCAGCCAAAACTCTGTTCAGCCAGGACAGTCTTATTCCTTGCTGGCTTGTTTTTGGGCACATGGGGGTGGCCTGGTCCTGTGACTTTAGGATTTGTTCTTGAAGAATGTCCAGTCTTTCTGAACTCCTTTGCCCCTCAGGACTGCCTCCCAAATGGCTCTGTCAACCATACTTCTAAACAAGTCAGTCTGCCCTCTGGAAGCCCAAGGTGGCAGTTCTGTTGATGCCCCTCCTGACTTCTCTGAGAACTGAAAACTCTGTCATTTCATGATCACTGTTCCCAAGGTGGCTCCTGACCATCACATCATTTACCAGCCCTCCTCTGTCCACAAACAATACGTCCAGTGCGTCACTGTCCTTACTTGGCTCACTCACCTGCTGTGTAAGGAAGTTCTCTTCCACACACTCCAGGAACCTCCTAGACCGTTTCCTCTCCAAGGTATTGTATTTTCAGCAGACATCTAGTAAGTTGGAGTCCCCTATGAGAACAAGGACTAGTGATTATGAGACTTGTCTCAGTTGCACATAGAATATTTCATCTGCCTCTTCATTGTGGTTGGATGGTCTGTAACAGACTTACACCTGGATATCAACCTTGCTGGCCTTCCCCCTGATTCTTACCCATAAATACTCAATCTTATCATCACCATGATCTAGCTCTGGACATTCAAAACCCTACCTAACATGCAGGTCTATCTCACTGCCTCTCCTTCCTTCCTGATCCCTTCTGAAGAGTTTATAGCCATCTGTTGCAGCACTCCAGCGACTTGTTCCATCATCTTTCTCTGATGACAACTGTGTCATAGTTTTCCTAATGCACTGTGACTTCAAGTTTTTCCTGTTTGTTGTCCATGCTGTGTCTATTGGTGGAGATGCAATTCAGCTGGGCTATTCATCCCAGCACATTTTTGGCAGGAGAAGCCCTAATTACTATGTGACTACTCTTGGACACTTCTGTGGTTTCCAACATATTGATAACCCTTATGTCTTTGCTGCTGAATGGATCTCCATTCCCTACCTCCAGACAGCAAGCTGGAGGACCTCACTAGCGCACCACCCCTCAAACATTGGTGTGTCACCCCATGCTTATCTTTAGCGAGGTTGGTTTTATCCTTTCCCACCTTTAAATCTAGTTTAGAGCTCTTAATCACAGAGAAAGTCCCAATGACTTGTCATCTATTAGACTGTAAAAGTTAGGAGAGTTAAATACCAACTTTTGTGTTTGAAATTTCCAGCCCAAGTGAGTGCCTTATTGTATTACAGAGCGAGAAGTCAACATGAGGATTAGTTCACTGAGAAAGTTTTAAGATACACAATGGCGAGAGCTTCAGGAACAGATATGGAAGTGATTCTGTTCTTACTCATGACAGGGTGCATCTGTTTTTTTCCCCTAATTGTCAGCAGTGATGCAGTGTCATAAATGACAGCAGAATCAAGCTTATAAAGTTTTTGTTTTATAACCTTGCAAGAACATTCACAGAAGTCCTATTGCTATAATAATTTCTAGAAAGCATGCTATCAAAAGAGTTTGATCTCCCTAACTCCATCCCTCCAGAAGATTGCACTGCATGATGCATATCTGCAAAGTCCCATCCGTCAAGCCATTCCTTCCTTGGTAAAGATTTAACATTCAGTGGCCAGACAAGGATCCAGAAATTATTTTCTTTAAACACAAATACCATGTCATAGAGAGAAAGAAGAAAACAACTATCTTTCTTGCTTTTTTTTTTTTTTTCTTCCTGAGTTCCCTTTGAAATGAAAGGGAAGAAAGAAGCAAAGATAACTAGTCAGACTGCTTTGCTACAGTAAGTGACATATAAACAAAATCAGGGAACAGGCCTAGGAAATCATAAAAAACAGGACTGTACTATGGCAAAGCCAGAAGGTTATTAGAATATGCAATACCTGCATACTTAAAGATGTTGAAAACTGGTCAATGTTCCAAGTGATATTTAAACTCTTCTTCTGTCTTCCAGCCAGTGGAAGTGGCTTATCTGGACATGACTAAAGGAAAGATTTAGAAGCAGTCGAAGACAGCTGAAAGAGGTAGAAACATTTTGGGATATTACCTTCCCAAATTAAATGGCTATAGAAATGGCCAAAGACATGGCTATATCAAATCCACTGGTTTGAATCAGCTAGCTCCTGAATAACAGGTCTTATCAGTCCTGCTTTAACACACTGTGGATGTAAAGAAGCATGCACAGTCATATCAGTATTCATCTCTTTCTGAAATCCTCACTCACTCTATTCGTGGCAACCATCCCCCGCCCCCCTCAAAAAGCCATTACCTGGGTGCAGAATTTCTTTCTGCTACTTACTTTCCCCTCTGTTTTCCTGCACATTAGTCAAACTTAGAACTGACTGTGTGACAACCGGTATAAAGGATGACAGGTCTTTGAGAAGGGAAATATATGGTGCACAATCCCCTACACAAGCATTTTTTGGAAGACAGACTTGGGTTTTTTTTAAAAGAAAGGACATGCACGCTATTTGATTGCTGTAATCTAGTAAATGTATGTCTTGGCCGTGGTAAAAGACACAATTAATGTCTCTCTTTTCTTTGCTGTTCAATGGCCTAAAGCATGCAGCTGCAGCAATATTTACTGGAGCTCAGGGGATAAATCACACTGAAATTTTACTCAAGTGAATTCTGTTGTCAGATGCTATAGGTAAATAAACATTTCATTTCAATAAATTGCTGTATTAGTGTTTTATTAAATAGGATAAAATTTGTGTTCCTAAGAGAGTTTGCAGACAGTATGTGACTGAAAACTTGTTTAAAAAAATGTGTTGGGGAAAAACTATAAATGCAAGATTTTTTTTGGTGAAATTTTTTTTAATTAAAAAAAATATTAAAATCTTTCTTTTTCCAAAATGTGTTAGAAATAATTTACTGACCATTTGATCCTTCCTCCCAAATTGGAATAAATTGTAGGTTCCTTCAAATGAAATAATACTCTATAGTTTTTTTAATTGAATTTTTAAAATAGGCCAGTGATAGTCTTTGCCCCTTCCGTACTGATTAATTATGAGCAAGCCTCAATTCACCAGATGTTTATGATACTGGAAATCACATATGGAAAAATTAATTGTCTCAGATTGAAGGCTTGGAATTTTCCAGGGACAAAATTCTTAAACTGCTGTTTTATTTTCATGCCAAGTGCATGTTCTACCAATATAATTCTCTGATTAGGCCACATAAACTGGCCAGTTTCAACTGCTGGTCATTGCCTCCTTGCCCTTCTAACAGCGTTAGGTTTGCAGAGCAAAAGGACTCAAGCTAATATAAACCAGTAAATTTCAGTTCCAGCTGTTGTCCTTTATCTTTCCACACTGGGCATACACAACAAGGACAACTCAGGGGCCTGGTTTATTGCCTTAACAAATTGCAAGTTTAAAGTCAGGTTCAGAGAACACAACATTGGAGGAAGTAGCTGATAGGTGAGACCCTTTTTTATGAATACTTGACTACTGATGTCTGAGATCGCTCTTGTGATCTCCAGTTTAGTGTTGCCAGTGCAACACGCTGATGCTAGTGAGAGATGAAATACTAACATTATCCTGAAATCTTATCCCAGAGCCATGTACATTAGTAGCAGCAGAAAAGGGAGAATTAAAAATACCAAAATTGTACTTAAAAATTGGGCTCTCACATAATCATAGAAAAATTGAGTTTTGAAGGGACATAATCCACACAGAGGCAAATTTCATATATGTACATATACACATATATATTTTTATATATGCAAATGCAGTGACTTGAAGTTCAAATAAAGAAATCAAAAGCTCAGCCTGTTGTGTACCCATTAAAAAAGGTGTTAACTAAAGCTTTAATATTTTTCATGTCATCAACAACAAACTGCATAGATCCAGTTAATGAACTCATGAGGTTTATGCCTGACATTAATAGGAAGTGAAAATTGCCTCTAGACCTATCAACATTTACAATGGAGCACTATGAATCTTAAGTATTGTTAATGATCATTTCTCTAAACAGAACAGTGCAAGTATCAGCTTTATAGCTGGCACCAAGAAACAGCTGAGTCTCCCAGACAAGAGTCATCATCAATAAGCAAACATCATTCCACAAAGCAGGTGGTGTGCGCCTCTCTGCACTGTCTGAGACCAAGCCAGCACCTGCATAAACGTTAGCACTCATACTACAATGTCCATTTGCTCACTCAGGGCTCAGGCAAGATTCCCAGGGTCAACACAGCATTGCTACAAGGAGACAATGCAAATATATAGTATATTATATAAATATATATGTTTGTGAATTTTATACATAAATAAATATACACACATACACACACTATAGCAGTAAGTGAAATAAGATTTCAAATACAGAGCAGAGTGAAAATGTGCAGTCCTACGAAAGAAATCATAGTGGAGTACTCAGATTGTAAAACTATTTGGCAAACAAATCAATTCAAGGAAGTTGCAAGGTGAGAAAGGAGCAGCATCAAGTTGCTTTAGAGCAATCCCATTTTTGTTTCTTGAATGTTTAATACCAAGCAATGAAACATCAGCTTTGTAGACTCATTTAAGATAGATCACTGGTGCATCTTGGTATTAGTAATCTGCTTTCTAAACCCACAGATACAACAGTTATTGCGGCACTGTTTGCAGAAATCACTTTTATTTTTTTCCTTAATGCACAGGTGATAAACTGATCTGCAGACTGTTCATGAATAGAAAACATGCTCTTGGACATATGCCTTTTTTTGCGACATGGAAGTGTAATTTGGAAGTAATAAAGAAAGAATTGCAGCTTTCCCCTCTCATCAACGCCTTGTAGTGGTAACCATGGTCTGGCAAAGAGTGGGTGGGACCAGCTCCTCAATGAACGGGACTCAGGTAAACTTCATGGTGGAGTTCAGTCAGCTGGCACCAGCTACAGCTGATGGCCTGGTTTAAGGAATCTTAGTGGGAAGCAGACTAGTGGTCATCTGGTAATGATTCATACATATCAAAGTAGCAAGGTCTGTAACTGAGTGAATAAAGTTTGAGTGCTCCCAACTATCAGAACATTTTTACAATAAGAAGCAATCTTCAGGACAAAGAGAGTTACTCAAGCAATCACATTTCAGTACACGGTATGGAGATTCTATCTTAAGCTCCGTGTTGGAAGCCTCAGATGACTGACCTCCATGCTGAGCAGCAAGCCCTCAGGCCTTATTGGCCCTTTCTGTATAGTACATATAATTTATGCAGACTGTGAGATTTTTTTTCATGAGCTTTAAGATTATGGCAAGTAAGCAAGATATTTCAGCTCTTACGAGCTCACAGGGGGAGTAATCAAAAGAATGGATTTTAATCTTCATTCATTTGCATGACCATAAAAATTGCAGTACAATTGTGGGTACTTATACAGCAAATATAACCCTAAAACAACCTCTTCACAAGAGCCACTCAGCTAGGAAACTGGTGAGGTAGGTCAAATGTCTCCTAAGTTGCTGGAATCCACCTTTCCTGCTGAAACATGCTTATGATGATTTTCTGAAGGCTGCATGAAATCTTAGACAAAGCTATGGCAGGTTATATACCCACAAGCAGATTTGTGGTACTCAAGTTAGCTGGCCATCACAAAAAAGAGTGGGTGCACAGGGAAGCACAGAAAGACAGTGGAACATATTTAAGAAGTCTCAGAGCACCAGTTCCAGCAGCAGCGGCCCTGGCAGCAGGCTGTTCACACAGTGCTGTTTAGCAGCTTGCCTTTAGTATTCATATTTCAAAATTCCTGGATGCAAGCAGCAGGATTCTTTTGTTAGTGAAAAGGTAAGCATTAGTAAGAGTGACATATTGCCTCCTATATATATTTGCTTCCAAGAAAGGGGATTGTCTATTAAAAAAGTGTTTTCTAAATATCATTCTCGTCCCCTCCAACCTAATTCTCACCATCATGGGATTCCCAAAAAATTCATTCCAACAGGCCTCAGAGACGGTTGCTTTGATACTTGTTAGATTTTTTTTTTTTTTTTTTTTGGCACTGTGGGAAACACTTTCCTCTCCCTGTGGATAATCTCCTGAGAAGACCTGGTGTGAAGAATGTTTCTCATAGCAGCAGGAGCATGGCAAATTGTCCCAATCTGAGAGATAAATGACTCTTTTGTTTTTCTTTCCCAAAATGCTTGTTTATCTCAGAAGCCTCTCTCCCTTTATAGTCTAGGCATAGCTTTGACATCTTAAACACAAGCATTTGTAGGGGAAACAACGTGATAAAATGAGATCTTCAGATGCTTAATTTAGTTGCAATGTGGTTACAGTGATCAGTTGCTTGAGCTTCCTCACAAGGCTCTTGTTCAACTGGAACTCTCCCAGAGGAACAGAAAGCCCAATTAAAAGACATTTGCAACCTTAAACAGTTTTCTTTTAGTTCTTCAGAGACATTTATTTGGAATTATGCTGCTCTCTGTTAGAGATTGGGAAGATGGAGTTTTATTTCAAGTCTTGGTTTCAAAGAATTGTTAATACTATTTTTCAACTCATACACTTGGGACCAAATTTCCCAGTCAAAAAGGCCAATAGCCTATAGATCAGGGCTGCCTGTAAATCAGGTCTATATCTCGACTGGAATCAGCAAACTTTATGACAGTTTACTCTACTTTAGAATCCAGCCCCAAGTCACAAACCTAGGAAGTGCTCACTGTCTTCTAGAGGAAAACAACGGCTGTTGGAATAGCGGACCAGAACATAACTGTAGTAAGAGGAGCAAGTGTTCCCCTTGTCAGCAGAGTAGGTTTGCACTTAGTTATATTTATATAATCCACTGATGGCAGGATAAGGCTTAATGGGTTAATTAAGGACAGAATTGGCACATACTCCCATAATAGCATTTTGAATTCAAGGCCTTTGTAGAAATCAACCAGGATAATACAGAGGATTTTAATATCTATTTCTCAACATTAATAAACTATGCTTAGAGTAGTTCTGACCCAAATTGGCTAATGCGGGTTTGGATTTAGGACACTGCACTGAAGCTTACAGCATGACTTTATCAAAGGTTTCAGACTTCTTAGACCTAGCCCATCCTGTGCCAGTTACTTCAGAAAATTAGAGCTTCTGCTTCGAAAGCCATCCACCAGTATTTAGAAGATAATATTTGAAAGCTGGGCACAATTCAAATTAGCCCAGATACTGGAATGTGCTCGGAGCTTCTTAACCTCTGTATTTTCAGGACTGAAATAATATGTAACAAATGGAAATGATTAAGGTTGGAAGAGAACAGAAATTAATAGCACTGAGATGCAGTCAAAAGCTACATTTAAGTAGTAAGAGGAGCAGGATCCATTAAGATAGAAGTTATTTCCCAGAGGAAATGGTGTAAATACCATGGCTTGAGATAGTTTTAGAAAAGGTCCTACAGACACCATCTTTCATTGTACTGAGGAAGCCTGCAGTGTATACATACAATTTTACAGTCTTCTCTGTCTACAGATATAATGGTTGTGCATAAATATTTGTTTTACCAATACACTAGGCAACAGTACATCTCACATATTTTCGCCTAAAAAGTAGACTGACACTTCTTGCTGGACAGGTCACTATTCACACATGTTTTGGAGGAAGGGGAGGACTGAAAAGTAGGCCAGCAAGGAACAATGAAAATGTTTCATTACTCATTCAATTGAGAGAAAGTCAGGAAGATTTTGCTAGCAGGTAGGTAGGAGAAATAGCAGAAGGAAGAACAGAAAACAGGATAGTAAGGCAGGAGGATAAAGGTGCCCACTTAATTGATCCTATTGCTGCACTGAAAGCCCAAAAAGAGAAACGGCACTGTTTCCAGGGGAAGTGAGATGGTGTTCTTCCTTCAACAGGAATAAAAACCAACCAAACAAAAACCACCTTTTTTTTTTTCCTAGCAATACGTGTTGTTGGCGTATATAAGCTACATCTGAGAATTAAAGTTCCAGACAAACAAACATAATGGCAGTTTTGTTTTCTTGCGTCATAATCTAAGCAAGATGAACATATAAAGAAAGGGTACATACTTTTGGTTTGAATTCATGGAACAAACTATGGAGATCTCATTTGCATAGGATTTTACATCCAGATAGCTAATATAAACTTGCTATCTTGTGAAAAACACACACTATTTCTTCCTCTTCTTTTTCTGTCACTGAAGACAAAGCCTCAGCCTGACTTTGCCATCAGCTCTATCTTTTAGGTGTAAAATTCAAGCCCTTGGCTTCATTCCACTTTGCTACCTTGAAGTTGTTCCTCAAGTCCTTGCTCAACCCTCTCCCTGCAACTCCATATGGTGGACTGGAAACACGGGGCACAGCAGCCTCAAAAGCTTCTGTCCTCTACATGCATGCCAAGACTGCCTCAAAGCTATTTCCTGCACAGCCTTCTGCTGTGCACTGTGTCCGGGGAGAAACACGGTTAATACCACACTTACGGGGCCAGCAGGAAGATTCCCACTGGTGGAAAATACTGACTGTTGCAGTGGCTCTCTATTTTTAAACAGCCACACCAAGAAGGCTAGAGAGAAAGCCGGTGTCAGATGTGTGGGATTACTGTGCAGAGATAAGGGAAGAACATGTGTAAGGCATGAATTAATTCTTACATCAAGCCTCATTTCTAGATTACAAGCAAAGCCTAACTCAGTCATGCACATATGGAATCACATATATTACAATTCCTTTACAATTCCTCGAGTAAAATACTCTATGTGGTCATACGCTAGTTCCAGTTTAAAGATTAAAAGCTTCCCTGTATAAAAAGATAATGATTTAACTCCAGACTATTATAAAGAACTACTTTCTGATTTCTCAGCTTTGGAAGGAGAAATGAGGCCTTTTAAAGAAATATGTAGTTATCATACTCTAATGAAAAGGCCCCATATTATAAAAACACACATAACAAAATCGCAGTGTTGTGATCATATTTGTGCATCTAACACCTGGTGATTGTACCCCTGCTGACTTATTAATTCTTCTGTGCATCCGTGCTTAGAAATATGGGGTAGGTTGCATGTTTGCTTGAGATTTGGGCTTTCCAATAACAGTTTGCAGTTTGTTGACAAAAAAGGAAAACATCCTGCAGTATTTACATTCTTTCCATCCAGACATAATTTGTAAAACAGGAAAGATTAAGAACAGGTTTAGAAAAGAAAAAAAAACCCAACAAAATCAAGCAACCGACCAACCAACCCCCCTCCCCCAATCTGTATTCTGTAAGTAGATGGTGACACTTAATTACATCATTCAAAATGAAAAAGATTGGCCTGAATGTTCAAGTTTCTACGTGTTCTAGAGATAATATAAACAGTTGAAAATTCAGTTACTGACTTTCTTATATTTAGACAGTATTACGCAAGTCAACCCTGTTGTTTGGCATTACAACACGCTTTCTTATGTTTTAGTGATCAATACAGATGCTGCATATTTCCAAAAGAAACCTTAGTATTTCAATTTCTTTTATTACTGTTCAGTTTTTAAATGGGATTTAGCCCCATCTGGAACTAGTTTTTGTTATTATAGATACATCTACACTTACTTTTTTTTTTTTTAAAGGACAACATGTATTTTCAACATAGTTTTAATCAAGCTGCAATGAATGCCTCAAAATACATTCATAATGCAGCATTTTGGAATTATGCCACTCATTCAAAATGTTTCTTTTGGAAAAGGTGGGTAACTCAAACATACTTGCTATTTATGCAGTTCCTCCTCTTCCTGCATGTACAGCAGCATAAATCATTGCTTTCTGGACCACATCTTATAGTACTCTTTCTTTCCAGACCACAGGAGAGAAAGGAAAAATCTCACACTAATTGCAACTGGTATTAGACTGGTTTATGGTGAGAAGTTCTGTTTATAACCTGTGCCAGAAAATGCTGCACAGTATAGGCTCCGTGCCAGGCTTGTAAATCTCTTCTTCCTTCCCTGTCCATGACAATAAACTATTTTTGACCAGCAATGAAAGTATTGCTGTGGTTTTGTTTTCCCAGTTCTGGACAGTTTCAGGAAAGGTAAAAGTAGAAGAAAAATGAATGCTACTTTTTCCTGCTGGCCCTGCACAAATTGGTACAGCTTGTTTATGTGGTTTAGAGTTTACTCAGAGGATAAGCATAGAAGCCATTCTGAAATGTTCATTTGATTAAATCAGACAGCCCTGTGGAAAATATGTTTCCATGGTAAAGGGCTAAGGTAGATCACCAACCTTCCTGTAAAAATCTTCTCTTGCCTTTTTTCATACAAGTTTTTAACATGTTTACTTGGCATTTAAAGTTCTCCTGTCCACCATAATTAAAAAAAAGCAAACCCCAGTGTTTTGCTGCCCCTTTTTTTTTTTCCTCTGTTTGAGTCAGCTGTGGAAAGGCCCATATGCTCTCTACTCTATGGAAGATACAAGACTCCCCTAGCAGCATGCAGACCAGCAATTGGCTGGAGCCACAGGCAGCTGTGTGGATGGCTTGTGTCCAGTCTGTCCAAAGTGGCTGGCTTGTTCTCTGGGAAGTCATTTCCTCTGGATCCATTTTTAATTTTTAGGGAACTGGCACACAAGCCCTCTATTTAAAACTTAAACTCGAAGAAGAGTTGGTTGTCACACTGATGCAAGCCCTATTTCTCACAAATTTATCTTCTTACTTCTCCATCTTCTGCCCAATAGTGCTACTTTGTTTTGTGAGTGTTATTGGAAAATACTGTCTACAAGGGAGTCTCTAGGTCTTTGGATCAAATTCTTAGCTGGGGAAAAAAAAAAAAAAGAGAGAAAAAGAAGAGAATACATTTCATTGCCAAGTTGCTCTGTAAAAGTCACCCTGTTACTAGAAGCCGTTGCCAAGAATAATAAAGTTTTCAGGTTTCCTTTCTCTTCAGTTAACTCAGTCTTTAGGCAGAACCTGAGTTTTCCTTATGCTACTGTCTACCCTTTCAAAACTTACAGACACAAACCCTTAACTGGCCTGCAGAGACATTAAAATACAGCCTTCTCCTTCCAAAACCTCGTCAGTTTGCCACAATTTTACAAGAACTGCTGTATACATACATGTACATTTTCATTCTATGAAGAAATGAAAATGAGAGCAAGCCACAAGCGAAATTACTAATTAGCACACAGAACTTACTGTAAAATAGGGGAGAAAAATAGGATCAGTGGGTAGTGTGTGCGTATGTGTTTGTGTGCACCAGTGGGGATGTGTGGGGAGGAGGGGATGAGAAGGGATGCTGAGAGGTTTTTTCCTCTAGTACCTGTGGCTATTTTCCATTAAAGTTGTTTGTTACCTGTTCATGCCAGAACCAGGAAAAAAAAAACATTAAAAAAAAATCCCTAAAAATCAGGGACTCTTGATTCATTGAACTAGAGAGGAAAGGAATCTGCACTGAATTTTTGTACAAATCGTGTACGAACTGAGGCTGTGCCAAGGGCAATGTACCGTCTGTAAGTTTATAGGCACAGTGGACTGTTTCTTCCTATTTATGCACTTTTCCCTTTTCATACCACAGTCATCCACATAAATCAGATAAAACTTTTCTAATAATAAAAGAGAAAGGAAAACTTATACCATCATTCTTAGTGCAACAGCTTGGAAATTGACTTTATAATACATACTCATTGGGTGATATTTGGGAGACTGTAGAGAACTAGAAATCCTGATAAAAACCTTGTCAACATTGACAAGTTTGATTTATATGGCTCTTTCCATAACAATTATATGATTTTTAAATTAAACCACATTTCCCCACCAAGTCGACTGCAATCTTTTTTAGTCTTCTTCCATATAATTTTTCTCCAAAGTGTCTGTCTTTGTAATGTGTCGATCATTAGAATAATGCATATTTGATGAAAACTTGCAATAAATAACATTTTGGACACTGTTTCCAGTCACTGATTGATGTGCATATTATTTTGTCTGCTGTATTTAAGTGACATGTCTCAATTTTTCCAATATCCGAGGGGCATGTACAGTGTAGTAATGGAGAATTTGGATGACCTATTTTCAGTTTCTCTTATGGAAATGAAAGATTCACTAAGTTGTAATTCTATACAAGGGAAAACAGTGTAATTCACCTGAAAAATCTAGGCTCCCTGGTTTTCACACATGCTCATACAGACCAGAAAATACATCTCAAACAGGAGTCTGTCTGTTTGTAAAAACATGAACACCAACACTATTTATGGGAACACATAAGAGAAATTGAAAAGGGCATTGCTTTGTTTGCAACAGTAGATGCATAATAGCATCTACAAACTGAGATTTATTGATAACCAAAAGTTTTGTCTCTCTCTTAGAGTTGTCAGATGCTCACCAGCAGAATCAGCTTTGTAAAGTGACAAACAAGGGTTAAATATTCAGAGTGGTTGATATTCTAACTTCTACTGTACCATTGAGATGACTTGAATTATGTTGCGTCCTAAGTTATCGTACCCTGGGTCTGGGTCTGAGGATGGTGAACAAGATGCCCCCTGATATTGCCTTGTATGAGCTCAGAGTGCAAGCTCTGTAGTCAAAGATGAGGAGAGTAACTTTTGCCACATTCCTGTGAAAGTCACCTTCTGCAACTCTGATTTTCTTTGAGTTAGTGCTCATAGGATGTTATATCTTGAAAAGTGACTGGTATCAGTATAACATCGGCTCCTCCCTTAAGGCATAGGAAAAGTATATGTAGAGCTTTGTAACTCTTGTTGTTACAAGAGAAGAAAGTTGTCAAGAGAGGGGAAAAGAAGAATTGGGAAATAGGAAAGGATGTTTTTGACTTCTGAAGACCTGCATACTTTGTATCTGCTGTCAAGAGTGGCCTAAAGCATATGGCTGCTTGCAGTCTCTTCCTAATACAAGTTAATTTCAAAATGGTGACTCTATTTAGGACAGAAATCTATAATTTGGATTATTATGCATGGGGTAAAAGGGATTAAAACAAAAAAAACACCCTGTCTGATTTATCCTTTTACCTACCATCTATTGTACAACAGCTATTGTACTTGACTAATATCTGAAATCTTTCCCAGATAACTCTTATAGCAAAAATTAAATCACAAACTGCATATTGCTGCTTTTTCTTTTTTTAACCATCTAATATTTTGCACCTGATCATTTTTATATGCGGCTTTTAATGCAAGTAAATCAGTTCTGACAAACTTTTGAGAACATGCATTAAATGACCCATCTGAACACTGAATATATCAGCTCTTTTTCTGCTAAAGCCTCTCTCACTCAACAGGATGAAGAGTGCCTGGATTAAAAGCATGACTAAGTTACATTTATTCTGTTATACCAAGAACTGGCTTTGTAGCACTAACATCAAAGACTTAATGGACATGCTCCATTTTTTGGAGCTTGTACTTTAGAAAATCTAATACTTCTGGATATTACATTATGTTTGCAACTTGCAAATGAACAGTAGTATACTCCTTAAAAAAGTTTGTATCTCTGAAAAGCTCCATTTATATACTACAAGTAGGAATCAGAACAACTCTTTGGTAATAGAACACAGGAGAAAGTGGGCAGAGGAATGCTCTGTTTGAAGGAAAAAAAATGTTGTGTGCTTTCTCATTAGAAAGAAGTAAAATGCTCTGGTTTGGAGTATAAAACCTGTATGGTCTGAAGTTCGTGCTACAGGTAAGTCTCAGGCCTGATCCTATAGCTGAAGAGCTACAGAATGAACAAGTAGTCCTTATACTGTTGAAGTAACAGTCTCAGGAGGCTTATTAAGTGACCCTGATAGAAAGATGATTTGAGTTGTTTTATTTTGTTGTTGATTTTTCTTGTGTTGGGGTTTTTTCCTTCTTCCCTGCAAACGAATGTGAAGTGTAGAGGGCAAAAAACATTAATGCCCACCCAACATGAGAATAGAACAGGGGATCAAGTGACAGGACAAGGCGAATGCCTTAAAATTGAAAAAGAGTAGGTTTAGATTAGATATAAGGAAAAAAAACTTACTGTGAGAGTGGTGAGGCACTGTAACAGGTTACCTAGAGAAGCTGTGGATTCCCCATCTCTGGAAGTGTTCAGCGCCAGGTTGCATGGGGCTTTGAGCAACCTGGTCTAGTGAAAGGTCCCTGACCATGGCAGGGGGTTTGGAACTAGATGATCTTTAAGGCCTCTTCCAACCCAGACCATTCTATGATTCTACGACTCTATGATCGATACATTAGCAGGATCTCATAGACTTGCTCAATGAAAAATAAAAGATGATTTGTTTGGGACTCCCTTGCAAGAAATGCTTGAGAAGTCAGGCAGGTGATCTTCATGTCATTATAACACAATGTTTTAACAATGTTCTCCTAGCCTCTCTACCCTTAAATCAATTTTAGTAGGCCACCAACTAATGACTGTCTGGAAAGTTTCCGATTTGTTGCCTGTTTTAACCAAGGCACTGTTAAAAAAAATCTTTTTTATTTCAGTCTATTTAATCTCAGTGCACACACATGAGGAGTAAAAATCTAAAACCAACCCACAGAAATAGAGTTGTTGATTTTTCTTCACAGAATATTTTGTGAAAGTGATGGCAATTGTTACATTTTCAGTATATGCAGCAGTCTGAACAGTTGAACAGCTTATGGGAAAATACTGCAAGAAAAGACTAATTTTGAACAAATTCAGTCACTGCCTCAAGTAACAAAGGTCTTAAACTAAACCATAACTTTCTCATTTGGCTATAATGAAACATCATGCCTCAGGCCATTTTGATCCACAAAATCTCAGCTGAAGTTATGATACTCCAGGGTGTGCCAACAGAGGAGGGGTTTGTTAATTCATGTTACAATAACCATTACTTGGAAGAGTTTTATTTTTAGTGTGGAGTGACTTTCCAGAAGATGGTAAAGATAGGTATCGATGCCCTTACGTGGAGAAAAACGAAAAATTAAGTTAACTAAGACTTCCACTGATAAATGAACATTATAAAGAAACAGACCAATATACCCTGTGGAAGTGTTCTGTCCATGGGAAAGTTTGTTTCATGGTTACTGCAGTGTAGTGTCTACATTACCCAACTGAACAAAAAAATGCACAGCCTCTGATTTCAGAAATTCCACAGAAGCGATCAACATCATGCCAGATATTAATTCCTTGCACCTACCAGCAAATAGGATGAAATATTTCTTCCAAACTGTTTGTCAAGGGACTAATCATCTAAGTAGGAACAAAAAAAAAGCAAAGAGGCTTCCTGACATTTCTCAGCACCTTGAAGGTACATTTTATGTGACCTTGCCCTTTATCCTGCAAAGATTAAGTCAAAGCATCAAGCCTAAAACCCTCAAGTGGAACCTGTTCAATGAGACACTGAGTTCCTTTAATACAAAAGAAATGAACTTCACTGGTCATAGCCAGCCCAAATTCATGAGGGGAAAATCCTGCTTAAGTAACTTAATTTCCTTTTGTGACAAGGTCACCCATCTAGTTGACCAGGAGAAGCCAGGAGATGTGGGTATATTTTTTTTATTTCAGCAAAGTTTTTGATGCTATCTCTCACAGTACCCTTCTGGACAAAATGTCCAGCATATAGCTGGATAAACACATCATGCCATGGGTGAGCAACTGGCTGATGGGTCAGGCTCAAAGGGAGTTACATCAGGCTGGTGGTCAGTCACCCATGGGTATTCCCCAGCAATCAATTTTAGGACCAGTGCTCTTTAATGTTTTTTATATAACTGATCTGTGCACAAGAATTGATTGGAGGTTAAGTAAATTTACCAATGACACTAAACTAGGAGGAGCTGTGGACTCCCTTGAGGGTAGATAGGCCTTACAGAGAGATCTGGATAGACTGGAGAGTGGGGCAATCGCCAGCTACTGAAATTAACAAGAGGAAGTGCTGGATTCTCCACCAGGAAAGGGGTAATCCTGGTTATATATACAAACTGCAGGACAAAGGGCTGGAGAACAGCCCTGCAGAAAGAGATCTGAGGGTCCTGGTCAATGGCAAGTTGAATATGAGTCAGCAGTGGGCCCTGGTAGCCAAAAGGGCCAACCACATATTGGGATTCATCAGGCACAGCATTGCTGGCTGGTGAGGGGAGGGGACTGTCCCACTCTATTCTGTGCTGGTGCAACCCACCCCTTGAAGCAGTGTGCAGTTTTGGATGCCTCGATATAAAAAGTATATCACTCTGTTAGAGTACAACCAAGATAGTGAAGGCTGTCAAGGGCAAGACTTACAAAGACTCTCACTTGGCTTGTTCACCTTGGAGAAGGGAAGGCCAAGGGGTGACCTCATCAAAGTCTACAACTTCCCCAAGGGGGGCAGTGGAGGGCATGGTGCTGCTCTCCTCTGTCTGGTGACCAGCAATAGTACAAGAGGAAATGGAATGAAACTGTGTCAGGGAATGTTCAGATTGGACATTAGGAAGAGTTTCTTCACAGACAGTGTGGTTGGTCACTCTGTAACAAGCTTCCCAGGAAGTGGTCACAGCACCAAGCCTGCCAGAGCTCAAGGAGTGTCCGGACAATGATCTTAGTCATATGGTTTCGTTTCAGGTAGTTGTTTGCGGAAAAGAGAGATGGACTCAATAATTATTAGGGGTCCTTTCCAACTCTAGATGCTCCATGATTCTGTTAATAAGAATCACAGAATCAGTTAGGTTGGAAAAGACCTCTGAGATCATCGAGTTCAATCTATGACCTAAAGCCAACACACCAACTAGACCGTGGCACTAAATGCCACAGCCAGTCTTTCCTTAAATACCTCCAGGGGCAGTGATTCCACCACTCCCTGGGTAGTCCAGTCCAATCACCCTTTCTGTGACATACTTCCTGATGTCCAACTTAAATCTCCCACAGTGCAGCTTAAGACTGTGTCCTCTCATCCTGTCACTGGTTGCTTGGGAGTAGAGACTGACCTTAACCTGGCTACTCCTTCCAGGTAATTGTAGGGAGCAATAAGGTCACCTCTGAGCCTCCTCTTCTCCACGCTAAACAACCTCAACTCCTTCAGCTGCTCCTCATAAAACTGGTTCTCCAGACCCTTCACCATCTTTGTTGCCCTTCTCTGGATACACTCCAGCACCTCAATGTTCTTCTTGAAGTGAGGGGCCCAGAACTGGACACAGCACTCACCAGTGCTGAGTACTGGGAGAGAACCACTTCCGTAGTCCAGCTAGCCACGCTGTTTCTGATAAGACAGAACAAGCAAGGGTTTTTATCCTGAATAGCAGAGCTACCTGGGGGGAGAGATATGGCAAAAAGAAGGATAGGGGAGAGGCTGGCAAAAGAGATGGTTTCCCAGCAAAATCCAGATGGCCTGCTTGCTTTAAATGGCTTATTGTTCCCTGTACCCCAAGTAGGTACTTTTATTAGCTTGCCATTGCTGTAGCTGGGGGGAATGATAAGGAGGGGAAGAGGCAAGGAACATTCTTCCTCTCTCTGTGAAGAGCTTAAGGAAATGTTTTTGAAAATCCTGGAAGAGTTTCTCAGGACAGAGACACTGCTTCCAGCATAGTCTACAGCTAAATTCAACACTTGTTTAATCTCACTGCTCAGGGAAATAAAGCAGACATTTTACTTCACAGGCAAAGAAAATTTAGAAATAACTGGGCTATTGAAATTGCTCTTTGTTAGGATTTTTTTTTTTGGACTAGTTTGAGTTTGTTTGTACATCTTCAATTTGTCTAATACATTCAAAAGCTATGTGAAAAATAATTTTTTTCCAGGATTAATATATTTTTCCCCTGGGAAATGTAGAAAACCTGATATTTAGCTTTCCAGTGGAAGTTTTATAATGATGGATTTTTGCACAGAATTATGTAAAAAAAAGAATAATACTTTTTTTGCACATTTCAACATATATTAGAAATCCGCAGTGGTTATGTAAAGGAGACAAAGGAGTGGATGAAGAACAACTGTCAGAACCATAGTAAAAGTACCTACCATATAGAAATATTTCATCATAAGTGATGGAGGTCTTGCATTACATTTAATGCGCTGCATTTGGGAAGCATGTCAGCCATGGATCTGTTTCAAGCATTAAGCACTGGTATTTTCTATTTTTTTTTAGGAGATGGGCACCTTACTACAGGTGGTGCATCAAAATGTCTTTTGGCCTAGACTCAAATGGGTTCTCTTCCTTTAATTCTTAAGGAACAGGCAAGACATTAGTAGATATGACTTTTGCAGGGTAAGCATTGCATATATACTGTCAGAGAGCCAAAGACTATCAAAAAGAGCTTAAGATAAATTTATTAGTCTTGTTCAATAACATATCACCTTCTTCAGCAGAGAATGCCAAATCTATTTCTGAGAGTACATTTGTCATAGTTCTCCTCTGTTTTCTGTTTAATGAATCATTTTCAGTTTCACCTACTAGATGAAAACAAGCAACAAAAATTTAACACAGCTTTCAGTTCATGGGTTGTATACTACTTTGTATTTTCAAGTTCCCCCTGCAGAACAATGAACTATAAAGCAAAGTAATACCTTTCCTTCTCCCTTAAGTTACTTCCTATCCTGCGGTTTCAACTAGAAGTGAAATAAAATATTTAAACAAGAAAATGAAGACAGAAGGAGGGAGCACTTATTTTCCACACCCTTTTTTTATTGTTCCTCTATGTCAGGTATCAAATACAAACATTTTCTTGTCAAGGTTGATCATATAATCCCGCATTGCTTAGTTAGAAAACAGGCAGCTTCTTACAGCCCCTCTAAGTCTAGCAAGCTGACTCAAGGGGTAGAAAAAATTGAGTGAAGCTCCTGACTTTAGTACACTTCCTTGCAACAAACATTTAAATAGTGAGAAAAGACAGGATGAGAGAACAACATGCCCAGCACTGGGAACTTCTTTGCTGACATCTGTGTTTTACAGTGATCAGAGATCTTAAGGGTAAAAGACAATCTCCATTAGCAGTTTCAGGTTCCCACCAGTTACTTCAAAGCCAGGTTGATGATGCCCACACCATGCCTTTTCTCTCCGAGAGACACAGACCTCAAATTGAAGATACCAGCTAGCACAGCCCCTTCAGAACAACAACCTTTCCGGCATGTTGGCGGTCTCCAAGCCAGAAAAACCTGAATGGGAGGTGCAATTCTCCATCTGTCAAAAACTCAGACTGGGTGGGTATGATAATTCTACCTTAAAACCAGTGAATTAAGACCATTTCATAAGCTCAAAAACAGGACAGGTTTAAGGATCAGACACGTCAGTACCTTGAGAACAGTACTTAAAACCTTTCAGCCCCAGTTAGGTCTGTGTGCTGCTGGTCTGGATAATGCTTTATCCATTTTGATTTCAGAACAAATATCAGTTTTGGCTAAACTCACAGCTGAACTTACTTCTGCTCAGATGATATTTGCCTTTTGAACATTCTGCCAGTGATACATTTGCACGTTGATATGCACAGTGCTATGCAAGCTTCCTGTACCTTTGCTATCTCTTGCCTATGATAAAGTCACCTCAAAAGATTAATAGGGTTCCATTCTTCAGCCCTGTCATTTCAGCACCTTTTTTAAAGGTCATTTCCATGTAAAAATGAGGCAGTTAGAAAACAGTTAAGCATCTCTGACAGAATGACTTTTAGGCCACGGGATACACAGAGCCTCAGCTCCCATGTGCATCACCTCCATAAAACACTCAGTAATTTACTGATAACCAAAATTGGTGTAATAATTCATGCATGCAAATTAAATAGTAAACAGAAGTATTTTAGGAAGATTACATCCTTTATTACAATACTGTATATGGCTGAGACAAAGCTGACAAGTTTCATGGCCATTTTGACCATAGTCATGCTGAAAATATTACATTTTATGGTTTGTTTCAGATTAATAAGAAAATACTTTTAAGTGTAGTCTTAATATTAAGAAATTGCAAGAGATTTAACGGCCCTTATTTAGTTGAGTTAAGCAAAAGAAGAAAGCCCTTGAACAACTACAAACATCAGCTTGTGGTCTGTGCTTTATTAATTCCTTTCACACAGCTAGAAAGTGGGTGAAGCAAAAAGACCATCCAGCAACAAGTGCCTTTGTGTAAAGATTGATTTTTTCTTTTTTGTTTTGTTACAAAACGCAGAATGTGACTAGAATCACATTCTTAATGCAGAATGTGACTAGAATCCACAGAACCAGAATTCCCAAAATTTGAATTAACCTACCTATGAAAAGAAAAAAATTCCTAACACCCAAAGTGAAACACAGGGATGCAACAGAGTATACAGAAAGCAGACAAGCCCTAATTCATTCTGGTAACTGTTAACACTTTTTCCATCTTCAGAAAATCACGTCAGCATCATTCAGATAACAGTAGATAATTGTTGGGGTGAAATACAAATTTTGCCTCCCTCAATACTCAAGTGTCATTTACAACTGGAAACTTGACAGTGCAGCATTCCTATCTGTCAGCTGCAAGAGTTATGCCAAGTCACAGCTTCAGGGTTTAGCTTTGCCTACCAACGATCCAGTGAAAAAGTACATGGCTCTTTTCCAGAAGGAGTAGCAAAATATCCTCCACAGAGTGTAACATGGAGATTTCCATCTCAAAGGCCACAGAATTTCTGAAGGCAGCAACTTCAACTTGACTGCATGGATCAGCCATCAAATTTGTGACTGCCTTCACAGCTATAAAACTTAAGATTTCCAGAGATTTGGTAGCTCTTTTTGGAGAGAGGGAAAGCAGAACATTGTACCATATCCTCTGAGCCCCCTTGTACCTGTGAGAATCATATAGGAAGGGTTGTTTGCAAGTCCTATATATGCAGAGAAAAATTCTTGTGCCTTCCTCTCCAGCTCCTGAAACAACGCCCTAAAAAATAAGAAGATTTTACCTCTTTCAACAGCCTTATGTATTATGACAATCCCTGTGTTTCTGAATAAATGAAGGCAGGAGATTCAGGACATTGAAATCTGTGTCTTATCCATACCAGTTATGCCATACCATGCAAAGGGTATACCTTAAGCATCTATTTTAAAGCTGTTTCTATTAATTCAGTGCCAAGGAAGTGCTTGATGGCATCTGAATTCTTCCATCAGCAGAAAATATCGATTTACTGAAGGAGCAGGAGGAGGATGAAGAAGATCTTTCTCTTGAATAAGACTTCAGAAAGGAGGAACTTACCACAGAAGGTACCATGAGGACCTCAGAAAGGTTCCTCACTCTGCAGGTGGATTTTTACAGCAAAGCTATAGAGGCAAAACAACCAGCTTGACACCCTTGCCAGATTCCATGGGCCTGAACCTGACTCCCCTCCACCACAAACTTACTGCCTGCTTTAGCAGCAGCATCTCAGTTGCTTATGTAGAAATTTGTAGAGAGATAAGGGCAGCAGTTAAGCAGTTCCACATCCATCTGAGTTGCAGGGCAGTGGCCTAGGTGGATTTAGACATCCCAAAAAATTAACATGAACCCATACGGCACGTGCACATGCACATGCACTTCTCTGTCCATCATCCCTATTTTACAGGTTTTAAGATTTTAGGAATTATGGTCACAGGAGCTAGTTTTACTGTAACGATTTAAAATTCTAACTAAATATTTGCATGTATGTGTTGCCACTACAATATGGAAATGATTAATATAAAGAGTTACACACTTGAATATTGTAGAGTGCATCCTTCATAAACTGCTTTCATCCTGCCTAAGCACTCTGGATAAGACTGAGTCTAGTGAGACACACTATAATTAAACAAATCTATCATTTTTGCAGTTATACTTATGTTCTTAAGCTAGATTGAAACACAGTTCAACAGTTTCTTATCATGGACATCACTGGTTTGAAGTACAGCCAGGTCAGCTCTTTGCTGTTGTAGTTTTTCCCATCATTGATTTTTTTGCCAGAGAAGAGAGAAACATTAAAATAGAGTACTTGAATAGAGCTCTTAGTCTGAGCGAGCACTGGGAGACGCTGGATGGAGGGGAGCAAAGCAAGGACGGGATGAAAATTATGGAAAAAACTCCATGTAACAAGTAACAGGGAAAGCCACATATTATTTGTTACATACTGATTTAGGCCACCCTAAAGCAGCACTTTCAGTTCTGAAATTCACTTTTTACATACAGCACTACGCGCAAATAAAATAATTCAGGTGTTTCATAAAATGGCCATGTAAAGGATTGAAGGCATCAGCAGCCACAAATCTATAAATTCTAATGCACAAGGGAGAATATATCCCGCTGCACACACTGTTTGCTCACTTCAGACAGGAACGTGACACCTGCTCCCTGACGAAGCTCTGCATCAGTCCCTGTATTCCAAGGCAAATGCTGCAGGTTAGCCAGTGAGCAGTTAAAGTGCTATAAATCTTCAAATGAGTTCATAGTAATTTATCTCCTCTCTTTGCACAGAGGATGGTTCAAAAGTTACTAAGATTAAAGGCTAAGGTTTCAAAACATTTCCTTTTTTTTTTTTTTTTTTTTTTTTGTTTTTTTTTTTNTTTGTTTTGGTTTTGTTTTTAAAGGACAAGGCACCCACCCTGCAAATGAAAGAGCCAAACTGATACACTAAAAATTGAATCTCAACTTTCAGAGGCTGAATGCTCAGGAGTTTTGGAAGATTGAGCCCACTTACAAGACTCAGGCTGGGTATTTTGAAGCAACAAGTGACACTAGGGATTTTGGAATATTTCTGCCAAGTTGCTGCAGTCAGCATGGCTGTGCCACAGACTCCTGAGATAGGTTGACTCAAAGCACCAACTGAAGTCATAACTGGTTTTTGAACTGCCCATTACAACTTATCCTTAGGTCCCCCTGTGCCAAGACTGCTTTGAAGAAACTCTGCTACCCAAACACGCCCTGCCTGCTACCCTTGCTCCTTCCTCAGCCCTACAGTGACTGTGTTCATCTTTGCAGAAAGGCTTTCCACCTCCAAGTCATAGAATCATAGAATAGTTTGGATTAGAGGGGACCTTTAAACATCATCTAGTCTAACCCCACTGCAATGCGCAGGGACACCTTCAGCTAGATCAGGTTGCTCAAAGCCCTGTCCAACCTGACCTTGAAGGTTTTGAAGAATGGGATAGCCACAGCCTCTCTGGGCAACCTGTTACAGTGTCTCACCATCCACATGATAAAAAATGTCTTCTTTCTGTCTAGTCTGAATCTAAACTCTTTTAGTTTAAAACTGTTACGTCTTGCCCTACCACAACAGGTCCTACAAAAAAGTCTGTCCCCATCTATCTTATAAGCCCTTTTAAGTACTAAATGGATGCAATAAGGTCTTACCAGAGCCTTCTCCAGGATAAACAAACCCAACTCTCTCAGCTGGTCCTTAATAGCAGAGGTGCCCCATCCCTTGCTAATCTTGTGGCCCTCCTTTGGACCTGGTCCTGCAGGTCCATGTCTTTCCTGTGTTGAGGGCTCCAGACCCGAATGCAGCACTCCAGGTGGAGTCTCATCAGAACGGAGTAGAGGGACAGAATCACCCTCCTGGATCTGCGGGCCATGCTGCTTTTAATGCAGCCCAGGATAGCACTGGCTTTCTGGGCTGCAAGAACACATTGCTGGCTCATGTCCAGCCTTTCATCCACCAGCAGCCCCAACTCCTTCTCTGCAGGGCTGGTCTTGATCCACTCATCCTTGAGACTGCATTGATAGAGAGGTTTGCCTCAACCCAGGTGTAGCACCTTGAACTTGGCCATTTTGAGCCTCACGAAGTTCAAATGGGGGCACTTCTTGATCTTGTCCAGTCCCTCTGGATGGCATGCCATCCCTTGGGCATGTCAGCTGCAACACAGCTTGCAAATTTGCTGAGTGTGTGCTTGACCCCATTATGTGAATCCCACTATGATGAAGACATTAAGCATTACTGGCCTGAGTTCAGACCCCTGAGAGACACTACTCATCAGTGATCTCCACCTGGACATGGAGCCATTGACCACTACTCTCTGGATGTGATCATTGAACCAATTCCTCCTCCACCAGCAGTCCACGAACCAAATCCATTCAGCCTCAGACACAGCAATCAGCATGCAGACTTCACACCATTTTTTTAGCTTCTTGCTCCGAAGTTGGAGGATTTTGAAAAGATTAGACATTCCTGGGTGCCAGTCTCACAGTCAATGGAAAAATGAAGATGCTACAACGAAGGTCTTGGAGATGATCTATGAATGTCTTTATAAACATAGCATTCTGAGGTAGAAATAAATGACCTTAGTACCAGAGGACAGTGTGAGAGACACCTGTGTATGATGCAAGCAGGTGAATGATTTGCTGTGCTTAGTGGCAGAGCTCAAGGAAGAAGTGGAGATGTTAAGAAGTAGTGGGGAGAGTGAAAGGGAAATAGACTGATGAAGTCATACCCTTTTGACCCCAAAAGAAGACCAGCAGGAGGCGGTGAAGGCCTGCCCCTCCTGCCATCAGGCAGATGGGGCAAACCAAGTAGATTACAGGGAATGGAAACAGGTCCCTTATCGAAGAGGTAAAAGAATCCCCTCCCGACCCCCATTACCTCTCACAGTGCCCTTAAAGAACAAGTATGAGGCCCTGCACTCAGAGAGTCAGGCAAAGGGCAGTCAAGAAGAGGATCTGTCTGGAGGGTCTCCCAGTTGTACCCCATTTACCAGGCGGATTACAACCACAGCGATAAAGAAAAAAAGAAGGGTAGTTGTGGCAGGCAACTCCCTTCTGAGGGGAACTGAGGGGTCTATATGCTGACTGGACCCATCCAACAGGGAAGTCTGCTGCCTTCCTGGGGCCCAGGTGAGGGATATTAGTAGGAGACTCCCTGAACTAATCCAGCCCTCAGATTATCACCTACTATTGGTAGTACAGGTTGGCAGTGATGAGATCAATAAAAGAGGTACCAGGGCAATTCAAAAGGACTTCAAGGCGCTGGGTCGATTAGTTAATGGGACAGAAGCACGGGTGGTGTTCGCCTCAGTTCCTGCAGTAGCAGGGATGAATGAGGAGTAGGAAAACCCATCTTATCAATAGATGGCTAAAGGATTGGTGTAACTGGCAGAATATGGTGTCCCTTCTATGTGCAGAAAACTTAAATGTAGTACACATGATCTCTCCCATAGTGTCAAGAGTCAAGGCATGAAAGTTTCATTGTGCTTCTTGGGGGGGTCTTAGGTCTTACAGTGAAGAGGTGGGACAGTCAAACGTAACAACAGGGTCAAACAATACCAGTATTGTAAATCTAAAATTAGGTGTTTGAGCTACCAGGGTAATACATTTCTGCCTTAGATCCTGATCTTTTAAAGACTTATGCTGGTACTTTTCTTTAAGCACAGACAAAGTGCCACTGCTTTCAATAGAGCTATTCAAGTGTTTAAAGACCTGGAGCTTTAGAGTGCTGATTCCTCAAGTCTGGGATTAGCTAAAATTTATAGCACCAGTAATTCTCAAGAAAGGCACAATCACTTGTCTGGTCTTATTTATATCAACATTTCCTCCAGGTGGAGGGAATTCCTTTAGAATAGAAATTACCTGCACTGAAAAGCCAAATGATGTTTTTGTAATACTGTGATAGCCTGCAACCAAAATAAGACTCTTAAGATGACAAAAGATCAAGACCACTGACATAAAATTGGATTAATATGAAAGAATACTGGCATGGTTTCATTTCTCCATTTCTCTCCACAATGGCTGTTATAACTAATTATTTAAGAGGACGCTTAGCATTCCGAAATGCTAACAGTAAAAAACACACAACAAGTAAAATTCAGAAACATAAATTTCCAACATGGTAAGCAGGACTCTGGTGTCAAGATTATGTCAGTAGTTTTCTGCTTTATTATGTTGTCTAGGTCTGCACTGACAGTTGTTGCTGGGAGTCTAGGAAGTAAAAGAATACAATCAGTCTATTTTTGCCTTCGATTTGTTGAGTTTGAAATTCACAGGAAGTTCTTCCACCTATTGGTGTTTCTTGAAAATAAACAAGGTTTTTTTTGATGAGAACTCCTCTAATGTTTTGGGAACACTCTGAAATTCAACAAAGACAAATGGAGGATCCTGCACCTTGGGAAGAATAACTCCTTATTAGGTAGACTGGGGGCTGGCCTGCTCAAAGCAGCCCTGTAGAGGACTTTGAGTCCTGGTTGACAACAACTGTCTGTGAGCCAGCAGTGTGTCCTTGCGGCCAAGAAGGCCAATGGTATCCTGGGGTGCACTATAAAAAGCATTGCCAGCAGGTCAAGGGAGGTGATCCTGCCCCTCTGCTCAGTCCCAGTGAGGCCACATTTGGAGTGCTGTGTTCAATTCTGGGCTTTGCAGTAAAAGAGGGACATGGAGCTCCTGGAGCAGGTCCAGTGGAGGGCTATGAACGTGATTAGGGGACTAGAGCACCTCATTAGCAAGGGAAGGCTGAGGAGGCTGGGCCTGCTCAGCCTTGAGAAGACATGACTGAGAGGGAACCTTATCAATGTTTGTCAGTATCTGAAGGGAGGGTGTCCAGAGGATGGGTCCAAGCTCTTCTCGGTGGTGCCAAGCAATAGGACAAGAGGCAGAAATGGAAGACAGGAAGTTCCACCTGAATATGAGGCAGAACTTCTTTACTGTGCGGGTTACCATGTACTGGGACAGAGTGCCCAGAGAGGCTGTGGACTCTCCCTCACTGGAGATGTTCAAGAACCATCTGGACACAGTCCTGTACAATGTGCTGTAATATGACTCTGCTCAAGCAAAGAGGTTGGACCAGATGGCCTACCTGTGCTCCCTTCCAACCTGACTGATTCTGTGATTTTAACCATTAACCAGGTTTGCTGCCGTTTTTCCTCTACCTTCAGGATGTAAGTAATTTGGGGGGGATATGGACTGTAAGAGGTTGATTATGCAACTCTCTATACTGTTACTCCATCCTCACAGCTAAAAGCAATGACATGTCTAGGCTGAGGCATGCAACTGCATATCCCACAGAGCATGCCTACTCAAACTTCATAGTGTGAGTCAGACTGTGGAAACATGTATGTTGTTGTGTATCGCACCATGTTTTATTTTGTCAGGACTGACAGCAAGAATTGCTGAATCCAGTAAATTTTTTTCTGTGAAAGGTCTCCAGTATTCCTGTCTCAGACTCTATGCATCAATTAGTGTGGATATATGAAAAAATGTGGCAACTAGTATTTTACTCCACCTGCAGTAAAAAATCAAATTACATTAACAATTTCTATGGATAATTCATTTTTCATCTGTTGTTCTAACAGAAATATAAATGATAACTGGGAAGAAGACAATATCATCTGCCCATTGTATTTTCCAATAACTTTTATATTTCTATTAAAATGAAACCTGAGGTAAGAATTACTTTATAAGCAAATGCCAAAGCACACAAACCAACAATACTGCACAATTTGTGCTGATAAAATCTGTCGGTAGTTTATTGGCTCCAGAAAGCTTCATCATGAAAATTAGCATTTAATTCTCAGAGGAAAAAAATATTTTTCATTTCTCAAAATATCATCTCTTACACTTTAACTTGAAGAAACCTATCCCCAAACTCTGTTCTCAGCAACTTTTGTGTCAGAGACAGACTGATAGCCATAGAAAGCTCCATTCCTCGCTCTGACAAGGTTAATCACTATAACAACTTCCATGACATTTGCCAGTACTAGTACCTTCCTGCATGAGGCTTTTCGGTACCTCATTCATTGAAAAGGTAAGAAGTTCACTCCATATTTCTTTTTAAGTAAACCAATAAAATTTTTGATTCCCCCTACACACCTGGAGAACCGTCAGTCACCACAGCTGTTTTTTTGTCAAAGCCACCAAAGCAACTCACAGTGCCCTTCACAGGATTAAAAATAAAATCCTTTTTATAGTGTCATGCAGGGATAACAGCCTCAGCCATTCCTCATGTACCTTAAAATCCTTGTTAATCATATAAAAAATATCAACAGTTGATTTAAAGTACAGCAGTTACCTCTGCACTTCCCACGAAGTGCCAGAGAATAAACAACTCAATTATCCATTTCCAGTTTCGGATTTTCAGTCAATATCACACATAGAGCTAACTCAGGTGACACTTGTCATGAAAGGGGTACCGATTCAATTTCTATTGTTGTTACTAGTACTTTCTCATCTTAGGGCACTGTGACAGTTGCTACAGCATTGCTATATGACAAATTCTGCATCAGATAACCCTATTCTTTGGCCCTGCAACTGATATATTTTACATTAAATGCACTAGTTTTCTGGCATGAAATCCTGGCTTCATTGTAGTCAAAGACAAAAATTCCACATCCTTCAAATCTTGAACACAGGCAAGGTTTTACCTCTCTTTATGCCATCCCCACATTGTTGAAACCCCCACTGTGGAGCAAAAGCATCTCTGTCACTGACAAACAATCTCCTCTTCCCCTATGTTCATTAGATTTCTCCATTCTTCATGAAAATAACCTGGCACAGTGTGCTGGTGACCTTGCGTCCGTGAGTAGCAGGTCCAGTAGGTCTGAGTTACAGCAGTTCAAGATATATGTTTTTTTCCTCTCTCAGTGCTACAGCTGTCTAAAAGCTCTTATTTTACTTTATGTTTTCGATATCTGCAACTCACTCCACCCTGTCTATTACAACTTTGCTCTCTCATAAAGCAATGATAGCCACTCGGTTGTTAAATGACCTTGCCCACAGCTAGTCTCTATTGGATCATTAGAAACCAACCTTAGGAGCAAACCCACATTTCCCTCAGGTTTGACTGGGAGAATGATGACCGAGTTATCAGACGATCTTATTGAAACCCAGAAAATGCCTTCTTAGCACATATCATAGCCATAGATGTCTTAGTGATGAAGGAAATAAGCTCTGGAGTAAACACTCTTGCTGAAGTTTGCCCACCCCTGTCAACATTTGTTTAAAAATATGTCGACATTTTGGACAAGGTTATAAAGATTTCCACTATGAACAGAAAAAAAATCTGCTGGATGAAACCGTGAGTGCCAATTCTGTTTCCATTTTCATCCTCCCCCATTTTTTTGGCCTATGGCTCACTTCTAAGAAAGCTGAAGAAGAAAAGGAAAGGTTATCAAAAAGGCAATGATTTACAAAAAGAGAGAAGCAGTGTGATGCACTGCACACCAGCATTCAGGAAAGGATGTAAAAGGGAGTGAGGACTGTATCTGAGACTCAACCTGCACTGTAAATCCTTGAACCTTGTCTGAGGAATGCCCAGGCAGGACAGCTTAACAAAAGAGAGGGGACAAAGCTCTGCCCCCACTTCCAAGTATTCAGTGTGGCTTTGTAACTTAAACACAACACTTGATGAAATATAAATATCTCACTGCAGATTTTTATTATTATTTCAGTGATGATTAAAGTGAATAAACAAATATGCTTCACCCTTGCCTGTAGCACTTAAAATTCAGACCCTGACATGATATGAAACCTGGAGATAGAAATGATAGAGAATAATATGCAATAAATTCATCAACCTTGATTGTCCAGCATAATGCAAAGAAAAGTAGGTAAACATGAAAAACCAGAAATAAATTTAAATTATTTGTTACAATTATCTAATCCATTAAAAGTTTTCAAAGTAACATAAAAAACAATTTTTTTTTAAAGTGTGATTTTTTTAAAACCAGGACTATAACTCTTTTTCTTCAGAACAGTACTTTCAATTGCAAAAGATGAGAGGGACACCTTTCAGCATTAATAAACTGAGGAATATTTATGAGAATTAGCCTGGCATCTTCTTTGAAGCACCAGACCCCTGAGATGAATATGATGGGTACAAGATAGACCTATTATCAGTGTGAGAGATGCTTCAGAATTTATGATGTGGTGTCACTCCAAGGGCATGCGGACACACAAGAACGTACCAACTCACTGCGGTTCAAGACATGCCTTACATTAAACCTCATGGTAGGAGGAGTCCACAAGAGGATTCCAAAGTCAGGACAGGCTTCTGGTGTGGGTGTCTGTGTCTGTGCAGGCACACTAACTTTGAAGCCACATATTGTTATTTGATGGATTTATTAATGCTCCAACAAAGGAAGCAGAATGAAATAGATACTTACCTTTTTAGCAAGTGGGAGAAATAAAGCATGAGAATGAAGTATATAATTAAACTTGATTAAAAATTATTATATTTCCATTGCATAATCCATGAAAATAAGAAAGAAAACAGAAAATAGAGGAAGTGCTATGAATACTGCCTGTGATTAAAAAGAAAAAGGGACTATCATTGTCTGACTCCCTTTTAGTATGAGAGATGAGCTCTTTGGTTTGTACTTTATTGGGCTCTCTTTCTGTGCTACACCACAGAGAGCTGAGAACATGAAGAAGAAATCTAAATAACTTGTTAATTAAAAAAAAAAAGAAAAAAAAAGAAAAAATGCTGATGACCTTTAAGTATTTGTGGGAATAAACCGTAAGCTAAAATTTGAAGCTGAAAAGTAATTGGCATTGCACCTCATTTTTTCCAGTTTCAGGCTTTTAATACAGTTCGGCTCTTGCTGACACACCTAAATGAGGTTTACGGAACCCACAGAATGAATTTTGCACTCATTAATGGAGAGGCAGCAGGACAAAAGCTGCAGGTATTATTTTCCTCTTTCACCTAGCTTAAATCACCACCCACCCATGATTCAGACTTCATGCATGCCTGTGGGCCACTGAAATGGAAAGCCTTTAATGCAGCTTGAGTCAAATGTGGCACTGGCAGAAAGTAGGCAAGCTAGATGACCCCTCTGAAACATCTTGACTAACTAATATGTACAAAGATGCAATCTCAGCATCTGTCAGAGCATGATAAAACAAAAAATGCTACCAGAATAAAACAAATTATGCAATTTCCAGGGAAAACAAACAAAACAGAACTCACAAAACCAGGCCAGTCCTCTGAGCAATGTATTTACAGACCCGCAACATCTTTGTGTAGAACAAAAAAAAGATATCTTGACTAAAAAGTTTCTGGTAAACAAACTGGCTTATATAGGGCAGGAGCAGTACCGACAAACAGGGGAACAGTGGAAGGACTCATGCTTCTACCTAGTGTGTAAAGATGTTGTAGGTCAATAATCACCTTCTGCATATCTGATGTGCTGGAGGACTGCTTAGAGTTCACAGCTGGCCTTCAGTGATGCTTCTGATTGTGAAGAAGGGGAAACTTTCCCCTTCTGAAGCCCATTACCTCTCAAGGTACTCACACTGCCTTGGCATGGCAGAATGCCATGTATTTGTTGCAGCTCCAGCCTGATGGCTTTGAGATCTTCCTGCCTAGAAGCACCATACAAGTGGAACTTCTCCTCATGGGCTACATAAGGGGCCTAGGGAATTAGCCTCAACTGGGTGTCTAAATGATCTCCATTACTTGAGCTGAGTGTCTAAAATTACACGATGCAAGTACCAGACTCCCTCTTTCCTTTGAATAAATACCTATTGTTGCTGTTGCAGCACGTGCATTCATTTTGAAATTATTATCTGTTTATTTGGTTTGAGTGACAGTGGCAATGTACCTAGGGTAGAGACCTGAGCACTGGCAACAGTGAAAACCATGATATACATTCCAGTGGTCAGCTTGAGACAGGGCTCAATTGACCTGGTACCACATGGAGCAGGCAAACTTCAAAAGTTTCTTGCATTTTGAATAACCGTTGGTTTAGAAGATGCTAGGAAAAAACCTCATAAGTAATTGCATGATCAAATGAAGTCATTTTAATCACAGTTGTACAAAATATGGTGTATGTACCACAAGGAAATAATGTTCAATATACTCGGTGGAATGCTCCAGTATATTCTTGTTCACTGAAAATTACTTGGAAGAACTGGCACCTCACTATATCTTGCCAAGAGCCTGAAGGGAGCTTCTGTAATGAACTCCCTACCTTTAGCTTTCCTTAGCATTGAAATGTAAGTGCGGAAAGTGTTACTATGAACAGCAAGTGTAGGGACAGCATAATCTACGATGATGGCAGGTATTATTTGGAAGGAGCTTATGTCATATGAAAAAATAAACCTAAACAAATAGCCAGTCTGCTGATGCCTGAACATTCCTGTGCTCTGAAGCACAAATCTATCATTGCCCAAATCTGTTTGGGCTGAATAAGAACAATTCTGCCTCTGAGCCAAAACAGTTTTATAGAGTAAGATGGTGCGATGGAGATTCATTCTGTTATTCTCCCTCCTTTATGTATGGAAAACTAAAAAAAAAGGCAAAGCAAAAGAGAATGGAGGATAAACACTGGGTTTTTTTGCTTGTTCTTCTTTAGCTACATGAATGTATTGTGATCCACAGTTGTGAGAGGCCAGTAGAGCAAAGCTGACCATGCAGTTAGATTCCAGGAGCTGGCTGGTCATGGTCTGGTTTTGGGTCATTGGTTCCCAATGGGGCTAGAATACAGGCAACATGGTATTCACGATGCACACACTGCAAAGTACCACATCAGTGCTGAGGGGCAGATTCAAAACAGGAGATGCTAGTGGACCTGTGAAAAAAGTGCTTTTCAGTGTGAGATACGGAAAGAATGAGGATATACACCATGGTAGACCAGTATGAGAGAAGACTGAGGGGCAGTGAATACTCTTCTTCTACTTGAGTCCAAGAAAGTAAGTATTTATTCTAAAGATCAAATCTAACTTACCTACCCAAGGGCCTCTTTGGTTGCCTTGCTTGTACTATTTTTTTAGAAATTATTGCCAGGAAGAATTAAGATGAATTAAATAGATTGTTTTAGTTTACCTTGGTGTCATCCCTGAAAGGCAAAAAAAAATCTTGTACTGATGCAACGTCCATACATTTATTTTTCTTGTACTTAATGTCTACCGTAGTGCTACATCTTCGAAAAGCATGCTGCTAAATTGTGCAGCCTGTAAAACAGACATCAGGAGTTACGTGCACAGTGTGAAATACCCCATGATTTAATTTGAATTTACACCATTACTGAGACACTCGTGCAATTATGTGCTGCATTACATTTCCAGCTGGAGACCAGAGATAAGGTGTTGCAGAAATACCTGTAGACCAATCCCAGTCTTTAAAAATGGATTAGCAATTGGAGGTCCCTTACTTCAGAGCCTTGAAAGGGCTCTGTTCAAGGGGGGGCAAAGGAAAGAGAGCAAAAGGAAAGATGCGTTCAGCACGATCTGAGAGACAACCCTTCTAAGTTATGTCAAGCTGGGCATCCTGATGTAACAGACCCTTATGAGAGTTCAGGTACACGTGAAGATACAGACCTCAGTCTGACTGCAGATATTGCAACAATGCCAGAACAAGGGACAGCATATGCCTGCACTGCTGCCAGAGCTGACAATAAAACAGACACAGACCCATCTCCAGCCCTGTCAAGCTCTCTGGGAGGGCAGGGTACATGGGCGACTAATGCATTTCTGCAGGTGACACAGGAATAAGAGGAGGATCTAACATTTTGGTCTCTTGTATACCCTTGCAAACCATGTCGTAGAGTGACCCTTACTTTAAGGTGATACTCTTCTCGTAGTTTCCTATTTTCCTTCAGTAACATAAAATAGCAACTTTTTTAAAATATAAATATACAGAGACCATATAATTTATCTTGTGTGGAAACAAGAAAGGTTTAGGTGCAAAGGAAAGACATTTAATAACTCTCATGACCTGTACAGCCTCATCAATTATGGCATTATTCTATTTGCAATGTGGGACCAGAGTGCAGCAAAAAGACGTCTGCTGCTTGACTGACAAACGGCTGGCATAACAAACATCCAGTGTGATGTGAACGATCATTACTTCTAAGGGCAATGTGGACTCTTTCTCTCTGACTCGGTTTTATCTTTGAAGGTGAATGCCTGCTCACCTTCAATATATTCTGCCTGCAAATAGGCAAATGCCATTGTAATGTTTCTCATTTTATCTTTTTCTATTGAGCCTGAGGAAAGAAGTTACGAGGAAGAGAGAGAGATATTTTTGTTTTCTCTTTGGAATCTTCTATATAAGAAAAACTTAATCAAAGGGCACTGTTTCTCATTTGGTTTTGAAATAATTTCGCCTTTCAACATTCCCAGCATATGTCAAGAGGAATAGAGGCTTGCAGGAAAGGCAGATGAAATATCCTCCTGTTGTTATTTATTGATTTTGTACAGTTCAGCATGGAAGTTTCATATAACAAAACCAGCAGCTTAAAAAAGATGGCCAAGGCATGAAGAACCACTTAAGTACACCACTAATGAAACAAAAGTACACACAAGGTTATTGCCTTTGAGAGAAATATGCACACAAACACCCTTGTACACGTGTGCACTTCTGTGGAAGGGGTGAGAAACACCCGGGGAGCTGAAATTTACCCCTGTGATATGCCAGGTAGCTAGACAGCCTATGGGGGCTTTGCCCTGGACTCAGCTGTGGCAGAAAGTACAGATTCCTATCCCCAAATAAGCACAGTCAGTATTGCCTCCATCTGTCGATATACAGATAACCCTGATCTGTACCAGCCCTGGGTACTTAGCACACCATGCAGAGTGGTGAGCAGCTGCTCCGGTGATCCCACGCTAAACCTTAGCTGGTACTGTTTCACTTTTTAATATTAAGATCAGAAGGTGGTATAAATCCATTGTTAGGCAAGCCAAAAAACAAAGCCAAAAGAGTTGAGTCCAGCAGTGCAGTGCTTTGCAGGCCATATTCTTAAAGGCTGCCTACCTATACACCAAATTCAAACACATTTCCATTGTTTGTATTGACCACAAATATCCTTTCCTTGTGAGCTATTTTAAACACACAATGAGATTAAACCCAAATCCATAGATGTTTTAGTTCGGTTTTGTCGATTGGATGAAGGCACATTAAAAGTCTTCAAAAAACCCCCACAAATCACACCATAAAACAAACAAAAAATCCCTACCTGAAGCACAGAAAAGTGGTAATATTACCATTATGCTATTTTACTCGGCAATGATACAGTTTCCTCATCAAGATAAACTACTCAGCTTTCAGCCTGGTAGTTTTTCTGCTCAGGAACTGGATTACTGCCTCATAAAACAGTGCAATGGTGAAATTATCACTTTGGTATTAGGCAGGTACTGCAAGGTGCTCTCGTTCTGTGTTAGGTGGGACACTTTATGGTGGCCATAAAGCTGATGTGGCTTCAAGTACTTGCTACAATGATAAATTAATGAATCATACTGTGGGCTGTGTCTTGAACAAAATGGAATATCTTCTTTTCTTGCAACATGCACTGGAATGGGTGAGGTTGTATGCAAGTGGTATGGATGTCAAACTGGAGGGAGAGGGTTGAGATGAAGGTGTATGAAGCTAAGATGAAAGCATATATTTGACACTTCATTAATGTGCATTTCTACTGAACTCTGCTTCTCATTTTCACTGTTTCCCCTATCCCATCATTTGGGAATGATCAGGTGCTAACTTTTGTGCAACACCATGTGGGACACTTTAGGTAAAGTAGAGCTTACTGCCTTCTTTCATCAGGTGCTCACAGACAAAGAAGAGAAGATCTGTGAGGAGAGCAAGTGAGTGTCCCAAATCCTGAGTTGTAGCTGGATTGGGAGCAAACACCACCATGCTCCAGGACTGCTTGTGAGTAAAAGAAATGAGTACTCACTACAACAAAAAAACCTTATCTCATTCCTTACAGTCTGGGTAGATACAGAGGGATGGGGGTGTACAGGGAAAATGTCACAAAATATACAGTATTTAAAAAGTCTGGAAGGAGTAGTGTGGGGAGACCTTTTCTGTACATGAGTAGGCTAATTCTGTAGCGGAAAGAATATCAGTTCTGTGGATTAGAGTATATTTGGATTGAAAAATAATGACATCACATGGTGGCTGAAGGGAGAGGTAAAATACAGCTGAAGCAGGCAAAAGGAAAACAGGCCAAGGTAAGCTTCGCACCTCCCTACCTTGTTTGGTTATCAAGGATATTAGCTACTTTCACAGACATGCAGAAAGTGGTTATTTGGGGTTCTCCTCCACATTCTCTTCCCACAGTTTTGAAATGTTCTGGAAGCAATTTTTTTTGCCCCTAAAATGAAATATCAGATTCAAATATTGTCACAATCACATGTTTTATAAATTTCCTTAAGCTTAGCTTAAAATTTCACACTGTCTGAATGGGCATTGAAACATCATTTATCAAAAGCTGAAGTTTGTCTCAGAATAATTAGAAAAAAATCAAATAAATTGAGAATAATTTTAATAATTTTGCTGATTAAAAAAAAGAGTGATTAAAACATTCTCAAGATTTTTAAGCAAACATGAAAGGGTTAATTTTTAGTAATCTAAAGAATAAGAAAATTAAATATGCCTTATGTTTTAAAAAAAATTCTCTTTTCAATTTTAATAAATCAAAAGTCAGAGAGTAAAGGTGCAGGTGTTTCAGATGAATGAGTAACTAAACCATCTTTGAGATTTGACCTTCACATCTAGTTTAAAATGAATACTTGTCAGCTTTATGTGCTTACCTAACTTGAGACTTATTCAAACACTCCCAATCTTTTAGCTACTACGTGCATAAAGATTTCAAAGGCATTTATTGACTCTGGATACATTATACCTGGGGATGTCACTACTCACAAGAAATGTAACAAGATACTGTAAATATGTAAAACACACATACATCAGACAGAGTTGGCTCAAAGCTCCTCAGAAATGTAAGTGACTGCAGTTTTGCTGCCAAAAGGATGAAGAGGAGATGATGCAAGACTGAAAACAGACTTTCCCTGCTAAATGGGAGAGAAGAGGACAAAGGGTTGCATCTGGGATGACCAGATACCCAAAAGGCTGGATCTGCCATGTCAAACACTGCTTGAGGAGTGGTGTGAAGACAGTAGCTGACAGTTTAGGAGTATTACTCTCCTCCCACACTTGTGTGTGCCCCTCTGTGGCCTCTTTGCTGCAAAGGGAACCCCAGTGTTACCATCCCCTGCTGCATTTGAGTCCAGCCTGTTCAGGAAATGATGGGACAGGGGCAACACCACCTAAATTGGAGCCTTTGAGTGGTCCCAAACAACATACATAGCATTTCCAGCAGCAGATGGACTGGGTTAGTGTTTTGAAAGATGGGAGAATCCTGCATAGCATTTGATGACAAACAAATGACAGTTTTCCAGTTTTCTGTTGTAGGACACAGGTAAGTGACCTCTCAAGCTGTCTTAATACCCTGTTATCCACAAGCTCAATACTCAGCCTTTAGACAGACCTCCCATTAGTTTAAACACTGTGTAAGCCTCTCTTTTCTCCATAGTTCTTATCTACAAATGCTCTGAAAGACCCCCCACTGCTCAGACATTTTAAAAACCACAGTGAACTTGATCACATGATCTGATTGTGTGATTCCCTATGCATGTTCTTACAGGACTCAGACATCAGCTTTCAATCACTTAAAACACTACATAAAGTCCAGCAATACAAGGTTGGTTACATTCATGTATAAGGTTCCATTTGGAAGTTGGTTTCTGCTAACCTATGGTGCCCAGTTCTCAGGTGATCTGAAGGTACTGGCGCAGAGGCAGGATGCCTGGGTACTGGGCTTTCACATTCTTTTGCTGAGTCCAAGCAACATCACTGAGAAATTGAGCTGGCATGCAGCATGGGAAACATTGCACAGCAAGAGGAATCAACTGCACTGTGGTATTGTCCTGTGGAATGTCTTCCGCAATAGGAGTGAAGAAGCTGCATCCATGGAGCCTCTCTTCTTGATTATTTTGTTTTCAGGAACAGCTAGTTACTGTAGAAATTGCTCCGTGGTTCATTCTTTTAAAGTCACACTTTTAAAGGAAAACTGGTGGCCCTCTCTGCATTCTTAATTTCCAAGAAACAGACTTATGGGTTATACTAAACTAAGTTTGAACTATTCGATTACTTCCTTCATTAATTGGTGGCTGGAAATGTCAGACTCTTAAGGTCCCATCTTCTTTTCTCATTCCTACTAGCCACACAACATTCTTCATGGCAATCACTCCCTGTGGTTGCCCTCGCTGTATGCATGCTTTCGCTGCCTCAGAAAACAACAGCAAGAGAAAACAACAGCACCAGAAAGCCTATCACAAATCAAAACCCAGTCTTTTGAGATAAGCTAACTTTGGTAAATGCTGAATAAGCAGAAGTAGGCAAACCTTCGTTTTTGCTGCTATGTAGATTTGGTTATTATCATGACTGATTAAAAGAAACATATACATCATGGAGCTCAAAATGACTTTTTTGATCCCTTCCCCTGGGCATGAATCTTTGGATGCTTTCTTTCTCCATCTCTTTCTCTTTGGTATCAAGCTGAGGAAGAGGTACTTGCATCGCTCACCTCGCTCCTCTGTTCTGACCTTTGGGTAGATACTATCCATGCATGCAAATTGGGAATGGAACATTAATCACCTGATGGCATTGAGGTTTACTCTTTGCCATAAAATCGATGTTCAGACACCAGAGGTAAGTCTGATGGGAATAACAATCTAATGTAACTTTTCATTTAGTTCATGCCCACTCTTAATATTGCCAATGAGAAAGCACTGTTTCAAGCTGAAAGACAGTCCATTCAGAAATTCAGTTGTTTTGTTGATCAGGATGGAGCCACAAAAAATTACCAGCTCTGCCATGCAGTGTTTGTCATTAGAAACAAACAAACAAACAAACAAATGTTCACAGTCACTCACATCTATGCCAAATTCTACAACGCCAAAATATTCTATGAAAGCTGCCAAGCCTTATAGGATTTATTCACCATTAAAAATAACCCAACAAACCAAATCAAACCAAACAAAAAAACCTAAAACCAAAAAAAAAACTCAACCAACCAACAAAAAAATGAAAGAAGAAAGAACGAACAAAACCCCAAAGTGAAAGTGTTAAGCAAAGCAAAGTACTTAAAGGTAATGGGCCAGATCCATAAGCTTGTCTGTCAAGATTTCTGCATTCAATTATCTCTCAAGCAGGAAACAGACAAAATGTCTTTCAAGAGGTGACATTCTTTTCATTACCTTCTTTGTGTAGAAGCAAGCTTCATTTGGGCTCCAGGAATAATGACAGACAAAAGGGAGAAATATAATTATTTGTATACTCGCTATCAAATCAAATCAAAGCAAAACAAATAAGTGGGGTTGGTTTCCAGTGTGTGAAAACTATCATATTCATATGTTGTAAGAACTGCAATAAAAATGTCTTTAAAGATATCATACATTATTTGATTTAGACTGAAAGCTTGCAAAATGGAATAATTTATAATGCCACTGTATTACTGAAGAGTGTGCACCACAAAGAGGAATGATGTGCTGAATTAAATGGCACAATTCACTTGCTAAAATACTTAGGAACATAAATGCAAAAGCTTAAAAAAATGGATAGCAGAGGGGATGTGAATGAGAAGAGAAAGGCTAACCATTATGTGATGTGAACTCAGTTCAGCTTCAAAGCTCTTCCCTTCTTGGCAAGGAAGAGGAGACAACTCACAATGAGCAGGAGCACTGCGCCAGACCCCAACAGAGAAGGGGCATCCTTCAGCTGCAGTGGACCACATGGACTTGAAGTCAGGCTTGCAGTCCAAATGCCTCTGCTTCTTGTTTCATGACAAGTAGACATCTGGACACAGCACGAGGGTACCCAGAAAACTACCAGGAGCAAAGAGATGCCTTTGCTGCATTGTCCCTGATCACATCTGACTGAAAAGGAGGGCTCGCATGGGTACAAGTGGCACCGCAGCTGAAATTGTGGGAGTTAGCACAAGGCCACCTGAGCCAAATCTTTTCAGACTGTTGTCCTCTGCATCTCCTGCTCTTCCTTCTCCTTAATCCTACACCCTCTCTTTACTATGAATCTGTGAAGCCAGGCCTTCGGGGTGGCAGTAACACAATGCTGTTTTGTTTTCTCAAAGAAAACTGCTGGTTTGTCTGCAGAATACAACTAGGCAGGCACAGTGCACTAAGGGAGGGCTTTTCAAGGGGGGTGGATGGCACTTTAAAAAAAAGGGCGGGGGGGTGGAAATAGGCTGGCTTTATCTGTGTGCTGGTCTGCATTTTTCTAAAAGCTGCTGGTGCAAGTTAAGAAACTGCATCTTCTGTAGCAAAAACATACAAGCCAGCATTTAGGTCTTTCACTTCCTCACTGCCTCCTGCTGCCCAGTGCAGAAGACATTAATGAAGACTCCAGGAGCTGGATGATATCCTTCACACTGGCTGATAGAAATGGGAACCACGAAACTGGAGCCTGTGGATACCAGAGCATGTCAACACTTCTCTTCATCCCCATTTGCTGAAATACCAGGTCTCACAGCATTTGTTCATTTGTCATCTCTGTGTGTGAAGCGAGACATATTCTGGACAGAGGCAGGCTTATTTTTGCAGAAGACATTTCTGGTCATGGTTTCATGGATGGAAAGCAAGAGAAATGCATCCAGAAACATGGCAATCACCAATACGCTTGCTTCTCTGCTGCCCACAGGCAGTTAGGGTTTCCTGGCTGTTCCTAGTTGACACAGATGTTTAAAATGTTAATGACTGTCTCTGCGGTTAAATAAACATGGAGTCCAACAACTAATGCCCAGGATCAAGAGAAAAGTTTATTGGAAATAGGTGCTTTCCTTTAAACTTCTGAACGATGCAGCTGTAGACCCTCACAGCCAGATTTGGTGCATCTGGCGTTGTGTCCTAACCTGAGAGTCCTCCTATCAGAAGAAAAAAAACCCCTGACTGCTACACTCCATGGCAGCTCATCTTTGTATTCACAGAAAGAAAAGCTCATCTTGTAGATGTGGAGCTCCTGGGGCAGTCCCAAACCAAGTCAGCACACCAGCCTTTTGAAAAAGGGAAACATTTCTCTAGTTTTCAAACATTAAGCATGTATCCAAGGGCAAATATTGTCCACTTCTAACATGCTATGGGAAACCCCTGGGCAGTATAGCTGCAGAATGTAGGGCTGATTAAAGAGTTCCCTGATACTGACTGTATGAAACAGCCAGATGCTCATATGCTTTATTCTTTCAATGTTTGTCTGCAACAGACCGAGTGTTTGCCTCTCCTCAAATTGTTGTTCTGCACTGCCAGAAAAAAAACTTAAGGAGTTCTCAAATTTTACTATACCAAGAGAGTCTGGGAGAAGGGAGTGAGTCACTTTTCTACATTACTTCTTTAAGGATTGTTTTATGCAAATCTTCTCACTTCCTCTAACCTTTGAAACAACATCACTGATGAAAAGTGAGAAATACTAAAAGTTTTTCTCCCTCTGGAAATACAGCCTTTAGGCACCAAGGATAAGAAGGCAAAAGGACGAAAAAGCAATGAGGCAGTGAAAAGACAGACTTACTTTTTCCTGTCTTTTATAAGGTAAATATTAACTACTGAAGGCTATTCAGTCACTAATCTAAAACTGTGCCCCTTGTTTAACAATTAGACATGACACAGGCAGAAAATGTGATGCTGAAACCACTCAGAGAAAGGTGGTCCATGTAATTATTTGCATTAATAACATTTCTTTATCTTGTCTTTGGCATTTGCTTTAAACACAAACTGTATGAATACAAAGCTTAATTGTTCTGAACTACTTAATACAATTAATGATAGAGAAACAGGTGCAAGGATGCATTTCTCTCACTCTGTTGGAATTTATCTCAATCTGTGTCCACCAAAGTATTTTAAAAACTGAAAAACCAGCTTTTCATACAAAGAATTGTTCATAAACACAATAAATGAAGGTAATTATATCCTGTAGTCAACCAAATTCAATGTGATTCACATATCATAGTCACTTGACTTCTCTCTGGATTTGCTCTGAATGACAAATCTCTGAGTTGAAATCCTTTTTGTTCCAAGCTGTTATGAAGCCATTTACACTAAATGATGGCAGCACTTGGAAAGGTGGCTGAGAGTGAGTTTCTACTGCAAGTAGTGCTCTCACTTAGCAAAATCATGGCTTGTGAGTATGTACGTGGCAGGTTTTTTATTTTACTTTTTGGTTTTGGTTTTGTTTAGATTTTTTTTTTTAATATTATATAGGGAGAATAGTTAAGTTAGATACCTCTGTGGAAAGCTTTCAGTTTCCCAGAAGGTCACTGTCATGTCATTATTTGACCTCAAATCTACTGCCTCTGAAAGTACATTTTTGAACATCCGGCCCTCAAACAGCAGCAATGAATTTCCTGACAGACATCTACATGGCCTGCAAACCACCCAGTGCATCTAGTGCACCCAGTGCTACCAGGTGCAACAAATACCTAGTGCAGCTCTGGGACCCCCTGCACACATGCTTCAACCCCTCATATACACAACGTGAGACCTCACCTCTTTGCTCATATCATCCCACCCCAACCAGTTTCCCATCCTCCACACTCATGCAGAGGAAGCAATCCACCTGCTTTCCCCACCCTCCCAGCCTCTTTGTACCTGGATCCCTCTACAGCTCTGAGGTGCTTCCTACCTGGGCCAATGCTCAGCTGCCCAGATCCTGTCAGGGCAGCAACCTGCACGAGGCATGCACTGCCTGCCTGCAAAGTGCTTGCCTGAGCAATGGTCTCAGCACTCCACACAAGCTGAGCGACAGGTGATGCTGAGGAGCATCACAACACTTGAGGCTTGTTCTTGGACAAAAATTTGGATTCCTTTCCCAAATTCATTGTGTATGCAGAGTGGGAGAAGAGAACTGCAGAAAGACTTTGAGTGGAGAAATACTTCATTTAGTCTCTTTATGGCTTGCCTTTTATTCCAAAATAAATTCACAGAGAAGAAAATAGGTAAACTGAATATTCATCAACCAGCAACAGTGGTAATTCTTCAAGAGCTTCAATGCCTGTTTACAGTGTTGAAATAAGACTTGCCCTACGGTACAGTAGTTTATCAGATGATACAGAAATGATAAGCATTTCCTTTCATTTCTAAATTAAAAATATAAAAGCTAGCCAACACTTGGGATGAAGCATAATATAGCACTGAAGAAATTTGTTGTGACCCTCCCTCCTCCTTCAAGAGTGTGATGTTTCTGGTATATTGAAAACTGTTGTTGGGATTGTCTCTAAAGATTGAAAGAGTCTATAAATTTTCATGAGCAGCAAGCTATGTTGCAGTTACAGCAAGAACTGTACGTGCACTGTATGTGTGTTAAAGGTATCTGAATTTACAAACAATAATTAAAATACAAACTACCTATGTAAAACATTATCTTCCCTTACACTCATCCTGTTGTTATCAGTAGGATATTGAGGATTGTAATCGATGAATGCAAAAAAAAAAAAAGACGAGGAAAAGAGACAAAAAGAAGAGTTCAAGAGAAATGTAAGAATCCTTCTGAAGCTGGCAACAGCTGCTGAGGGGGGACTGTCTGGCTCTGATCTGAGATTGATGGCCACCCTCTGCTCTCTGCTTTTCAAAGTAATGGTGAGCAGCTCAGCACAACTCCAGCTGAGTGCAGCAAGAGGGTAAGAGCCCTCCTTAAAGCCTTTTCCTTGCTCCTGAGAAACACCAGTGGGACTCTGTGTGAGCCTGCCCTTGCTGAAATGTCCTCAGTTAGCATGGAGGCTCAAGCAGGGTCTGTGGGTCAATGCTAATATCTGCAATTGTGAGATGAACAACTGTCAGAGGGCACAAGAGAGTTTCCAGCCCCAGCAGGATCAGTCAGAAACTCCAACCAGTTCTGTGGAGAGTATTTTAAGGGAAGAAGATCCATGCATTACTCACTGAAAACACATCTAACACTGATTTTAAAGTTCATGTGAGAAAATCACAACACACAAGCATTTTATCGTGCATTTACCTTGACAGCCACCTGTGTCTTCTTTGAAATGATATGAGATCTTGAGGCATGATAACAATTAAACATGGAACTGCTAATTATATACACACTTCTGCTAAGCTGTATATTCACTTTGACTGCAGTGTTTATTATGGTGCTAAAGATGTTCTTGTGATGACTTTACACAGTAAATGTACAGCAGATTATTTTTTACTTTTTTTTTTAAAGATGGGACTTGTAAGACTTGTAACTTCTCTCCCTTAGGGACATACAGTGGCCAGGTAGTATCCACTGTTTTCTTTCAATATTAAAGCAATATTGGTATGGAGAAAGTGAGATGATCACATACATACTTAGTCTCCTTTCTCCCATGGATTCTAACACATCTTTAACATTAAGGATTCAAACTGTCCCACTGAAGTCAATGCTATTCTTTGCATGCTTAAAAGTACAGGAAGTATATTGATTCAAATTAACATGACCTGGATTTATATCAGGATATTTCACTGTTGAGTGTGACTGAATTTTAATGTTGCTCTCTATGCATATTCACAGTTCTTTCCCTCAAGGTCTTGCACTATCTCCTAAACATGTCTGTTACTGGCCTTGTGCGTTCTTAAAAAACAACTCCAACCAACGAATGCCAAGGACTTTGACAGACAGTTACACTTGAACAGATAGTTACTCTGGGGTTTTTTAAGATGAGACTGGATATGGCACTTAGTGCCATGATCTAGTAACAACGGCAGTGTTGGATCAAGGGTTGGACTTGATGATCTCGGAGGTCTTTTCCAACTCAATTGATTCTATGATTCTATGATTCTGTCTGGCCACCTCTTCTGGACTACCTCTGTAAAGGTGCTGGCCTTACAAAGTTCATCGCAGAATCAGGCAGTACCTCCATTACAGTGCAGTTGGCAGCTGCATAAAGGAGAGAAAGGGCAGCTGCAATCCCACTGTGAGCTTCATGTCGCTTGGCCTAAGAGCTGGTACATTTTTTTCTTTTCGATCTTGTCTGTGTAGAGCTCATTGCAAAACAAGGGCATCAAAGAATTTCAAATACCCTCCCTAGCAAGTTAGTATCACACTGCTGATGATGGAACCTCGTGGGCTTTGCCTAAAGAATTCATCAGATCATAGCAAAGGAAAAGCTATGTCACAGGAGTGTAAGCCCTGGTTGCAGTCCCAGTTGAACAGATCAGACACTTCTGAGTTATCTGGGCTGGTCTCTGCCAGATGCCCAGTCTCTCCTGGGAGGTGTTTTCTTTCCTTCCTTCTCCTGAGAAGCCTGGCTTCAGTAAAGGCTGAATTGTAATGAGAGAGGTTTCTTCATCTCAACTCTGAGAGAGGATGGATACAATTAAGCTGAGTACAAGCAGCACCCAAACTCATATTCCCAGTGAGTCCCTTTAAACTGGCCAAAAGGATTTCACTGAGTTTCTCAGATAGAAATATGTATTAAAAAAAAAAAACAACTAAGAATAGAATGTTTTTCCCAGAAAAGTTTTTTTCCTTCCTTAAGTAAGAAGCAAACCTATTACAAGGATGATAAAAACTTCAAAAGTAATCTCAACTTTCAGGGGCTTACTGGAACACCACCACAGACAACCAAAGGGTTTGTGTTTGCTGTGGGAGTAGTTTGGTTAGGTTTTGGTTTACCTTGAGTCAACATAAAGACTTTTTATACTCCTTCCCCTACAAAAAGTATTGCTTTCAGCCATCCCTAGGTGCATATTCATCTCCTTTTACACGACTACTCAGATTTTAGGTCAGTAGTGGGTTTTTAAGAACACAGTCAAAATGTATAAAAATGGCACTGGTTAAAGTAGCCCCCCTCCCTAAACTGTTATAGTCCACAGGCTCCAAACCCAACACATCTTGGCTGTCATTACCTTTGCCTTGTAAGCACAAGGAGGCTGACAACCTTACCAAAGCTCTTAAATTAATGAAAGCCAATCAAAACACACAAGTTAGAGGTGTACATCTCACTGGAGTGGTTCCACTTAACTAGTTAATGTTTAGAAAACCTTTTGGTATCCACAGATGAAAGGCATGATAATGGTGCAAGGCATCACTGTTGTTACCTGCAGATGGTAAGAAGTTACTGTGAGTATATCATAAAAATCTGAAGGCTGGAGAATTTCCTGTAACATCACAAAAGGAACTGCAATGGTCTTCTGTTTAGTCTGGTTCTGTACAGTCAGGATTTTAAAGGGCCTTGAAGAATTGCAATAAGCAGCAGTTTCCAGTAGATCCAGAGAAATCTACATAATCTATCTTGATTTGTTAATTGCCTTAATGTCAGGCCTTCAGCTGGTGGTTTCAAAATCTCTGTTCTGCTACGTATCCTCTTCTCATGCTCCAAATACTTCACGACTACTCTGGAAAAAAAAAAAAAAACAAAACCATCTCTGGTCTTTCTGTTTGTCATGCCATTATAAACCCAAATCTCTCCACGAGGCATGACCCCTAAGTCGCCTTCCTTGGATGTCACAGCAAGGGAAGTCTGTGCTTGGATTGGGATGGATTCACAGCCCCAGAATGGCAGCAGTTAGCAAGGCATCAATATTCCTGCTGGTATAGGGCTTTAGAGGGTGGTGTCCTGCCTGCTTCAGCACAGCTGCAAAACCCTCTTTTGCAGCCTGAATCCAACATGTCAGGTGGACAGTCAGTGAGTCCTGCACCAGCCAGAGAAGCTATATGCAGTGTGCCCTGTCCTGGAGCATAAGACAAGCTGGACTGTATGGGGAAAGAAGAGGAAGGACTCAAATTCTGGAGCCAGCCCTTGGCTGGAAACTCTTTTAGGAGCATGATGCAGCCAGGAACACAGGCACCATCTGGTTCGCACAGCCCTCGTGACAAAGAGAAAAAACAGAATAAACTCTCTGGATAATAAATTTTGTGGTCCAGGAACACCTGAGATGATAATGAAGAAACAATGTTAATTGTTTTAATAGCTTTAATTGAGTCTGCAGTCTTTTATGCTGAGTTTGTATTTCTTGCTGCTCTGGATGCAACCCACATCCCTTCTGGAGCTGGCCAAATGGCAAAAGCCAATTCTGTTAAAAGCTAAAGCTGAAGTGCTAAGAATATACAGTGGACCAGCAACCCTGGAGCTTTAAGTGCCTCAGGGTTGCTTTTTATTTTTTCTTTTCTTTTTTATTTTTTTTTTGTAAAGTATAGGGCACAGGTATGATTTAATTTCATCATTCAGAAACTTAAAAAAAAAAAAAAAAGAGAGAAAAAAAGGTTATGCCCTCTATTGGCACAGAAAAGTATCATTTTGGTTTCTCAGACAGTTAGGATATACATGTTTTTTTAAGATCAACCCCATGAATAAAGCAATCACACTGATCTGATCTGGCCTGGAGAGCTCCGACAGCAGCATGAGAGGCAGCTTGGTCTAGTGGACTGAAAGGCAACAATTCCTCAGGTCTAATCCTGGCTGACACAGAGCCACTGTGTGGCCTCGGGCAAGCTCCTTAAAAAGACATGTCAGGTTAACTTAGGCCTAAAATTAAAGTTTTACAAATATACATATTTGCAAATACTTCCATCAGTAGAAATGAATGTCACATTTTTTATATTTATGTTTAATTCCAGTGGGGAAGGGAAGCAATATTTCCAGTTAGACATCTTGTTTTCTGCACTGCAGCCTCAGCTAGAGATAGTGTGTGAAAACAAAACTGGTCAAAAATTGCTTCTACAAAGAAGAAGAATTCTGTGGCTTTTAGACAGCACAATCTTGATTCAGAGTGCTCCTGAGCAGTGGGTTCTAGTAAGTGTTACAGACTCATTCTCACTCAAGGACCACTAAGTATTAATTAAGTATATGCTCAGTAATAACTACAGCTCAAGAACCAGACTCTGCTCTCTGGTGAGTGCTTTCCATCACCCTTGCCAGCATGAATTAGAAGCAAACTTTCAGACCTGTGCAGCTACCCATGCTGCTACATCCAAGGGCAGGCACAGACAGTGTTTTAGAGGTTACAGAGGTGTTTAAGATGATTTATGTCCTGTGTAATATTAACTTGTTAATATTTTTCAAGTCACTACAGCTTTCCGTGATTCTGTTTTTCCCCAAACAGCTTCATCATAATGACCACTACTGCTAGACTGGCCAGCACTGAATTATAAATGGCCCTTATTTAGTGAGAGTTTGGATTGTGAAACATTTCTATTTGTATGGTGATATTACTGCAATGCTACTGCACTCCCTTAAGAGATGAGATTGTCTCAAATAACACTGTGTTCAGTAATTTGGGTTGCTGTGGAGGGGAGTTTTCCTCCCTTACTGGAAAGGGCAGTTTCTTGTTATCATTTTATATGACTCCCTGTAATTCATGATTTTTCTAGAGAAAATCTGGGGGAAGGATTTGCCCTGGGAAAGAGGCCAAGCCTACCACCTTGCAGGAGTCAGGAAGAGCTGCAGGTGGCCTGCACAGACATATGAAGAGAACAGATAATATGAAGAGAAAATTAAGTGCCAGACAAGGAGGCATCAAAGGAATTAATACCTCTCTATGCCTTACAGGTACAGTGGGAAACACAAAGCCAGAGCCAAAGTCCCACCACTGGATAAATACTGGCTGTGAGACAGAAATTAAAGAGGAATAATGATGGTCAAATTAAAATGTGTCAAAAATTGTCAGTGGTTGCACAAAGCCCTGCAGTGAGGCAGGTTTGTTCATAATATCCATGAGAGGTCTGAAAACGAGCTGCAAGGTGGTAAACCCTGCATATTCCACAGAGTTACAGGGGATAATTAGGACTGGAGGCTGTATGGCACTCCGGTGACATGCCATAAAGCTGGGTGAACTTAGAGAACAACACATAAAATGCAGCGTAACGCAAATTGTGACAAAGCATTTGACCTGTTTAGGTACATTGTTGACTTCTAAATAAATGGTGGTAAATCTGGAAGATGGTCTAGATGTCACAAAAAGATAATGACAAACAGAAACCCCACTGTTCCGTGCACAGTGGTGACTCCCTGCATCAAGAAAATTCTTGACAAAAAGTGCTTTGGAAGCAGGGACATGAGTACCAACAGCTCAAAAAAGTTTTTGGAGGAGGAGAAAAAAAGATGACATATTTAACAGCAAGAAAGGTAACAAAGCAATATGTGACGACTTATGTCTTACAAAAGTTAAATCGGGTAAACCTTCTATTAGACAAAAGAACCTGGCAGCAAAACTGAAAACAAAGCAGCAATTTGATCTCTTAAGTGAAGAACTGGGGAAAAAAAAAAAAAAATCATCGAGGCAAAGTACTGTCTGGGACTTCATTTAAGCTCATGAGTCTATAGATACTGATACCCTTTTGCAATTGTATTAGCATCTCTATGGAGGAGATACAAGCATCTATACCACAGGACATAATGTAACAGCTAAAATGTTCAATGTTAGGAGAGAATTTCCCAATGAACAAGTTGTTCCTAAGTTGTCCATAAGTGTTTCTTTCATTTCCTTTTGGAATATAAACTGTTGTCCACTTTCTTGTTTTATGGATGATGAGGATCACTATATTGGGCCAGAATATGTCCTACTGGTTTAATGCCTGAAAGCTGTTATTAAACAAGAAAGCAGAACTGGATTGAAATGTACTACTTTAAAACCATCAAATACCTTAAGGGCATCTGTCTTTAGCCAATTATCACATCCCACCAAAGAGCTGTTATTAAATATCAATAGATTTCAACCAATTTTTTCTCAGAAAAAGAGACAGAAATGGTATTATGAGACTTCTACTGTTTTAATTGCAATGGGAGAGGTAGGGGACGGGTGTTCAGCACATAAAAAAACCCCAAACAGTTAAAGAGTGTTGCTGTAGGCATAGTTTCATCTATCTGACTCAGCAAATATGCCCAAGTATGAAGGGGAAATGAAACAGAAGAATCAGCTCTGCACTGCCTCAGGTCTGTTCACAGGGCATAAGTATTAGGTTTCCTCTTCTTTTAATTAATGCTTTCCCTTTCGACATTACACTGGAGACTGTGACTGAACTTTATTCCTCAACAGGAGCCTATAGCAACCAAGTTCTCTGGGAAAACAGTCTGCCCAGAAGTGCTTAGCAGAAACTAGGAGAAAAACAGATGGAGAAGAAAAGATTCTACGGTAGAGCATATTATTTACTGCAGACTATTCCTGGAATTTAACCCCTTCTCCTCACTGTGAATAGCCTACAGGAAGATGATATATATGAACTGATCTGTCATTCAAATAGGGCCCTACAGATGCTTAGTGAGAACACTTTTCAGCCAGACAGTTTTTTATCATCTAACATACCTGAGCAGCTGGGACTCGTTACTGAAGTGACTCTGTCAGTCATTAAACTGTGTGGTGGCATTTTTACTCCTTAACTGGCTCATCTACGTAACCAAGAAAAGAAGGTCTCCTGGAAAGCCAACAGACAGCAGTGAAACAGCAGTGGGGCTGTCGTTCTCTTAGGAAAGAGGGGCTTACAAGAACAAAAAGGACATGACGGGAAAACAAGGAAAACTAAATGTTAGGCACAATTTGTTTTAAATCTTACCTTGTTCCCTTATGTAAGGGGATCCCACCCGATTGGAGCACTGCCATATGGCACGAAGTGCCTTTCCATGATTTACATGCTTTTGGTATAGTGTCTACTTGCTATTCCTACATGCTCTGATGAGCTTCAATTTGTTTCATGTTTTTGACATCTATCATTCTGATTGAAGGGTATGTCCACCAGAGAAGCACAGGGAATGTCACATGAGTGCCATCTGTGCTCCAAACTTGCAAAGTGAGAGCCAGCGCAGGTCTGGAAGCTGTTTAACTGAAGGTCAGAGTGAACAGATCTAACAACTGGCTGCACGCAACCTCAGAGATGTATCCCGATGGATGGTGGTGCTGAGTTAATGGTTGGACTCGATCTTAGAGGTCTTTTCCAACCTTGATGGTTCTATGATTCTATTTTAATCATTTCACATCTCTATCATTTTGGCAAAATCACTCACGTGCTCTTGTGTCTGAAACAGACTGAAACAACATTTCAAAAGAAAAAGGACAAAGGGAGGACTTCTGACAAGTCATTTACCTTTTTCCAGGCAAGATCAGTTCACAATTAGTGTCATTCTGCATTATATCCGTTTTTCCTTTTGCTCGTGGCCTTGGTGATAGAAGGGGATGGGAATGCAACAGTCTTCAGCAGTCTTCCTGATCTTTGGTTGACGTGATCTTTTATGTTAGAATTCCTTCATCCTGCAAGAATTTAAAAATAAAATCTCTCGGTTATGCTGAAGATCTAGTTTTCTGTCTTGTATCTCCCAGAAAGTGTCCTTTGGTCACATAGAGCATGGATGTTTCAGTGAGCAGGTGTCCTTTTTTGTCCTACTTTTGTCTTAACTCTTCTGTTGAACAACAAGCTCTGAACACAGTTTTGAGCACAAATACTGGACGTTCATCTCACTGGTTTCACACAACTGCAGAACTGAGAGCAGGTTATCTGTTATTGTTAAAGATCAGGCATTACCTTAGTGTTTGCCAGCAGAACTCCAAAAAGGAACTGTCTGTCACTCACACTCTTCTCTCTCCCACGAGGCAAGTTAAATCTGTACTGCTACCTACAACAGAATGTAGCTCAAGACATCCATCATTGTTTTGTTGTTTCAAGTGTGACTTAGGATTGCAAAACAGAACCAATTTTAAAACCAGTCCCAAGTTAGTGTCACTTAGAACTGTGTACTCTGTTTTAGAAGGATTGCTTTGGTATCTGTAGAACTTTTGAAGCAAAAATGAAATTTCACACAAAAAATATCAAGCAATTATAACTCTAAATTAGATATAAAAGTAAGACATTTTCATCTCTCTTGTCTCCACTGCTCATCCTTCTTTACTTCAAAGCCAGTAACATATTAAAAGTCAGAGAAAAATTAACTTAGTTAATAGGACTTATGCTATGATTATCTTCCGAATGTTTTCTTCAATTCAGCTTCAAACTTTCTAAAAATGAATGTCTTACTTTCTATATTTTTGATATATTTATAAACACAAAATTGTATATGTGGATCACATATACACACACATACATATGGAAGCATAGTGCTTCATCCCCTTTACTCCCTTCATCCCAGCAAACACAGATGAATCATTTGGCTCACAATCTGAATTTCAGTTCTCGGTGTTCATATACTAGGTGTTAGTTTTGACCCCATCCTTTTCTTCTACAGTAACACCTATGGTTTGCCCTCTCTTGCCATTTCATTCAACTTTACATTCCTTCTGTCCTTGCTCATCTTCCTATTCACATCTAAGAGTGGTAGATTGGTGTGCAGGGGAAAAATGTCTGCTGAAGCCTCGGGGTAAAACCTAAGATTTGTGTTGAAATAGTATTACAAATTCCCCAAGCAAAGCAGGTAGAAATGCAGCAAAATTTGGGCATCACACTGAAAATTGTAACTTTCACCCAACAGTTTTACATTCAGGTTTGTGACATCTATTACATCTGGACTTAGCTAAAAGACATTGACATTTCTTGAGGGAACGAGCACCAAGGTAATGAACTGCGATACTGTAAAGTGAGCATCTACCTTTTGCACACAGCATTGTAAATTTCACCCCCAGGTGTTCTCTCAGTGAATCAATGTTACATGTAAACTGTAGCTAAATGCATCCATGTCCATCTGGTTGAACATTGATAATTTTATATTACCTATTTATGGAGTTATTTTTAATTTCCAACAGTTTTGTGGTTCTGTAGTCCCCTCTATCACAGCAATCAGCTCACTAAAACAACCAAGAGCCAAGAAATGACTGTCAGCTATTTTTTACTTCCCTCACTAACAGCAGGGTTCCTTTTTATTTTTCAGATAAAGTTAATGGATACAGCTTTTCCACTGCCACATTTATAAACAATTTGGTTTAGGGGCTGCTACAGAATACTTGCAAAACGTCATTTAAAGAGTGAGAGTATTTTTGCAATATAGTGTTTATATCGTGTGGAATGACAGACATGATGTTTAAGATGTTGCTTTTCCCTCAGAAGTTAAGCACTTGGTTATTCTCTATAGTTATTCATTCACTTGGTGGTAGTTGTTACTTAAATACCTCCTGTCTAATTGCTATATACAGAGTTGTGGGCTTGGGAACCAGCAGAGATGCCTGTATCATGTCAGGAAGTAGTAGCTGCTCCTGGCTTAACTCCACTGCCAGGGCAACCAAAATATTGTACTGATGTGGCTTGATTTTTTTTTTTTTTTTTTTTTTTACACATAAGTAATCAGCCCTCTTTCCTTTGGTTATTCTTACCCTATTGAATCATCGAACTCTTTTAAAATACTGATGTAAGGCTCCAGTTAGCCACACCAAATGTTGTAGAGAAAGAGAGATGGGGGTAGAAGAACAAATGGAAGTGGGGGGAAGGTTGGAGTGGCTGGGCTATCAGGTTAAAAAGGAGCAAACAGTGGTGAGGGTGAAGTGAAAAATAGTGATACTGAGATACAAATCCTGAGATACAGCTTGTTTTCTGTTGGTTTTACCAGTTAATTCAAAGGGTAACTGCATGAAAACAGAAAACTTTCTTCTGAGGAATAATCTTCATTTACTAAAATGTCCTGGTTTAGGAATGGTATTTTCCAGTTTAGTGCTCCCACTGAAATCATACACTGCTCCCTTAATTTTCCCCCTCCCTTTTCCCTGTGGCAGGCTGGAGAGAAGACTTGGAGGAACAAAAGGTAAAGATCACGGGTTGAGATACGAACAATTTACTGGAAATGGCAATGAGATATGAAAATGAGCAGTAACAGCACAGTACTAATGACAGAGGGAACAGGAAAGAGACAAACAATTCACATGGAAACAATACCCGAACACTCCCTCCGCCAAGCTACTCCAACCTGGAAGGGACCCCTTTTCCCTGGAAGAGACTCCCTTTCCGCCACACCTGGCAATGATGTGAGGTGGTAAACAATAACCTCGAGATCCTAGCCATGTGTGCAAAAATTAACCCCACTCTGGGCAGAGCCAGGACATAAGAAGACAAATCAAACCCCTGAGTGTTGAATCATTTAACAAAACATCATGATTTACATGGGTTGTTTTGAGGATAGTACAGCATTTTGGCCATTTGAAAACAGACCAAGTTGCATCTTAGTTTACAAGCTGTCAGTTCAGATCCATATTCTTTTTAATAACAATAAAAAACATGTTCAGTTTGTCTGGCTTTTACTTTTTATTTTTGTTGTTTCATAAAGACTCAATTTGAACTGGGTTTTGGATGCTTTCTTTCCCCTTAAGCACTTCTATAGAAAAAAAATGGGTTAGATTTAGCAACAACAACATGTTAATAAATGCAGTATGCCTGCTGTCCATACAACAGTTTTAACGCATAGCTGCAGAGGTTCTCTAAGACACAAACTAAAAATCAGAAACTATATAGCACCCAAGATTCTCATTTGGTGTAAATTAACACCCAAAGAGTATGCTGATTCATACAAATTTTCTCTTCCTCATCCTGCACGTTAGACTCAGAAAGGATTTCCAAATAAAAGATCTGAAATTCCCCTCCTCCCTCATTTACCTGCTGGCTACTTAAGTATCGATTAGGTGTGCAGAGAAATAGACTGAAAAGTGTTAGTGATCTGTAATGTATGGGAGTGTTAGTACAGAAAGTAAATCCCATAAAATTCTAATGATCTCTAATGCTGGAGGTTATCACTTTGCACTGCCTGTACCTAACGATTTTGCTGATGTAGGACACCAAAGGGGAAGGCATGAAGTATCACACCACTTGGTGGCCTGGAGACTGTAAGAGCAATAGCAGAAAAGAGAAAAGCTCCTAGAGGAGGAAATTTTCATCGTTGTTAGCTTTGCTAATTGAATGTTGTGGAAATAACAGATGTGGAACCTTTGTCCAGCCTTCACACCTCTAGGAAAGAGAATAGTATAAACAAGAGTAAAAGCAGAGGTTATCTGCCTTTCTAGGAAACTCCTCTGTGCTCAGAAGGAAACAAGATTTCACTGTAAACAGCTGTTCTCAGTATCTGCATTTCAATCACTCTCCTGTTGGGACTACAATACATAAAAATATGCCAGCTGCAAAAATCAACTGGTATTACAGTGTGCTTCAGTGTAGTTGCAAAATGGAAACAAGAATTGCAAAATACATGCTCTAAGGTCCCTGCAGCAATCCAAATACCTGAGCACATGTACCAGAGAAGAATATCAAGAGAACAGGATCTTGCAGTGAAAACTAGTATTAGAAATGCAAATAAGAGGTTTGTGGCAAAACATCAAACTGACAATAACAGTGAGGATTGCCTTTGTCTCTAAAATGCAGCTAAAGTTGAGTGAGGCTGAGAGAAAAATTCCCACAGTTCCATCTCTCCTCTCTCCATCCCTGTCATGTATGCTTGCTAAAATAAAGTTTGTAGAAAGTTATAGTGTTCATTAAAAAATATGACTCTCAGACATCTAGCCTGAAGTATGCACAAGTGTGCTGACTGCATACTTGTCTGTTTTAATGTTGTAGAAGATCAAATTTTCTAGGAAAATGCAAACAACTTTAGCAGCAGGTGGCTGAAGCATAGCCTTCAGAAAGCTGTTAAGAACCATTTTTGTCTGGGAAATAAAACGTGGTTGCAAGCTATGTTATTTGCGCTTATTTATACAGTGAAAAGAGTCACCTTATGTTTAATTCAAATTGTAGTTCTGGCTTGGACAGGCTTAGAACAATCAAGTTTTACAAATCCATGTGTTTAAGTGACTCTCACAGTGTTTGTTCACACGGTCCCCCGTGTTGTTTTTAGGTTAGCTCTCTTTTTTCTGGCAGAGGTGAGAGCTGAAACAGAGGAGAAATGGGTGAGGGAGGAAGAGGGAGAGAAAGGTACTTGTATCCATAGGAGGGGGACAGCAGGATGTAGGGCTATGGATCAGTGGCAGATCATGAAGCATCTCAGAAAGCTTTACAGGCAGCACAACTCATTTTAACCTCCCATCTCCACTTAATGGTACATTCAGCATCACATGTAAAATCCATACCCTAATTGCAGGCTGTATTACACCTCAATAAAGATTTCTTTTTGCCTCATTAGTGGAAGAGTTAAAAAAGTACATACATTCTTATGCTTCTCCCTCCCTTCCTCCTTTTCTTTTTTTTTTTTAAGGAAAATTACCACACCTCCAAGGCAGCCAGAAGAAATTACATCCCTCTAACAGAATGCTGTTCCTATTACAGGGTGGTGAGTGCATTCATTAGGTGATCAGCTTCCCATCTTCACAGTGGTGATGTTCTTGCCAGTTACTGACATATGTGAAACCTGGGTCCTGATGATTCATCAGAATAGGTTAGTTTCATAGGAAAAGGTCACTCTGAGAATGCTACAACATTAATTTGCTAATCTGGTTGGGTCAAGAGCCCTTTCAAACAGGGGGCCTGCCTGTTCATTACTGCAGATATACAATCCTGTGTGAAGGTTTCAGGTGTATTTTTGTTCCAAAGAAGAAATAATTTGTAAATCAAAAAACTACACCCTACATACCCATTACAGATAGTTACATTTAAAAATGAATGCAAAATCCCATCCTGAGTTTTCTGCAGAAATTTGCATCAAAAGATATATTTTCCCCAGACATCTTTTCTTTGCTAAAATCAGCTGTACCTTTTAAAAGTTATCAAAAGATTTCATACAGAGAGAGATTTCTATAGTTGTAGCCATGTTTTACTTTCTTTTGTTTTATTTTCTCACATTAATTACTTTCATCATGGAGGAAAGAGACAAGGTAGGTTATGAACAAGCAGGACCTCTGCCCCCGCCAAGATTATTGACAGCACATGAGCACTTGCTGGACAAAGAATTTCTGCTCTGCTCCTGGACCAGGGTAGCAGATGCTCTCCTTTTCAGGATCCTCAAAAAAACTCAGGACAAACTTCCAACTTCCTCGTACATTTTTTAATACCTCCCTCACCAATATTTTAGCGGAGTAAGCGGCTAACTGTATACTTTTATGACAATATCAGCTAAAATAAACACAGTGCTATGGTTTGATGTTTCTCCAGCTTCCCTTGGGAATGTGATGTTGGTGGGTACACAGAAAAAAGGCAGACTCAGCTGTCCACACAGACACAGAACACTTAAAAAAAAAAAAAAAAAAGGCAACCAAAAAAAACCAAAAACCCAGCACAGTGTTCCAAGGTTTTAATGCTGACAGGAGAATATGGAGTCAAAGACTGGAGAAAGAAATGAAAACCATGTTGAGATTTAACTCCACAATACAAAAATATTTGAGGTACTCTGAAAAAAGTACTAGATAATGGCAGTGGTGCAGTTATGGAGCAATTACACATCAAGGCAAGGACTTCTGCTCAGCTTTTCACACTCCACACAGGTTGGGACTGAGGCAACAGCACAGATAATGACCACGCATTTAAACTCAGGTGTGGAATGAGACAAGTTTCCTTTGTCAGTTCAGATAGATGCACATATATATATATGCACACACAGAAGTGAGACAGCTCATGAACAGTCCCACTCTCCCTTGTTCCTGATCTCACGTCACCACCATACCTGCTCAAAACATGCCCTGAACAAACTGGTGGCAGAGCATGCAGAACTATCAATATTAAGAGGCCTTTTTTTTTTTTTTTAAGCAGCATCCTTGGTCTCAGAAGTATGGTTAGCACTTACTCTTCCCCTGCAAGTGCTGTAAGGTGTTTAATATCCTCCAGGGAAGGCAATGCTGCTATCAGTTATATAATTCACTCTGAGCATGGCATTTCTAACTGTAGACTAATGTGGTGCAAAGTCAGCTGTGGGTGGGTAGAGCTCAGAACAAAGCAGAGATGTAGATATCACCCTGAGAGGCACCATGATAAAGCATCAGATTTTGTCATATCACCTTTTACAAAGAATGGGGCAAGATGAAGCATTGAAGAAGGTTATACATGTTATTGCCCTTGAGATACTGAAACACACCACCACAGATACACTGCTGGGCAAGGAAGAGTGGCTGGGACTGCAGACTTCTTTTGGATTTTCAAGGCCTTTTGTAATCCTCCTGGAAAATCATGGGGATTCAGATCTCACAAGACACTGTGGGTCACAAAGCACATCCTGTTATGGATGTTGCATGCTGTGCTCAGGTGCTGTATCTGAAAGCTCTGGGGACTACAGGAAAATGGTCAAGGTTTTCTGAGAAAGGCTGCAAAATACTCCAGGCTTGATCCACTGACCAACAGATCAATAACTTGGAATGAGACATGGAAGGTTCACCTAAAGTGTGACCTCAGAAAAGTATGATCAATTCTAAATTATGAAGTGGGTAGTAGTAACAGTGTTTTAATTATGGCATTTTCAGTCCTCATGTTGCTATTTTGTAAAAGCTACATTTCCCTTTGCTTTTAGCTATGACCTTTTTAGAGGTATGCTGCCGGGCTGATTCATACATCTTGAAACACTTGCAAATGTAGAGCTTTTGTGGCTTTTATGCTGGCAAACAGACAGAATCAACCACATGGAGAGAGGTGCTAAGGCTACATTGCTTGAACTTCAAAAGTAACTTCTGGATGTCACTGAAGAAGCCTTGTCAAGAATTATTACTTGAATTTTGAAAAAATTATCTCGGTACTCCATATCCAAATCCATATATTGTATCCAAATACATTCTAAGCTTATTTTCCATCAGCTTGATCAAATCCAGTCAGAATTTAACAGCTTAAAAAAAGGATAAAAGCTGAAAATACTGGAACACTGCAAGATAAAGATCATGTGAATTTTAATCCCAACCACATACCAGCGGATATTCCACTCAAACTACGCTGCAAGGCTTAAGTAGTATCCACAGAAATAAACTGTTCAGAGATGGAAACAAGACAGCGGGAAACCAATCTTTCTAGATATGTACTTTGCATTCTGTTATTATCTTAAGAAATCATCCCTTCTTTCTTGAGTTGGAGGGAAAACACATGTTGGACTAAGACACTAATTGTCTCGAAGATTATTTCAACAAAGGTGTGCAAGCAAATGTCCAGCAGAAATACCTCAGCAGAAGGTTTCAAGTCAGACTGATTTTGTTCTGAAGTGATTTGAAGGGTCTATTAAACCTGGTTTGGGCGATAGCTAACTAACAGGCCACCAGTGCCACAAAGCCTGAAGGTAAAATTATCTCCCAATTTAAATGAACACAGAGAATCTCAGAATCCTTGGAAAAAAGAAGCAGTTGCTATTAAAGCTTAATTTCTTCAAGAAGTCTAGTAATGCAGCTGAAAAAAACAAAAAAAATGAAAACAGTTCTGTTACCCACAGCATGGCTCAGTGCATATTCGAGGGGAATACAGTTTGACTAGGCTTCTCTGATGGATGATAAAAGTATCATGGCATGAATCCCATCTCCTCCCCACCATACCCCACCTGAATGGATACTGTACTGGAACAAGGCTCTGTAATATGTCCAGAAAGACTGTAAAATGGACTACTAATAGTTTAACTTTATCAGACTTTGGCTAAGATTACGATCAAAGGTAAAATTCTTGTCAGCTGATAAGAGTTTACTTCACTGAAGCCACTAATCAGGTGCCATGACTAGAAGGAAGAACATTGTGAAAAGACTTTATTAGTCAAATAAAAAAGGTGACAAATCAGGCATATATGGCTTGGACTTGGCAGCAGGATGAAAAGTGACTTACAACTGGAACTGCAGTTCAAAATTTAGCTCTAATCTTAATGTTTCCAAAATACTAACAGAAATTATATAAAAATAAATGGGCTGTAATCAAATATGAGGACCACACAATGGAGCACTGAAAAGATGAGGGGAGACTCTCCAAAGCTTTTTTTCTGCTTGTACACAGCTTGGAATAGGAGTGAGCTTGGAATCACATCTGTATCCAAGGGAACTGATCATGGGTTTTTCAACTATGAGTTCTTTTTGTATTTTTAAGGAGGATATTTGTATAGTCTTGAAGCAATACAACATCACATGGTTAACAAACAATGTCATTGTTCATCATAAAACTCAAAGGTACAGATGTACAGCTTTTCCAAGTTAAAAAAAAGCTGTATTGAAATCCTATGTCTGTTCTGAACAACACACACACAAAAAGAGAAAGTTCAGTGAAAGCACAAAAGGTTAATTTTAGAAGATGCAAAAGAAATGACTTGATTAAGTCAATATCCATTAACCTGGGTGCAATTATTAGGATACCATCTTCTCTCAGGCATCACATGTACTACTGTATGTAAGAAATAAAAAGATCTCATAGATCATACAAGAGAAGACATGAACAGCTGCCCATTCTTCTCCATGGGCAGTAATAACCCATTATTAAACTGTGCATGAGTTCTAGATGCAAATCAATTTCTCCTAGTTTCTCCAAGGACAAAGGAACCCCTGTTTCAGATGTAGCCCCATTGCTTGGGTAGTTAGGCAGCAAACTTAATACTTGTGGTACTCACATGTACTTGTAGGTCAGCCTTCCTGGTTTGTGCACGTGGAGACAGAACGGGAGAGAGAAGGGGAATCTATTGTACATTCTCAAAAGTAAAATTTTAACTGCCAACACTGGTCAAATTAAAAGCAATCTCCTTCCTCTTGCATTCAGTAAAGGTAATTTCTGTAAGAAATGTCAGGTTTCAAAATTTAGTAATTTCTCTCATTTAAAATGCCCTCTTTTTATTTCAGAGTACCTTTCCTTCCTAGATTTCTCCTGACAAAGAAATGACTGTTTTCTGCTCAGACAATAGAAGCAAAGTATTTATCTTCAGGCAGAGCTGAAGAATGAAGTTTCAGTCAAAAAAGATACAAATTTCAGAGAAGTTGCAAGTGATTGAAAACCAGAGGCCAGGAAACTGCTCCTCAGAGCTAATGATAGCAGTCACCATTGGATTGCTTTGGCCAGCCTTGACTCAAAGAAGATAATGTTGTCTCCCTAGCCAGAATTGCTATATTTACATACTCTTCCTAGAGGTCAGCGCCATGGAGCCATGTCTCACGTCTTTTTACAAGACATGATTTTCCCTTCTCTTCATTTGATCCTTCAGCTCAATGTGACTGCAGGCTTAAAGACAACTTCTGTGATTCATAAGGAGGTTAATACAAAGAGGCCTTAGTTGTGCCCTGGATGCAGGATCACGTGAGATGACTCGGTGCAGAGCTGTCTTCAGTTCAGCATGACATATCAAATCACATAGGACAAGCAAGGCTGTATTCTTCCATAGTATACTGCTTTCAAGTTACACAGGGTATGCCAGTTACCCTACCAATATTCTATTATTTCTGCTTGTAGAAAGTTTTCTGTAAAAACTGTATATTTTAAAAAGAAACAGACTGTAAGTTATTTCCATGAGCCTCTCCATTATGGTAGATAATGAGATTTCACATTTTAGTTTTACTGATAATAGAATCAGAAATTTAAGTACCCTTGTCAGAGCATACAATGAAGCTTTGTGAAATTAGGTAGAGTTTTATTAGTAAAAACATAGAGCAGAATACTTTTTCTCAGAAAGTTCTGACACAAACATAAGACAACATGCCACACAAGGATATCTGTTTCCTTGTGCCTTAGTTTGCACTCATCTTCAGCAAAAAATTAATGGCATGTGACTGCCTGATAGCTACCACAGCATTTCTTTCCCACACATTATGTATTAAAACCAGATAATCTTTAGCATGAGAGTGTAGAGAAACACCATGAAGGAGTTCTAGTGCTCTGCCTCTTGCTCATGCCCTTGGAAGGAAACGCAAATTCCAGGACATGTTTTCAAATGAATATCCCATTTCCTAAATTATTTTGTAAGTGATCCTGGTTAGTTCAGAGTCATCCAGCAGATAAAGGAAATGGAGAGGTTTGCTGTTTTACTCTTGAGTAAAGTGACTATCTACCTCCCTTAATGACTCTAATCTTAATGAAAGGCAAATGAGACTTTCAGAATTGGATACCGTTAAATATATTGGTTAGCTTTTCATGGTCCTGTTTGGGAACACTTCTTTGTCCTAAGAAGCCACCAGTCTGTAAAAGTACACTGTTCACAAAGATAACAAAGTTTGACTTAATTTGATTTTCTTACCTTCTTACATTGCACGGGGAGCAGAACAACACAGCTAATTACATGCATAACCATGGCTGGTTTTCCTCAAAGTGTACACTAAAGGCTACTTCAGGGGAACTAAAGACGTTACAGTGTAGAGAAATAGGCCTTCATCTGTGCTAGGACACTCTGCTCTCAAGCCTTCTAATAAATTGAAATAATTTTTCTGTGTAACAAGACTTACTTCTTTCTAAATTTCAGCTATTAGTCCCAGCAACAGAACTGTTCAACAGAAAAGGTAAGGAGGAAGTATTAAAAATAATAATAAGTGTATAATTTCATATGTTACTTTTTTTCAGCAATCAGGTATCTTGTTCTCCAATTTTATAACACAAGGAGGGTGCACGCCAGAGGAGGCTCTCTTGAAAACTACATGTGGTAGTTCACATTTCGACACACCCAGCCATACCTCCTGGCTTAGGAGTAATGTCTTGAATACTTTTTTTTTTTTTTTAAATCAAAGGGTCAAAAGCTAAATTCTCCCAGAACCAAAGCTAGAATCCTGTAGTCCTTGTGTTTTGGGGTTTTTTTGTTTGCTTCTTTTTTAAAAAAAACATATCTAAACTAACTTTTCCCTGTTAGTTACAGACCTGGTTTTAATTATTGTGCTGTAGAACTAATGCTTGCCATCAACTCTCAGTCACTTGGGACTTTTCTAATATTATTACTATTTTCTCTAACATTGTCCTCAGTATTGATTAAAAAAAAAAAAAAAGCAGTTTAAAAAAGGAATCTGGCATTTACACATATAGACACTAGAACTACTAACAGTATTTGTTCTCAAATATCTGGGAAATTAGTCCTCAATGGCCACAATGGCAATTTCTCCAATTAAAATGAGAAAAAATTTTGTCCGTATATATTTTTATGTAAGATATAAATAATCAAGATGAATTTAGAGCTAAAGACAAAAGAGAATATATAATGTTTTGGCATACTCTCAGCATAAATACCACAGTCATTTAAAAGAGAAACAAACCCCCAAAATACTCCAAACATTTTTAGTGCTGAGCTGATATCACTGTTCCAAACAAAAGAAGCATTACGCTCGTTACAGTCTCTCTTTACTTCAATTGAACTTCAATCGAACTTCAATCATGGAGAAGTCACTGTATGAGAAGTCACATATATGGGATTGCATCTCATTGATGCACTGCAAGGGAAAAGACTATTAAATGAGACAAATTCAGCTGCCAAAGCTGAGAACATCAAAGTATTTAAATGACAGCAGAGCTGGAGTTAAAATAGCTGAAACACAAGAGTTTAAGAGATGACCTTCTCTTGAATAGTGACATGATTTGCCAATTATCCATCAAACTCAGTGTGGGTATTCAATACGTTTATCACACATAAACCCATTCATTTTAACACAGTGAAGAGTGAGGTTTTATTCATTGTGAGCTATCCTCATTATCCAATTGTGCTTTATTATAGAGACAGCATAGTTTAATGTTTCAACTGTAATGGTCTTTAAGAGTGAGAGATGCTCACCTGTCCTAGCTAACACTTTTATAAAAATACGTCCATTTATAGTGAAGAATTAACTGCACCAAAATGAATCTACTATTACTCAGCAGGACTACTACACCCATCCCAATTACACTGCACTTGTGGACACAGCACATATCTCTAGCTTACTACCAAGGGACATTACTTCTCCAGCACAGATTCTCTGGGTGATCACTAACCTCTGAGATTTATTTCTGTCTGCAGAGAGTTTTGATTTTTTTCTTGTCTCAAGTGAGTAGACAGACTGAGTTTTTGTAAATGCATTGTAAAAATTTGTCTGGAAGAAGCCAGTATACGTTCAGGAAATAAACTACAAAGGACTGCCATCATGGACACAGACTGACCTGTTCTATGCAGATAGAGTAGAAAGAACAGAAAAGAAAGAACAATCAGTGACTACTGGGAAGATGATATGAGTTTTAGCTCCTCTATTTACAATAACCTCTAAAATAAGTGAGTGTTCTTAAAAAAATGAAAGACACATGTTTGCTTCTTAAATTTCTCTAAAGAATAACTATTTATATATGATAAGGATAAATGAGATAATTCAGTCTAACAGAACTGCTGAACATTGACTAGATAACGGTTGTCTTATGCAAACTCACTCTGACTATAATCAATACAAACACTGAATAGCTCTTCTGAAGGTGATGGAGATGAGAGGAGGGAAGATAGTTCATGTTGGAAGAAGAGAGGATACAAGAAGCATTGTTAAGATGTGAGGAGGCCAAATGTCAGGAAGCCAAATGTCAGGAAGACATGGACAGTCTCTGGAGCTTGGAACAAGAACAAGGATGAGACCCACAGGTAAAACGAGATTATGTGAGAGTTAGGAACTAAGTGAACAGTTGTAGTCCCACTCCACTGTACTCATGTACATTCTCTGATCATAAGCAAACCCTGTCCAAGGAGCTGTTGTCTCTACAGGAAAGTAAGAACTGACATGATGAGAAGAAAGTCCAAAAATCTCAATCAAGTGATTGAACAAATATCAACAAAACCAACATAGAGATCAGTTTGCCTAACTTTACCTTCATTGCTTGTTAACAACTTCAGCTAAAATGTTATCATCCTGAGGTTTGCAGGTTGTTTTAGGAAAACTAGTAGGAAAATAAGATATTCCAAGATAGGACAGAACAGAGCAGAGAATGTATAAAGGGCCAAAATACAGAGTGTGTTCCTAAAAGAGCAGATACTTCAAAAATGTAGGAAAAGGACAAGGTGTATCTCACATAGTAAATTTAAACAGTGGCATAGAAGGCAGTTAGGGAAGAACTGGATGCAAGTAAAATACTGTGCTGTAGTGTAAAAATACTGACTTATTTAAAGGACTTGAAGAGGAAATAAGCATGTCATTTATCCTGGATACACTAGATAGTTTTCTCCATTCACTTTCAAGTTGTTAACTTAATAGATAGAGAAAATCTAACCAGACTGATCAAATTCTTACCTTGCTTGGTGTAAGGTGGTCCACTGATACTTGCTATTACTCATGCTTCTAGTAGTAGAGTTCAGGGGCTTGAAGAAAATGCCCTTTCTCCACCTGGCAACATTTCCTTACTGAAACTGAAATTTTAAAAAAAGAAAGGCAAACAACAAAAGAACAAAACAAAAATACAGTATAGTAACATATAACGTGGGAATTTCTCAGTTGCAGCCTGAAATATGAAAGCCTGATAAAAATCGAATACTTAACATGAGTAAAGGAAAGCAAGAGAAAGAGTCAAGAATAATAATGAGCACTATGAACAAGAAATGCGGAGTCCCTCTTTTTTCTCCTCACAGAACTGTAGTCACAGCTATTGAAGACAATTAAAGGCTTCAGTTCAGATAAAAATCTCCATCATTTGATGCTACACACACAGAAAGGATGAGAAATGATTGCTGCCTCAAGCACTGGCACTCTAAGAGGACAGGACAAAGGACAGAAGATAAAATAGGAGCACAGAGGACTGCTTCTTGAAAGATGCTGTATTCTTTAGGTACTGAATCAACAAAGGTTTTATGTATGCACAGTCTTCCTTTGAAGACATAGTTCAAGGTGACTGTTTCAAGATGAGTACGTGCTTAAGTGTCTTGGTGGACTGGAGCCAGGTTTCTTGGTAACTGACAGGACTGAGCCCAGAAGATGTCTCATCTGTGGTTGGGTTGAGGATGGGCAAAGGAATAACTACAGCCTGTTGATTTTATTGATGTGAGCCTTAGTATCTCTGCTAAGCTGTCTCTTGTCATAGGCACATGCAGAGTGTCAGGTCCATTCAGAGCTGTTCCTTTTAATAAATGTAAAAAATGGACAAAAAGTGCAGAATCATGTTATGAAATACGGAAAACCTTCCAGTCACAATTCTATGCTGTGCAGAATAATAGACCAAATATATATAATTTCCCTGAGAGAATTTGGAACACTTGAAAACACTAGATTGTTAGGTTCCACCATCCAGTCTTACAAACACAGTTGTATGAGGTATCAGGAAAGATGGCAGAGAGACAAGTTGTCCAGTGGGTGGTATAAATTAGCAAAGAAAAATTTCAGAGACATAAATATACAAAACATCCCACAGTTTTCTTACTTTATTCAAAACTGTCACAAATACTGTTGTATACTTGCATATTTTCTTAGCTGCACCAACTGAGCTTGAAGAATTCCAGTTGCATCCAGGATTATGTATATATCTGGATTAAACAGACCACACACTACCCAAGAGATAAAAGAGTCAGGATACATTTGGTGAGCAGGGATTTCCTTAACACAGACATAAAAAGTACAGAATAGAGTGCCCTGACAAAACCTGCCCTACAACATCCCATCACAGGAAGAACAAGGAGGGGAGAGGGAATGAGGAGCAGGGAGGGAAATCAGTTACTTGAAAATGAGCTCACTGTCATAAAGACTGAATTTTAACCTACAGAGGGAAGATGAAAATCAGCAACCATTAATGGCTGGGGTTGCAACTTTACCCATGCAGTCTGCATTTCCTTAGGTTGGGAAGAAACAGTTTTCTTCTTCAATAAATTCCAAGATTGGTTCAAAATTAAAAAAACACAGCAACAACAATAAAACACACCATGAATTCTGTGCTGCTTGCCTATGTTGACTCATACGTATTTTGTCCTCAGGTATTTGGTCCTTTAAAACCATATTTGTCTCTATGTACATTATGTTTGCATGGAATAATAATTGTGAACTCTTAATGAGACTTATAAAATTGTTTCTGTTGTATCACAGAAAATAAAGGGTAAGTAGTCTACCTCTGTGTCACTCTGCCATACTGTTTGTTCTTTCTTGGTGTATCCGTAGCCACAGAGGTCTTCCAGACAGTAGGAACTATGGCTAGGAGATTTCACAAGCTCTTAGCTCCAAAAGAAGGCAACAGCTCTTAAAAGCTGCTCAGCAGCATGTCTCACTCTGGGAAGCACCTCTCCATGTATGAAAAGTTTCACCAAAGCTGGAGGTATTTAAAAGACATGTTGGTGTCGTTGGGACACACCATATGGATGGGACATGGTTTGGTGGTAAATACAGTGGTGCTGGGTTAATGGTTGGACCCATTGAGCTTTGAGGTCTTTTCCTACCCACATGATTCTATGGCTTTACAACTTTTGAGTTTTTTCAGTGGTTACCTGATGAACTTAGTACCTGTCCTATTTTAACAGATTTCAGAAGTGGTGCCAGCCACTTTTTCTATTGATGGAAGGTTTTAGAAAGAACTGTGTAGGGAGTGGAAGGACTTGCAGTGGTTCCTTATTACTTAAGAAAATTTCATGATTACAAGAGAGAATGAAAAAAAATGGACACAAATAAAATAAATAGCTAATGAGAAACTTACATATCAAAAGAAAATAAAGTCTTAACATTAATTTCACCTGAATACTATTGCCCATGCAATTTTTAGATATTATCTTTTTTCTTCTGTCTTATGAATAACGATGATGCCACAGGCCAGCAATAATGGACTCAGAGGACTGAGATTCCTTCCTTTATAGTTATTTCCTGAGACATTTCAGGATTTGCATTGCTTCTGGTTTTTAAGAGTGGCTTTATTTAACTATCAGTTTGTAAGAAGCACACTTCTCCTCACATCCATGCACAGTTCACACTGGGACAGGAAAAGAAATGAATGAAAAGGATTGTGAGACCTACTAGCACTGAGAAAGAGGAGGTGAAAAGAATAATATATGTGTCCCTGAAGGAAAGAACGTTGTCAGAAATAAAGATGAAAAACCAGAGTAGATTTCAAAACTACTCAAACATACAAGACTGCTTGTACTAAAAATGAGAAGGAACACATTCCTAAGTTTTCATACTTAGTTTTACTTTCTCTTTCAACTTTGCAAAAAGTTCTCTGCTAGTAGAAGTATACATTTCTGTAAAAGAACTGCATTTAACATTAACAATGTACATTTCACCTGGGGCACTTAAGTTGCTTCACAAAATGCGGTTCTCTCCCTGTTCATAGTCAGATGAACAGGGAGGTTAATTACGTCCTTCTCACTCTAGTGAAAAAGAGGAAGAGAAGCTGAACAACTCATATTCCAAACACTTAAGTGTTGTTGATTTCCTCAGATACTGCTAAAAATCTAGGACTCTAGGCTCAGTTGAAGGGACTTTAAGCGAAGGGAATCTCTAACAATCCTCACTGATGTCATGGTGACAAAGAAGCTAACATGCAAGGCTTTTGACCTGTGGTCCTTTGCTCTACGTGAGGCAACCTTTCAATAATTACTTGCTCTAGACTTCTGACCTCCCCTTAATCTCGTATGTCAAAGGAATGATCAGCCTAGGTTAATTTAGATCACTAGGCTTTCACTGTCACTAACTACCATTTCTCAAGATTACAGCTCTCATGCTGACATCCTCCTGTTGGTGTGACCTGTAGGCAGTGCAGCAGATTTTCAAGATCACTATTCAATTGTAGCCTTCTCTTCTGACTGTGTACAGCTTCCATTATGAAGCAAATGCTCCTGCTCCACTGGGCATTCCCTGATCATTGAAGAGCAAACAGCCAAGAAGATTTGGATACAACTTTCTTTCTTGCTGGCAATGCTACTCCATCCACTGAAACTGTTTGAGCAGGGAGATGCAATGGTAAGAGCACAAAGGATAGCTCAGTCTTCCTCGTCCATTATTTTACCCCAGCAAATTTAAGATGAACAGGAGTCTCAAACATATGTCTTTGACAAATCCACAACAGCTTCCGCAGACTTCAGAAAAAGCGTCAGGGGCTACCCTGAAATTCATGAAGTAATGCAAAAGAAACCCAAAAATGACAAAAGAAAGAAAAACACAACTCTACAGCATTTCTCTTCATTACACATTGCTGTTGGTAATTTCTTCTCTTTAATAATGTCTGTCAATAAAGAAGTCTAGGAATCATATTCCAAGGAAGACCATCAAAATTTAGACATGGTCTCTCTATATTTGGACAAGTTTATTTCCAAAAAAAAAAGATGAAAAATGAAATCACTCATGTTTGTCCTGTTAAATCTGACTGGGCATTTTTCATGATCCTTATACGTGTACTGAATAAGATGAAAGACATGATCTTAACATTGGTCCCATCCTCATACAAGAAATTTGGATTTTTATTGCCACTAATTATTTCATAAACAGAGGAAGAAGAGGCAGAGCAAGAATTTTAGTGTACAAATATTTATAGTCACAAGTCAAATAGCCATACAATCATCTACTACACAAGGCATTGTCTTACCCTGTATTTCATAGCCTAAAGAGCTAGCAGTTGAGATCGGAATTCCCGCTGGATTAAAAGTATACACTCAACTTGTCCGTGTTTAAAGTACCAAAAAGGCAGATAAAAGTTTGAATGCCATGAGACTGTAAAGGGAAAAGAAAATCAGAAAAAGGTCATTGGAGGCCAGCAAGCAAGAGACTAAAGACAGCTTGCAGAACAAGAAGTTCATTTAAACACAGTAATTTGAAAACAGACACAACAGGAGACGATCTATATTATCTTTTATTTGCTGAATCTTTTTGCTTTTACTACTGCCAATTCCTCCCCTGCAGTTTAGACCTGGCAGCTAAATCTCTGTTGCTTTCCAGCAGCTTTCAGAAAACAGATAAGGAACCAAGCTAGCAAAGAAATAGGCTAAAATACTCTCTCACTCTCTGTTCAAGTACAGTGAGTGAATCTTTCTTTACAGCATCATCTAGAGGCTTGGGAGCTCTTGACAGCAGAAATCTTACACTGACCTAGAAACGTCCAAGTCTATGACTACCATAAACTTCTTGATAATGGTTTCCTAAGTTATTTTATACTTTTCAGCAGTACGGTGTATATCTCGGCAAAATAATGAGACTTAGTTCACACTCAGGCCCCACAAAGGTGATACTCTCTTGATATGTAAGACTCTGGAGTGGTTTGGAAACTGCAAAGAGAAAAAGGAGAAAAAACCTCTATCTATTATCTCGATGGCACAATCATTCTGCAGAGAAAGACCCATCATATTTTACAAGAGAAATTATACACAAAAGATGCTTAAAAAAAAAAAAAAAGCATACAGACTATTCTGTAGCTGTGCATTTGTTGACAGACTTTTATTTTTCATAGAAACAAATATCTACTGAGCCCAAATGTTCTCAAGCTATTTAGAAATATTTCCCTCACATCCTTTTTAGAAGCAGCTGCAGCATTCTATGTGGACTACAAAACAAATCTTTTTAAGCTATCAGTGTCTGTGCTTGAATTCAGTTATTTTTGCACTTTGTGGACTCTGCTTTAGGGTCTTAAAAATAAATAATCAATGCATTCTGCACATCTTTACGTCTTAGATAATAGTTGAAATGCTATGAAGAGGGGACAGAACTGGAGAACATGTACTGTGTTTTACGTACTTGTGATCACTCTACTCCAATGGGAGTGAGCGCTAGGCGTTGTCCTCGCTTTATAAAAAACTAAACTTTGAGCCTGCATCCCACTGTCTGTCATGGTGCAACACTGCAAAGCAAAGCATAGCTTAGAACTCTGGAAATTTTGTCTCCTCCTCCCCAAGAGGTGAGTTACACTCTTGCTAAAAGTACTAAACTTTACATTCCTCCCAAGGCAAAGTCCAAAATGATATCCAGCTTTGATCCTCTCACCACTGTTTTTTGATGATACCTCACAGCTGAAGTTCTCTAATTTCAAGAATTCTAGTCTCAGGCTCTGGGTGATGAATGGTTATGAGCCCTGCTTGCTGCTTTTCCTTCAACAATTTCCTCCTATACCTTCCTTAGCAGTAATGATATGTCTATGACTTTCTGTTCAAATGCTACTCTCTCTTGTTGAGACTGTGCTGCCCAACCATCAAAAGAAAGTTTACAGACAGCTTTTCAGCTCTTGTTATCAGAGTCCTGGACTTTCATCTCTGACCTTGGTTTCTCTTAGCACAGAGCAAAAGAAGGTTTTCTAGAGTGTCCTTGCATTCACTGCTTACTATTTGCCATCCTTGAAAAGAAAGGCTCAAAATTCCTCGTTCTCAAGCACAGTCCTGTGAGTGCATTTATTCTGAAACACAAGCTGTTTTCCAGCTTTAGTAATTTTGCTTATTATCTTTATACAGTCCATACTGCTAATCTACTGATTATTTTGGTAAAAGCATGGGATAGGACTCTCATTCTCTAACCTACAGAGCTGACCAGCTATTTGTGTCAGAGGAGAGCTGGAATTGGAGATTATCAATCATTTCTCAAGAAAAGTTTGATTCAGTAAGATAGAAAATTTCTCAGGAACACAAAGCTTAAGTTCTCTCAAACAGGAGAGACTAGACAAGAAAGATCTGCTATTTGGCACACTTGAAAAAAAAATTAAAAAAAAACCTTAAAAGGCGTGACCCAAAAGGCACAAACTGTACAGCTCTTTTAATCAAAGCTTGCAAAAATTTCTTTGCATTCAAGTCATCAAATCATGATCTCATTAATAGCAAAACTTCTATAAGCTTAATGAGACAGTGAGATTCAGGGTGGTTTTTTTTCAGCAACACTGGAATGGGTATGTAATCAACTTCAAAACAAATTTAATTCAAAGACTAATTCTGAAAGCATATTGATACAAAGGGACCATTGCAAACACCTACTGAAATCTGTAGGAGACTTTCAATTGCATAATTTTTAAAGACCACTACTTGATGCGAATTCATTACAGGCTTTGGTCTTTACTTAGGAAAAACTTCATGAAATGATAGAAGAATAAAGTAATGAAAGAATCTGAATGATAAAAAACCCCCTGATGATGATACTGGTGTCAGTCTAGGGTGAAAAAAGACGTACGATTATGCAATTAGAACCAAAGCATTAAAAAAAAATTATTATGCAATATTGAAATTTAAAAGGCTAGTTTCACTTGATTCATTGGAACTTGAGAAGACTCAAAATATTTTACATGTTTGTTATGATAGAAAGTGCAAAGTAAAACTGTATCACTTGCAGAATAAGGTTTCTTAAGCTCATACTGTAAAAGTCAACTGGGCAGATGCAAGTTGATCAGTTATTTTACTTCAGAGTTGAGAAGAAATAAACAAAGACAGCAATAATAGGCACCTATTGAACCATTTCGAATTTTCTTGTGCTATAAATTTCTTACGTAAATCAGCAATTTTTTTTTCCTTTATTGTGATTGCTACAAATCCCAGGAAAGCATATTGTGAATTGGTCAATGCATTAGCTCTGCAAGCTCAATTAGCTACTCTACCATCAGGCTGTGAAAATCTACAATAAAAATAAAACAGTTCTAGCCCATTAGATTAAAAGTAACTACAAATATTAAGTGTTGCTGTAAATGGAATCAACGTTTGGACATGTCATCTGATTTTTGAAGCCTTGTTTAAGATTTAATTCTCAAAGGACATTGGCTCGTTTTCTTGTTACAGAGTATTAATACCTCATGAGAAAATGTTTAAAACATGCATTGTGGGAACATCTATTAGTAATTAAGTACAGCTTTGTTCCCACTCTATTTGCATTTTTTTAATATAATTTTTTAATTGTGTTTCTTAAAAAGTTATTTGTTTTGAAAAAGTAAGCAGTCAAACTTGGGAAGCAACAGATACAATTTCAGTAACCAAATACAACACTTTAAATGGGTTGTCAATAAAGCAAACGTAGATTCACATAAGTTTTATTAAGACAATTTTGATTAATAAATCACCTTTTTCAAATTAATTTTTCGCATCTGAGTGCAAGGCATTACTGCAAAATAAGATGAAACAAAAGAAAATAAAATTGTTTCCTTCCCCCATTCTCATAGCCTCAGTGATTCTGCAGTTCTGGGACTTGCTGCCTTTGTAGAAAACCTTGGGGAAGCAATGGTACTTGTTAATGAACCAGAGCAAGTTTCTCAGTGAGGTTCTGGGTAGGCTCAGGGAAGGGGAACTCATTTATACTTATAAAGACCCAACATATGTGAAATCCCACTGTTGCAATACCGTTTACAAAGTTGTAAACTTCCATCTCTGAAGTTTACTAAAACCCAGGAAAGCCAGCCTGCTACATTTGCTGGATCTGCTCATACCGTTATCCATATGTAAATGGAAGACCTATCTGAAGAAATGGATATAGTTCATAGTTCACATGAAGTTCAACCCTATTCAAAAGGCTAACTAAGGAAATCCTCAGTGTATAGTACTAGTATTCACCTGTGGGCAGAAATGCAAGAAGACACCCAGACAAGTTGAAAGCACTGCTTCATGATCCATGACTGACACACAACCCAGATTTGGTCCAGCTGTAACATAGCCCTGTAAACAAAAAGGGACGTTTAGCAGGGAAAACAATTCTTGCAAGTATGTGTTTTCCAGACCCTGACTAGCTCCCATACAGCCAATTCACATGGAAAATCTGTGCCTGCTCTGATGTGCCCTTTGCCAGTGTCAGGGAGTTGTTAATACTGCTTCTCTATTTGTCTAAATCCTTGTACAGTGCCCATCACTGAGGTGGCCAAATATATTCCCCTGCTACAGACAGCTATTCTGTGACACTTGTGGTTTTAATTTGTCTGTTTTATACAAGCTGAGTGGTATTTAAACAGCTCTGTCTCAAAGCTTCAAAACCTGCATGTACATCCCTTTAAGTCATGTTACTGAGGATGAGCTGGTAAGGATTCTGTTTCTCTCTCTGTTCTTCTTTCATGATTAATAGTGACAGCTGAAAGCAAGTGGCAGAAGGCCAAACAATCAAAGGGCATAGCAATAACAGTTCTGTTGCCCTGCAATTCACAAATTATTTCATTATCTTTCAACATTGCAATCAGTGTGCAAATCCAGTACTATACCAGCTGCTGCGGTTACAGTCACTCAGGTAGGTTTGATCTGATTGAGTAACGCCCACTCTCTCCAAAAAACTTTTTCAGTCCTAAGAGTAGGCAGACCACTGGAAAATTTGATATTTTGTCTTCAAAGACCATGTCAATTGTACTTGACTGCAAAGAAATCATTTCTGTGCAAGCATTGCAGTCTGCTGGGTTTGAAAGATCTGAGTGCTCATGTTTTGCATCCCTTAAAAAATTGAATGCATTTTTCTACCTACTTTATAAGCTGATTGTCAATGTACTTCAAAAAAGACAAGTGGAAAAATATATTTCATGATGTTTTTAAATCATCTTCTTATGGGCTTGCTAAGATTGACAGCTCAGAAGAAAAAGAAACATTATTCATTTGAAATTAAATAGAATAACTTGGAATATCTGAAATTGTCAGGAGGCTTTTTGAAAAGATGTCCTTATGCACGCAACTGCAAGTCCATCTGTTGTTTTAATTTGTCTCTCTAATAATTCCCTGGAGTTTCACTTGGTTTGAATGTTAGAATAAACAGAAAGGAATCAAACCCTGCATTCCTTAAACAAAATTTATCCAAAAATACAGTTCTGTGCATTAACTCTTGCCTGTGTCTGCGTCATTTCAAGTTTTGCTGTTTTCATTAACATTTGCTGAGTGTCTATTTAAAGAAAATATTCATTCCAACAGTTGCTCTGACTTAAACAGAACTTTATACAGTTTAGAATTTAAAAATAACTGAAGTACGCAGCTTAGTTAAAAGAGATAGCTGTATAAACCATATCAACTATTTGCACTTCCGGATATTCTTAAATTGTCAAATTTTCCCTAAACAAGTATTTCAACTTTCCAAATAGTTGTCAACAAGAATAATATGTTACTAGTTTAAAAAAAAAAAAAAAAGAAAGGCAAACTTTGTTTACCTAATTTCAAGTAATTCTGTTTATTTGGATAAACAAAGAATAACACTGCATATCAACAATTTTGCTAGCACTGATGCATGATTCATCTCGCTGTGTACAAATTAGCAAAATGTGAAACTTGCTACATCTTTTTCAAAGTCTTAGAAAACATTAATCTCTCTGACTCAGTGCTAGAAACACCAAGGATCCAGGCCACTTCTGGACTGATTTAAAGGAAAGTCTTTACATTACATGAACAGATGGTTTACATTATTTTGCAGCTAGAAATAAAATCAAATATTTGCTTCTAAACTATGTACAGCATAACAGTCTAAAGAGGCAATCTCCAATTTTTTTCAAATTTTTCCTCAAGCCCAAATTCTACTATTTGTGTCGGTGAATTAGATATTTCAAGCTGAAGCCAAATCCTGATCTTTGAAATTGATAGAAATACATTGGAACCAATATGCCAGAGGCTATTATACATGCAAATGTTATGTTGCGTTGAGTATCATTTCCCTCTGTTAAAATTGACATTTGGAGTGAATATATTGGAATTGGGTCCTAAAATTGCATAGTAAAACATAGCCTTCCGTTTTTTCACATATTAAGGTCAATTGTTTCTATAACTGACTAGAAAAATCACACAGAATTCAATGAAGGAGACTTCATTCTCATTCAAATGTCATATGAAATTTACTAGTACTTACGGATATGCCATTAAAATCTTAAACTGGCTAAAAAAGAATAAAATATAGTGAACCAAGCACTTTTAGTTATGTTTATTTCCATGCCCATTTTAAAACCCAGGCTAATTTCTGAGCAGTCATTCTGGATTTTACTGATCCACTTCCACAAGTGATGTTGCTGACTAATATGTGCACTCATTGCTTTTACCTGTTGTCCATATGAGATAATGGTGAATTTGCCATTATATTTAGATGAACTTGAATTGGCATCCCAGAGACCTCTGCATGTGCTTGTTCAGTTTCACCGGAACATGGACATGATGGGAAGCATGCTATGGGAAAGTCAAAACACGTTACAGACTCATAGGAGTGCCTGTGCTGTGATTGTTTTCGTTACCTACTTCATAGTTAAACCCTCACCTGGTAGAAACTGGCACAATTTTGGCATAAACTGCAGATTAAAAGATTGGAGAACACAGAAACAGGGAGAGAAAAAATAAGTCTCTGACTTGAAATTGTATTAAATCTCTTCAGTTACCTAAAACACACAGAAATGGGAGATTTATTAGTTTTATTCTACATATCAAGGAGGAGAGGAATGCATTTACTGTACACTGAAGAGCAGTTCCTTCTCCAGGTTCTCCTTTCAGGTTCATGAACTACACGAGCATAGAAGTTGCCTTCCTCTTTCTTTTGTGGAGGCCACAGGCAATCTGATTCTCTAGTTCACCTGTGCTTGCTCAAGAGCTTCCACATCTGTCTTCCCAGCCACAATACTCATGGCAGGCTGCCAGGTCCCACTGACAATCCTGAAAAGGTTACTAAAAAGTAGGCAAAAGGCATGACCAACTACCCAAACACGTTTTTGGTAGCCCAGACTAATTTAACCCAAAGGCTCAGTTGGTACATGAGCAGTGCTGCTAATGTCTCATACATGTCTCACAGGACAAAGACGAAGAAGGGCCACAGAAGCTTGATGTGGCCCAGTGGACAACAGCTTCTTTTGGTGATGCAGCTATTTGGAAAGGTAATCCTAGGGAGTATCTTAGTGTAAAGTGCAAGTCAGGGAGAGATTGAAATTATTTTTGCATTACTTATTTTTTCAGCAATGCATAGTCATGTCTAATTTTTTACTCATTTTTACTGAAGCCTTCCTTATTCAAAATGCTGTTATGACTAAACCACATAATTTCATATTGTTTTTACAATACATTGCAACACAGGCACCTCAGTCTTCAAAAGCATTGCTCATAACTGCATTAGTTTTTCCATCCAATATCACCACATTCCACTGACTCTGCTTAAATCAGCAGCAAATGGATAATGTCCCTCTCCCAACCTCTGTGAGGGAAAACTGTTATAAAAACTGTGAGCACTGAAGTATGTCAAAAAGGCAGGCAGTCCAGCATGGCATGCTTACTTGAGCAGAGATGCCAGAATGAAGACAAGCTGGATTTCAGCTTTGAAAGGCACAGACACTTTAACCTCAGGCAAGAGATGCCAAAAACTACATACCAATGTTCAAATACAAGATTTTGTCCCTTCCCTACCAGCCCTTGGTCACCTGTGGACTTGTTCCATTTACAACTCTTAAAGGAAGAAGGTTTTTAAATGATACCTGAAGTAACATGCTGTACACCACTAGGTGCCCAAGCATATGCAGAAGAATTAATAATTCAGCTGCCCAAGAGAGATAATAATGATTCCTGAAGGAAAAAGTACTCTAGTTGTGACTGTGACCAACACAGCTGCTTTAGTTTTTCAGAGAAAATAAAAGAGGCTAATAGAGATGTGGGAAAGCCAACATGAAAAGCTGAAACAGTGAGGGGAAAAAAAGAAGAATCATGCTTCTTCCACCAGAAGGGTCCACACAGCTGTAGTCTGTATGAGGTTTCACTGAACTGGATCACCTCCTTACAAAACACAGGTTACTCCCTGCTACAGAGAAATAAACAGGGAGTGCAAGAGGGGAAGGCTGAATTTAAATTCTATGTTTTCGCTGCTTCCTTCTGAAGCTCCATGCTTATTTAGTGCCTCTTATGGGCTGCTGTGACTAATATCATAGTCAAGTATGCAAAGTTCTTCGAAGACCTAAACCCAGCATGGATCCTGCTGAAAACACATACATCTTTCCCTCTCTGGGAGCATGCAACATTCTGCACATCCCTAAGGCAAATGAACATTCAGATTTTAACAGTGGCAATGTATTAATTTTAAAAATCACTGAAGTGTCTCTGGCTAGGGGGAGCCCAGCCTAATCACTAACACTCATTGCCTCAGGGAGGACTGAAGACTAGTTCCCCAATATTTCTGTATTAAGTCTTTTAAAAATATATAAGCCCTAACCAAGAGCAAAACAAATCTCCAAGTCACTCGAATATTCTCCCAGCGAAGCAAAATCCCTGCAGCCAGAAATATCCTTTAGTTGTTAGTTATGCTGCTATTAACTACAAAAACACCCTCTGAATAAGCAGTGGGTTGCAGACAGTTCTGACAGAAGAGACAAAAGCTTGCTATACATAGGCACTGCCAAGTAGAAGTCTTCAGCATGGTGCACGGACATTAAACTCCACCTAATTCCCCCACAGAAAATGTTTCTCTTTTGTTTTATTGGTTTCATTCATCAAGAATGTTTTGCCAGACTTTCATGTTCTTTTGGGACAAATTCCAGGACTCTGTCGGCTGCTGTGCTGATGGGGACCCAGCAGACCAGCCAGTTATGCTGTACCATGCACAGAGAGTACTTAAAGGGAGTTTAAGACCAAATAAACTTTGCAAATATCATCACTGGGTTTAAATTACATGCTTGGTGAATTCAGTTCTTTTTCTTGGATCTGATCTAAAGAGGATTTTTTTCACTCTCCTTCCTGAAGGATTCATTTGCCCCTGCTGCTTATTACTCATCAAAAGTCTTCACTTTCTATCTGTGACATCCGGATAGGCTGTTGCCGTGGAAAAGATTATGAAGCTGAAAACAAGCAAGCTGATTTGCATTAAGAAGTGAGTTTCAAAGAGTGCAACTTCTGTTCACAGAGGGACTTAAGACACATTTGATCAGGCTGAGATAACATTACAGGAGAAAAAGAAAAGATTTACTTGACAGAGACCTTTGCTTTTTTCAATAGTGTGGTGATTGGTATCACAAAGCAAATTATAAAATCAAATTATGAAAATTATTTTTTTTCAAATATTCCTTCCCTGAATGTTCTTCTCCAGATTATCTTTCTCTTTTACTGAGCTCTGGAATAAAAGAATTAACTTCCCACTGGCCTCACATCCACTGGATGTGGTTCGGTATAACTCCATTAACTTACAGGAAGCTGTAGCACTTTACTAAGCAAAGGATCTGTATCACTCCTTCAGAACAGAAATAACATGGCACATCAGGAAAAGTAACCTCTCTGGGCAAAAAGGATCACTTGACTGCAATCAGCCCTAGGTGTACAAACAACTAAGTGTAGATGAGTGTAGCTAACAACTGCACTGCTTCACGGCATTTACAGCTACCAAATAACAACTGTTAATTGATTGGAGCACGAGATAAAAGCGTTTATAATTAGACCTAACAACATTCACACACCTTGATTTGAGATGAAAGCATCATCTTACCTCTGAGTTCTCTTTTGGCGATATACAGCACTCCAGATGCCAGGCTTAGCAATAGAAAATTCTGCTGGGGTGAGGAAGGGAACAGTTTATTACTCCTTAATGTAGGAATTGCATGGGGATGCTTTGCTGCTTTCCTTTTTGTGCTTCTCCTAATTGAGGAAAGAAAGAAAAACTAATTACCTTTGAAGTCTATCTGTGCAGCTGGATTTCTCTATTCTTTGATCTACCACAGGTTCCTCCTCCTGATATTTAGTACATCACTCAGACCCAGAAAACTCAAAGATGGTTATCTGCAAGATGATGTTGGATAAGTGTCTGTGTATTAACAGTGGTGCCTGTATAGATGAGTGGCTGCACCCAACTATATATTTTATTGATGAGTACTCTACTTTCGTGGTGAAGGCTGGTCTCCAGCAGCATAGGCTGCTGTCTTAGTTGAGATCCTTCTGGGTAAATATCACCTACTTCATGAAGGATGAAGTCCAGGAAGATGCAGGTAGCTCTGCTAACCTGCCTTTTCCAGCTGCTGCCTCTCTGAGGCTTCAGGAGGAGTTTGCAGAATTTCTTAATTCAGCCTTAGTTTTTGTTGTGCTCATACAGTAGTGCAGTAATCAACTCTACCACTTATTTATTCATTTACAGAACACTAAAAAGTGATGAATTTCAAAATTCAGTGGCTTAATTATTTTATTTTCTCTCCCCTTTCTTTCATTATCTTTGTTCATTAAAAATAATATCCTTGATGATAACATTAAAGCACAACACAACATTAATTTTACAGCCATTTCCCTATGAATATAATAAATTAGTTTATAATAGACCCAGACCATTTTAATTTTAAATAGCATATTACACACACATCTTACTGAATTCATCATTATATTACTGTTAATCAGTTAACATAAAGTAGTTTTGAATTTGCTTGTTAACCTTAAATAATAATCTTTATCTATACTGTTGACCTTTTCTTATAATGTCCTATAATCTTGCCTTTGTTCCAGCATTTGGGGGGATCTTCCTAGAATGTTTGCATTGTGAGGTCAGAGGCTATATTTCTTGAGAAAGTTTTAATCTATGCTCTGAAGTTTGTTATTGAGTCTAGAGGAGATGGACAATATATCCCAGGGATTTTAGATCTGGGTCAATAAACTGAATATTTTTGTGTAGTAATGAAAGAGTGGAAAGTGTAGATTCTGTGCCTACAGGTTTTGCCACTGAATTCAAAGACACAGTCAAGCAAATCAAATGCACATTATGCCCCAGAGCAAAGGGGTTGAAAATCAAGAACAGAAAGTCCCTTTGCCTTGAACCAGTACAAAGTACCCATCTGTTGACTGCTCACCATTACCTGTGAGACTTGCTTGACTCCTCAACTCTGCTGAGTCCACTCCCTCCTCAGAGCTAGAAAGCAGAGAATCGCGTGTCCAGTGTATTATGTTGCAGGCTGTCACTCAGCTGCATGTCTCAATGTGTCTACTGGCACATACAAGCTGCATTAGAAAAGAGTAATCTTAAGACACCTGAAATCAGTGGCTCTTTTTTACCTTCTTTGCATCCATCCAGAGGAAGATGGTCTTCAGCGTATTCACCTGACGGCAAAAACACCTTTTGAAGGGAGAGTTCAGTTTGGCCACCACTAATAAGGAAAGTAGCCTGCTCACATGTGTAAGGATTTACAATACAGAAAAAGACATTTGCATAACTAAGTGAAGGCATTTTAACTCTCTGCAAGCCTGTCCTAGTCCTGAAAGCTAACCATCATGCAATGTGACACATAGTAATAGGGGAAAAATCCCTCCAAATGGAAATGAGGTGCTAAAGAGGAGGGTAGGGTGGGAAGTCAAGCCTTTGAAGGTGCCTTTGTCTTCCTCTATTTTGACTACACTTTTCTACTAAAAATGTACTAAAATTGCAGATAAGGATCTATAATAAAATTCAAAGTGCTTATTTGATCTGCTAATCACCTGCTTAATGCTTGTACCAATCTTGCCAAAGCAAAGAAATACAGCCTTCATTATGCAAGATCTTAATTCCTCCACTGCCTACAATGACAATGCTGCTATTGCATCCCCTACCCCTAGGAGTGTGAATATATAGTCTAATCTCCTCCTACTAAAGCCAATGCAATTAGGGATTTGACCTGCTGGTTTTTAGCCTCTCATCTCCATTAGAGAGAGGAATAGATAACTACAAATTTAAAAGTTGGATTGTTTCCTGAATATTTTTCTATGCTTTATTTAAAAGTGCTTTGAGAGTATTTTGCCTGTTTAGTCATTGCAACAAATAGGAATATTTGCCTGAATATTGTATTTTAGTCACATTTCACTTACAAGTGCTCCAACAAGAATTTGGTGCCATTTTTATGTTGAGTCCTTAATGCTTATTTAGTCCTTAATGCTTATTTTGTCAAGCTTAAAGATTTTCAATGGTTTTGTAGGTCTCTGCATGCAGCTTAGTTTCAGATTATATCCACATGTCACCTACTTATTTTGGACTGAAACAGCCGCAGATTGTTTTGGGACTGTGGTGTTTTTTCCAAAATAAAAAGTGTGTGTCATTAAAACAACAACAACAACAAAAATCACATGAAAAAAATTTAAAAATCCTTTCTTCCCATATTTTAAAACTCAGGCCTGTTTTCCTATAAGAAATCCATACATTTTTTATTTAAAAAATACTCAAAGTGAAAGGTCTAGTCCTAAACATTTAATTTCTTTGGGATGAATATATTTGCTGTATTTTATAGGAGCTTATTGAATTTTTATCACCTTAAAACAGCATTTTACATAAATAAAATCCAATTGCTCTAAGTGTAATAATATAAAACTATAGAAATGAGTTCCAAGTTGTTGGTCTTTTAGAAAACAGGGGTTTAGCAGATAAGACTCATAAAATAATTTTACCTTTGCATATTATATTTGTGAAACCTATATTAAAATGCTTCAAGTGGCTCTGGCATTCTCATTTCTTAAAAGTTTTTGAAAAATTGAAGGACGTGTAAAGAAACCGAACAATTTAGTCTAGGTTTGGAGAAGGTGCCTTACACTGAGAAACATAAAGATCTCAGTCTCTTCAGCTTACCAGAAAGAAGATTGAAAGGTAGTTTGATTACAGTGTATGTATATCTTAAATAGGGAGGAAAAATAGGTTGTACAAAGGTGCTTAATCCAGCAGGAAAAGGCAAACCCAAAGCCAAGAACTGGAGTTTAAAACCACACTGAAATAAAATTAAATTAAATTAAAAAATTAGTATAATAAAAAGTAGTAAAAGACTCCCCACCTCTTTTTAACTCTCTATATAAATGGGATGCTCTTTCAGAGGACAAGCTTTAGCTAAGACAATTTTTTAAAATCTGAAATAGTTATTATAGTCAATATTGAGTGAACTGACTGGAAGTTTAAAGGCCAGTAGTACTCAGGAAATCAGACTTGGAGAAAGTATGTTGATTCTCTACTAATGAAGTATAACTTACTAGCAGAGCAGAAAGCGAGACTGGACTGGAAATCCCACAGAGGACATTAGTCTGGGCTTTCTGCCAGCGACAGGGGCGGAAAAGACAAAGGGCTAACAAAGTACTGGACTGCAGCTTGTGCCAAGATCCATGGTCTCAGGGTCTCTCAGAGTCTCCCTACAGAACACAGGCTAACACTGCTAATTTGTGAAGCCAGTGCATAAAAGTTTTGGCTGTAATAAAAATGTTTAATAACATCAACATTCAGCATTTAGAATGAATTTCATCAACATCACAGTGGACAACTCAAAATGAAGTGCAGCAAAAAATGGCACTTAAATTGCTAAGTCATCAAAAAGCTACTGTGGACTTCAGTTCCTCTAGTAATATCAGCTATCCCAGGCAAAGGCCTCTCCAAACTCTTTGCAGGCACCAACACCGAGTAAATATACAAATAGATAATAGGCATTTTAAACACTTTTCTTCTCTTTTATCCTTTTCCCGCCTTCTCCTCCAGCGCTGCCAGCCAAAAGAGCATCAGGAACAGCCACATTATATGCTGTGTGAAAGATTTTGTGCAGCTCGCTCCCAGAGAACACCAGGGCTGGCAAATTAGAGATCACAGATATTTCAAAGGGCTGGGGACAGGCCCTAAAAAAGAGCACTAAGAAGAACAGAATAATTTTGCAAAGTACAACAAGGGAATAAAGTCTTTCAGAGATCCCATCTATGCCTAGATGCATATTGACCAGAGGAAGGGGAGACATCGAAGGTAAGGTTACTGAGTTCTCCAAATTAGTGTCTGTCACAGAACTTAGTTTTACAACTTTTTTTTCTACTAAGTTCACCTTTACAGGGCATTAGTTTAGGTTTTATACACACACTGACAAAACACACACCCACTTACAGAAAAAGTTTCAGCATCTAGCAAGAATTAATCAATTCCAGAGAGAGATTTTATTAAAACAAAGGACTTTGATTAGAATAAAGTAAGTTGTAAATAGGCAGAATGATATGTCATTGAAATCAAGATTCCCAGTATTAAAAGAGGTGACCTGTTAATCAATTCATATGGGAATATACTGATCAGTTAATGAATAGCAGAAATGATTACGCTCATATCAATCTTTTCACATGTGAAAAGCCATTTAGTACTTTAAAAGAAACCTCATTTTTTTTTCTCTTGCCAAAAACCTCTGAGTCTTACAAGCAAAGAGAGCAAAGAGCGTCGGCAACACCCCTCTGTTGCTCTCTTCTTCTCTGCTTACACCTTCTTCTACAGGATCTTTTAAGACTTTCAGCAGTAGAAGCTATCAATGCAGGAGAGAATGTGAGATCGTGATTCCAAGCTCTTCTGAACCTGGAGACCCAGAGTAAGACTATCATGTATTAGGTTAATGACACCTGTTAAAAGGGCCTCATCTTCCCTCATGTATAGAGAAGGGAAAAAAGCCAAGAATGAACCTAAATTATATATATGGAGCTTTTTGATTCTTGAACACATTTAACTCTAGCTATCAGGATTTTTGAGACTTGAAAATGAACTGCAAGAATGATAAAAAGGGCTTTTCTCTCCCAGGAAAGCTCGTAAGTGGTGCCAAACAAAACCATCCCAAGATTTTTTAAAATAATTTTACCATACAGTAGAATTTGTTTATCATTTTCCCTTCAAAATGAAGAACACTTTAAACAGGAGATATGTGGTTAGACATCAACATTTTAGTTCTTTGGGACAAGAAAAAAGCTAAAAGCTTTGAAATATACACACATACATCTACATATGGTATGTATATAATACCAAATGTAGATATAATATAAATATCCTCTTTTTATGCATACAGTGTGTGCACTACGTTTATATTAGTGAAGAGGAAACCATTCATCCCTATTTTGTTCTATTTGCAGGCTCTTCAGTGTGCTAAATACAGCATAGCTTGTTGAGTCCACTGTAGTTTTGGATAAGTACTATCCCAGGTTTTGAAAATAACAAAATACAGTAGTATCTTATCTGATTTGCTTCAGCTGAAAATCTTGCCCATTGTCTTTAGACTCTAATTTATCCATGTCAGAATATGACTAGTTTTAATTCTCCTGATTAGAGCTAATTACTTAGCATGTGTTCCTTCATCAAATGTTTATCACAGATACCAAGTATCTAAATTACATCATAGTTTTTGTAGACAGATCAGATCTATATCTACATCTATAGTCTTTTTCCTTTCCTCTCACTTAGTCCTTGACAGAAGTCTTATGTTTGTTGAAGATCTATTAGAACTACTGTTCCCATTGAAACAGAAATAGCAAAGTCTCTTCAGAGGATGACAACAAAAGAACAACAAAGGAAAACTTTTTTCAAAATGCAGTGTATTTCCATGTGGAAACCCTAGGATCCGTACCTGTATTTTCATTTCTTACTGAGAGATATTCAAACCCTGTTACTATTTCATTGTTGTTTTTTAAATGCAAATTCAACAGAAACTTTTCATTTTTCAGAAAGAAAGAAACCTTTGCTTTTCAGTTACATTTTAGAAGGGCTTTATTTTGATAAGTTTGTTTTATTGTTTTCCCACAGGTTTCAGGTAAGCTGTTTTTCATTCCACTGCTTGATGTATTCAGGATGTGACAATGTCATTTCTGGGGAGTGTTACTGAAAAAAAAAAGGATTTTAGAGAAAAGTTGGGTTAGACCCACTTTTTGCAGACTTACCCCAGTTTTGGCTGTGCCATGTCATGCACAGTTAAATTAAAGTACCAGGACATTAAAATAAAAAAAAAAAGGCAGCTATATGCCTGTATACAATTCCATAACCATTATCACAACAATTAAAAAATCCAATTCAGCCACATGGGCTTTATGACTGACTGATAAGGTTTTCTTATTACATATTCAATACTTCCAATAACTTCTGGTTCTGAAAATTCAGAGAGAGAAGACTACCTTTTCACTAGGGCCTTCAATACTGTTGTTTTCACTTGCAGTAAAATCAGGAATTAGTTACAAAAAAATTAGATAATCTGAAGACAGAATTACCTGAAATTACACCACCTTTAAAGTTGATATCATGCCCTTAAGATGCTTGTTTCTTCCCTGCCTTGCACTGTTGCATAGTGCAAACAGAATCAGCTCAGACATATGAGCTACAGAAATATTATCATCTGTGGACTATAGGCTTCTCTGCAGCTATTGTCTCACTTTCCTGCCCACAAGTCTTCTCAAGTATGAACCTTGTGCAACTAGTGCTAAAATAGCCTAGAGAAGGTACAATTTCTTTAAGTCCTATAATAATAATAATAATTTATAGTTTATGTGTGAACTTAGTTCATAAGAATCAAAGCATTCATGAGAAGGTCTAGATATTTCTTGTATTTTTCATATCACACATTTATTCTTTCAACATGAAATTTTACAAATCATCTAGAGTACATACATGCATTATGACTCTTAACAGTATGAGGAAATTAATAGGTCTTAATGACTTTATATGTGACTTACTAATGACACTATGTACAAGAAAACAAATACTGTAATCAGGTCTCCTTAGGAAAACATCTCTAAGTTAGTGTTGCGTGAAATAAGACTTGCTTATATTGAATAGATAAAGCTATGAAAAATATTCCCTTTAATTTAAGACCAGGCATCTCAGGTTTTCAAAAAGCACTTTTGGCACTAAACTTTGCACATCCAAAAATTCAAATTTACAATTTACTTTTTAATTTGCTTTCCATTTGATGGTGTGGGAAAGCTAGAATGCAGAAAAAAAACACTGATTTCTCTTGAGCTGATTTTATAGTTCTGTTTGAATACAAAAAACTGTAGTGCACAAATACAACAAACCTCTCAGGACAAGAATTCAATTTCACCTCTTGTGCTGAGCATCACTGCAATTACTCAAATGATTAAAGTTATACATGACTTTAAGCACTTCCCTGAATCAGGGATTTAATGCTTTAAAATCCCAGGATCAAATCAGGCAGCACCAGTACAGTTGTGATTAAGGGAGGAAGGTATTTTTCTGGTCTCTTGTTCTCTTCTCACATAATTGGGTAACATAACATAGGTGGTTCTACTTGGCGAACTTAGAAACACAGCACTGGAACACAAATTCAGTTTAATGGAATTTGTGGAGCCTTTATGAAAAATTAAATTAATACCAAATCAACTTAAAGAAAAATCGCAATTATCTTGGATCAATCTCTTGGCTAAAAGAAATTAGGACAGAGAAAAACTGTCACAGAAAAAGTAACCAGTATTCTAAAATTATGAATAAGTTCTCAACAAACCCAGGCTCACCTTTCATAATATAACTTACAGAAACTCACAACAATTTATGAAACACTTTTCTTATGCCACTTGTAGTGCAAGGAACAATTACTATAGGTATTATTGACAAAATCAAATGGGAAAATACATGGCTTTTTGTATTTGGGGGTGCTATTGGTATTTTTCACTTAAAATATGTTTTCCAGTGAAAGCCAAGAAAAAATTTCTGCTTTTAAGCCTGAGAGAGACATAGGCAGACAGAGAAACTCCATCCATAAAAATTTCCCTAGCAGAAAAAACACTCTCTAAATAAACAAACAATAACTCAGTACTGGCAGACAACATAACAAGGGACAACAGCCATAAATTGCAACTTGGAAGGTTCAGACTGAACAACTATAGCAAAAACTATTTCACCATGACAGTAGTAAGTACTGGAACAGGTTGTTCTAGGAGACAGGGTTTTTTTGTCTTTGTCATGTAATTAAAGGATGACCTGTGGAATATATTGTTCATCTCTGAAGGATGGATAAGGTACAAAAAGTCTAGGTGAGGTGAAACACAGTAAATATCCTTTAAAAGCAAAAAGGAAAAAAGAATGATTCAATCTGGATTCCAATTTCCTTTCAAATGCCCACACATATTATTTAAAAACACCTGGAAAAAAATATAGGGACATGAATGGCATTCTGTGGATATAACATAAGCAGATTAGATCAAACTGACTTATTTTCCTTCTCTGACAGAGAAACAGATTTTGGGGAGAGATGAAGTGGTCTTTTACGCACCTTAGCTTTAGTAAGTATTTACCTCAGATAGCAATTTTGTTACCCAGCTCAGGAGTAACTGAAAGGTCTAGAGAAATATACCAAAGTTTCACAGGTTTTTAGAAACCCTTTCTCAAAGTAGCCATCAACAACTTAATGCTAAAAATGAGGGCATCATTACAGGATTCCTCCTTAGCTATAGTATCAATCTATACAGTCAATAATAACTTGATGAATGAATATAGCCTCTGCTTATTAAACACTATTCATGGCACCAGACTAGGAGGGACACACTGTACAGTGAAAGTACTCAATTCAAAAGATTCCTAGCAAATTAGATATCTGATTTTGAGGGTAAAGAGATTACAATTCAAGAAGCAAGTGAAAATCAATTGTAACAGAGCTACAAGAAGATTATTACAATAGAGCTATAAAAATCCCAAACTGTCTACCCATCAACAATGCCATGCCAGAACAACATCATGTAAATACCTCATGTAGTGGGGGGCATTAATAGGCACACAGCCTGTCAGATACAGAATACAACCCTCCAGTCTTACTCAACCTTGGAATGGCCTCAAAGTATTGTGTCTACAAATATACTTCAATGAAAGGTATAACCAACTGGAAAGGTCGAGAAGTTAATAAGGAGACTCAAATGGGTAAAAATAAGAATTTAATGGCAGGTTAAAGAAACTAGTGCTGGTTTTAGTCTACTCGGGAAAAAAAACCCAGCCAGGTTGAACAAGTGGTTAAATAGTGCTGTTAAAATATTTAAAAATCTTCTTTAGAGTATGTTCCTCACACTCACAATCATTAGAAGGAAAAATAACAGAGTAGAAGTGATTCGTGGGAGTTTCAGATCCGGTTGAAGAGAAGACTTTGTAAAGTTAAGAATGGTAAATTACAAGAGGCTGCCTGCAGAAACTGTAGAGTCTCCATCATTAGGAAACATTTTAGGGCAAAACAGGCAGGCATCCATCAGGAATAGCATAGATACAACTGAATCTGTCTTAGAGTAAGAGGAAGAACTTCACCTTTCCAGTCATCTGATGACAAAAACGATCAAACAGTTCAGAAGAGACTGAACGAACAGATATCAAAAAGTTCTCAAGAAATTACTTTGGAAAACAAGCTGTGACAGACACAAGGTTGCTTTGAATGTCGGAGTAACCAGGTTATATTTGAATGTTCATAGGGATGAATGGTCAGGCACAGGGAATTAAACTTAAGGAGAAATACACTGGACAACAAATGGTGGAGAAAAAAATGCACTTTGTAGAAAATGCCCAATACAGGGTTAACAATATGCTCTTGTCTATCATTTCATGTGAAGTGTAAACTCAGTAGAACAATAGAGGACTGAAAAAAATTAGAAACATATCTAAAGAGGTTTTTAAGAGAAATGAGAACTCAGACATCTACCAAATTATGCAGCACCAGTCTTATGAGATGTCCATACTGGTCTCCTCAAGAGATACTGGATAAGGTTATTCAAGTTACTTGCTCTCTGACTGAGCAATTAAGGCTCATTCCCTTTTCACTGCATAAGACAAGAGCTCATACATGCATCCAAAATAAACGGGAAGAGTATAAGATATTTTCTTCTGCTACTGAGATGAGAAAGTCTAGGAGAAATACCTGAGAAAATATTCTCCATCACTTGATGACGTTATGAAGGCCTATTACATAACAAAAAAAAAGGATAAAACCAAACAAAGTACTCTATTGGCTTGGGGGACTTAATTTACTTGTACTGCAATTTATTCTGTGATTGGTAACAGTTTTATTAGAAAGAATCTACTATAAAGGGATATTACCTGAATGAGATTCTAATTTGGAGGAGTAATAGAAGAACACAATGAAGTATTTTTGATAGCTCAAACAGAGGAGAAAGAGAGTGGAAAACAAGAGAACAAAATATAGTAAGAAAGACATTTAAGGGACAGTGGAACAAATAGACAAAGGAAAGCAATATATCAGGGAGAAAGGAGAAATTCACAAAAATGCACAGTATTTGTAAGCCAGTGCTGATCATTCATTTCCCAATAAGAGCAGTTATAAGAAGCAATGAAGAGGTTCCTTTGAGCGTAAATTCAGTTTGGTAACATTTAGACAAACCAATACCAAGTATGTGTTAACCCCTAGTTTCAACGAAAAAATCTCTTGAATTAAGATCTCAGTCAGTTTCTCAGATTCTAGGAGTTGTTTTTAACAGTACTGCCAGAACTGGAGACCAATATCTTCTTTTCCTTCAGTGTCTGAAATCTGTAAGTGTTGATGTGTGCAAAAAGAAAAAGCCTCTTTGGCCTTAGCCTACCAGTGTAAAAGGTTTCACATCTTTATTTATGGGAGGCCAGTGTTAGATGAAATTGACCATAAACTACTTATTGCTGTTGCCAAAAAAGGTCTGACAAACACTCCCATAGAGAAAAGAGAGAGCTGTTTTCCTGCTACAAATATAGGATTTGCAAATTGAACACAAACCTGGAAAGATTTGTGGCTGTAGGCTCACTCTCTAGAGCATTTCAGCAAAACAAAGCAGCTGAACAAAGTCCAGAACTAAATTAAAAGCATGTCAGTCTGAGGAAACTGAAACATGTACACATCCACCACCAACTGTCCAATCTCAGCTAAAAAACAAATGGCAATTGTCAGAGCTATGGCTAAGAATGCAGAGAGTAATTAAAGGCTGTGATCACAGTCCTATTATCAATCTGAAGGACAGCAGATGACAGTAAATGAGTTATTATTTAAGGGCACAAGATGGCAATTCCTGAAGCAATAATGTCTAGATGCCTACAGGAAGAGAACTTGTTTCTTCCTCATTGAGACAGACCAAAAACTCCTTTAAACTCTGCCTAAAAAAGGTCACTACAAAACCGACAATAGTATAGGGACCCATGGAGCCACAGGCTGTAACTAGATCATTATGTTTGATCCCAGCCAATGATTCTATTTAATGTTCATACAGAAATTTCATTTTCCCATTGTTTATACTTTTTACCCTGCTTTACACAAAAAGTTCAGTTTGGTTGTTTCTTTAAAGCTGATAATTTCAAGCCTGAGAGCCTCATTCGTTACCCTTAACCTTTTGTGTTAGAAAGGTTTGTGAACAACCATTCCTTATGTATCAAGGTGGGATATCAAGAATGCCATATTGTGTTTAAGGCGTGAGAAGCATCATTATTTATACAGTTGTATACTGCTTTCAGTTCTGCTCCTTTATTAATTTGAAGGAATCTGTGCGCTTTTCATGACTGATGACAACTCATTCAAATGCCACCACTGAGGATACAGAATTACTTTACATTTACTCATTTACTTTTTATGAAAGTAATTAATAAATGGAAAAAAACCCAGAGAATCTCAAACAAACAAACAAGATAGAAGAGCAATCCTCCTCTTCCTCCTCCTCCTCCTCCGTTGTTGCCCAAAAATTTACTATAGATGTCTCAAAGCTGAATCACTGAAGAGATTGAATGTCAGATCTATTCCAAAATATAACTAAACACAACAAACACCACTGAAATAGTGTTGTTACCTCCAGACCAAAGATCTCTGAAACAAAATAGATTTATATTTTTAGGCTGAAACAATCCTATCTCAAAACAAAAGCAGCCTTTAGACAATTACTGGAACTCTCACGTTATCAAAAGATGGTATGTCTAAAGGAGTATTTGGTCTTATAAAATCCGTTTTCTGTTGACAAGGCTCCTTCTGACAGTAGATGCTAGTTTGGTAAGAACAGTGAGAACTCAGACCTTTAAAGTTCTTATTTCAAAAAGGCTTACCCCTGACAAGCAGTCTCCTGAAATCTCTTAACATGGCATAGACATGCCTGTTTCATGGCCTGTTCAAAGAGTTACCAACCTAATCTTAAATTATTTTTCTGTTAAGGACATGTATCTCAGTTACTTTTTAATGTTCTGTTTTCCTACCATATCCATATGTTTAGAAGGTTTCATTTTTCATCATACTTGGATTTTCTTTTTTGTTTTCCCCTCCTCCACCTTATAATAATCCAAACTATTTTCTATAGGCAGGAAAATACAATGTGGTCCCCTTAGAATTTTAGTCTTCCTACTTAGGGATAAAAACAAAAGATACAGGACTCATTTTTTGGACATCAGAGTCATAGGTCATTTAATTCTTAAGATTAAAGAAGGTTAACAGAAAAAATGAACTGAAAATCTGCTCATCAGAAAACACAGTAGGTTCAGATGCCAGCTTTAATGAATATTCTTATTTATAACTTCTGTAGTCTTTGCTAGGGCATGAGTAATTGCAACACTTTGATTTCATTCTGATGCTTAATATGAACATACACAGAACACCCCTTAGTGCATCAACTATACTGTCACAGCAGATCTCATAACCGAGTGTGAAAAAAGGCTCTGGATTCTGTGAGTAATGCAAAGGTATCTCTGCTGTGAATTTGTGACTTCACACAACCAACATGGCATAATCTCACGTCCTCAAAGAATTAATTGATTGCAAAACCAGCAAATTAAGAAATAACCCTTGGAAGGCACAATTCTAGTGCATCAGATGCATGAAAATATAATTTCAGAGAAATGTACAGAATAGCTGAAAAGTTTAGAGACACATAATAGCCCTGTAAATTTTCAAAATGAGTAAAAACCGTTTTTCTGTACCTCCCACACAGTGTTTTGTTAATGGATTGTTGAATGTCTTTGAATTCTACATTTTGCACAAGTTAAATAGGATTCTCTCATGGAAAAGACATATACAATCTAGGAACAATAGCAAAAAAAGTAATTACCCTAAAAATCTGCACTAATAATCATATTGATTCATAATCATAACTCTAAGACAAACAGCCAAGAAATCATCTTCCTATTGTATGTAATTAAACAACCAGCAAAGTTGTTTCATATCAAAGTTATAAAGCAAACTTTTATATAATTTCAAATAGCTTTTAACTCATAACTTAGGAACGTATATTTTTGCCTTTATACTTGTCAAGTCTTTTCCTTGTCTTTAAAAGTCTAATACATTCAAGGCTATCAGATGCTGAAAAATTAGTTAGCATGGTAACATTCTTTGTCTGCCACAGAGGTGTCTAGGGAAAGTGATCAAAAGTTTAAAAAAATAGTATTATATTGCAAAACAGTACACATATGATCAAGTAATACACTGAGCTTAAAGTGTAACTACAGCACTCAGTATACACATATCATCTGTTGCAGAGTCTTTACTCAGCCTCTACTAATTCGTTCCCAGCTACATCAATATGGCAACAGATTTGGAAAGGAGGCATTTATCAGAATTCGCCACTGTTAGAGGAAACATTCAGAAACTGTGGCAAAACAGACTCTAAACATTCATACAAGTTAATAAACAGATTCACACCAAGCCAACTGCAAATCACAGCCTCAGAAGGTGCTGTGTGCTAACAGTCAGGTAAATGATTTCCTAATCTGTTTTAGTCTGTTTCACTGTGCATTTATTCTCCAGGATACCAAATTACCTCAGGGACTACTTATCAATACACAACTGCTGATCAGAGCAATTACTCAACATTTGAGATACAAGTTGCTCATACAGAAAGGTTGTGAACACTTGGAGATAAATAACCTTTTGATAAGGTAATAACAATGACCTTTAAGTACAACCTTTTATTGAAGATGCCAACTAAAATTATTTAAGCAGTTTTGACAACATTACATGCTTAAAATATTTTTTCTCTAATTCGCCCATAAAATTTTAAATATTGAAAAAAAATCTGCTTATGTCTGCATTTTAATCAAATTAATCTTGAAAAATTATGTTATACATTTTGATGCCATTTGAAGTTGAAATGTCTGGTGGATTTTATATTTTCTTTAGCTAGTTTTACATCCTTTTTATTATCACCATTATAAATACTAAGTTATAGTAAAATACAGCAGGGTGTTATTTGCCTCTAAATGTTTCTTTTCCAAAATTTTTATAGGAAAAAGTATTTCCTTGATAATCCCCACAAAGCACTCTGGGAAGATAAAGAGAGTACTGGTTGCATGTACTTTAGATGAATACTACTCAGTTTATGAGAGACTGAATGTGTTAGAGAGAAATGGATCATAGGTGATTTTGAGTCTAGATTCCCAACTCAAATCCTCTCCTTCTCAACTTTATTGAACACTTGAGTGCCACAGAGATTCTTTGTGCTAGAAGGCATTAGACAAAATGAATGCCTGTGCTCCAGAAGTACAGGCCATATACTGAGACTTTTCTTGATAACAAGAGCACTTCAGATCTGTTGAACCTTACAGGAGAACAAGTCTGAAGTAGATCAATTACAGAAGAAACCACCATCACTTTCTGGTTTCATACAAATGACGTAAAATACTACTGATAGCACACTTTTCATTAAAAAAATTTTAAAATATATTAATAAAAAGAATAAAAAAAGCGTTATTTATGATTGTGCTATGGAAGGAAAGACCTTCAAAATGCAGTTAAACCACTACTGAAAACCTGTCTGAGAACTTTTATTTGCAATGAAACTTCAGAAATTAGTTATGCTAGTCTTTCAATGTGGATTTATGCAGTGAAGAAAACAAGCACAGACAATAAGCTCTCTGGTACATTGTATTTTACTTTTAAAGCTCTACATTAATAGAAAAATTATTATTAATATTATCTCAAGGTTGACATTTTGTCAACATTTACATGGCTACAATGAGGCTGTCAGTTTATGGTGCAAGTGGATGAGCCATTCTAGTCTGCACAGTAAAGTATTTGCTTTGCTCTTTTTCTAAGCATATATTAAAAAAGTCAATAACAAAACACAAAAGTAAAAAAACCCACAAAAAATAGAAGAAATAAAAAACTTTCCCAAAGAATATTTGAAATTTCAGCTGATAGCAAAACATATAGATAGAAGAATGAACTGTAAATTGTACTTTACTTTTGAGCATAATTATGATAGACAGAACAAAGAAAAAGAGACTGTTCACCATTAGGTAATTTAAGACTACCCTGTGCACAATTTTCCTACTTATCTTGGCAGACAAAGCTGTAATAAACACGCAATTACTAACATTAGTGAAATACATTTTTCTTCAAAAGACAGTCATATTATATTTACTCACAAATATGTTAAAATTTTTCAGTCTGTTTCAGCAATTACATGATATAAAGTGTTAAAATTCAATGCAAATAAGCAATTGCTAAACAGAGAACCTTTTTCTGAAGGTAGTAGGCCATCATTCCTTTTCAAGGGCTGTAATAACAGTGAAGATGAAATTACAATTTGAAAAAATGCCACATAGTCACATTAGTGTTTGTGTTGATTCCAAAAAATCCCAACTGTCTCACCTGAGATGCATACTTTGGTTTTGGGGGAATTTTAGAGCGCGTGTGTGTGCGTGCGCGTGTGTGATTCTTTTAGTCCCTTAAATTAGTATCTGAATCACTGCCCTTTGTGTATTGTTAACCAGCCCCTTCAACCAGTGTAATGTGAATTCAGAACATTAAATTTCCTTTAGGGATACCACACCAGCATAAGTGATTGCACAAAGTGGCCTCATGCGTAAGGTACTGTGCACCTCTAATTTCTATTCCCTTCATTAGAGCTGGGGCAGGTGTTCAATAGTCCATTCAAAGCTTCAGTGTACTTATGAGATCCACCTAATTTTTTTGGCTGGTCACAGCTGGCCATACTTTAAAGTATTAGGAGTCTCAGATCATCTTGCTGAAACTGTCCAGGATGTTCAGTTTACATGGTCCCAGTCTCAAGTACTGTCCCAAATTCTTCTAGGAACAACACACCTGCATCCAAGTGTCTCCATATTTCAGAACAATACAGGAACCAAAATATCACCTTGGACACCTTGTGTCCAAAACAGCACCTTGGATACACTTAGCCTCATGTAGAATCTCCGATTTTGCAGAATTGGCATTTTCTAATGGAAAAAAGAAAATAAAAAAGAAAAAAGTTAGATAGAATAACTGGTAAAAGGGTCAACAGTGTTTAAAGAGCTGGTATGTTTTAAGAAAAAATACCCATATTGAGGACACTAGTACGTTTCCCAGCTTTCAGGACAGTAAGGAACTAGTACCAAATCAAACATCTAAACATAATCAATCAAATGGACTGTGGTGGCTGCAACAGCATAGCTACAGCCTCTGGTCCAGGATATGCCTATCCAATCCTAGATAGGCATAAAGTACAAGACTTTGCAGAAAATTTTCATCACTAAAAGATGAGTACCTTGGGAAATGGAAGGCAACCAATTTCTTTCCCATTATGTGTTCATTTCTTAATTTGCAAGGGATAAGTTTTGATTCTTTGTAAAGCCTTGCTGGAAGTAACAGGATTTGCACAGGTGTAAATGAGGGCAAGATATGTCCAATTATTCTAGGTTTTGAAATTAAAAAAGGAATTACTACTAGACTGCTGTTACCCTTCATTTTGCAAAACTACCAACTTACCATCCCTTTAAGAAAATTTTTGTCCTTTGACTGTAAGCACTCACTACTGATTTGCAGTCAGATGACCAGAAATGCATCGTTTTCATTCTAGAGGGAGACTGCACTCTTTCAACTTATGCACCACGTGGTAAGGCTGAGAGTTAGAGATGTACATTCCATTTAACATTGTTTACCTTTCATTTTTTCTAAGAGCAGGAACTTTTTTATTTAGTTCAGAGGGTAATAAAACCTCAGAAGATGCAGGTCAGTTGTGATCAGAACCCTTTGCTCCTTCCACACTCTTGGCCTTATGTAGAAACTCTGATTTCACAGAATTGGCATTGTCTAATGGAAAAAAAAAAAAAAAGTTAGATAGAATAAGTGGTAAAGGGGTCAACAGTGTTCAAAGAGCTGGTATGTTTTAAGAAAAGCTGCCCCATGTTGAAACTTTTCTAATTAAGTTCTGCAGCTTTTCAAAGCTACTTAGCTCTGATTAGAACAGAACCTTTTTGGCAAGAATAGCAAAACTCTGATGATTACTTATGACAAGAATCTTCTATAGTATTATAGATGCACAAACCAGACTAAAATATCCAAAAAGGCAAACAGTCCCCCCTAAGGAGATCTAATGAATAAATGCAATACTAGTATGAATTTCTTTTCTAGATCCTCCCTTAAAGAATATGACAACAAAACATAATGTTATTGATTTTTTTACTTTGTTGACTCTGAAAAGCAGAGCATTTTACTTTTTCTCTTTTCTTCTGTGGCTGGCAGAAGTGAAGGGAGAAAGAAATGTCTTGAATGTTACCATAAGACAGGTAAAGCTGAATTAATTATAGTCAAGCAGTAAATTATACGTGCATCAAAATCATTAGGAAAAAGCAATGACTTTTTTGGTTTGACTTGTGTGTTCAGACTATTCTCCTTCTGGCCAATCTGACTCTCTGATTAATGTCCTCCTACAGTTTTTTTTTCCAAGTTGGGTATCTTAGGAAGTGATGCACCCCTGTAAGGAGGAAATTGGGCAAAAATGCCAGGAGGCCTCCATGGATGGATAAGGAGCTGCTGAGCAAACTCAGAATGAAAAAAAGAAGTTTTTAGAAGGCAGAAATGAGGACAGGTGGCCTCAGAGGAATACAGGGAAATTTTATGGGAAGCTGGGGATGGGATTAGGGAAGCCAAGGCTGAGTTAGAATTGAGTTTGGGCTGCATGAGAAGGAGCGTGGCCATCAGGCTGAAGGAGGTGATTCTACCCCTCTACTCTGCTCTTGTGAGAACCCACCTGGAGTAGTGTGTACAGTTGTCATGCCCCCAACATAAGGACATGATGGAAGTGTTGGGGGAAGTCCAGAGGAGATGACAAAGTTGATAAGACCTCCTCTTTGGAGGACCTCCCCTACAAAGACAGGCTGAGAAAGTTGAGGCTGTTCAGCCTGGAGAAGAGAAAGTTGCATGGAGACCTCACAGCAACCTTCCAGTATCTGAAGGATGCCTACAGGGAAGCCTCAGAGAGACTCTTTGCGAGGAACTACAGTGACAGAAAAAGGAGTAATGGGTACAAATTGAAAGAGGGGAAATGTAGGTTAGATATTAGGAAGGAATTCTTTACTGTGAGGGTGGTGAGATGGTGGAACAGGTTGCCCAGGGAGGTTGTAGAAGCCCCCAATGCTGGCAATGCTCAAGGCCAGGTTGGACAAGGCCTTGAGCAACTGGTCTAGTGGAAGGTGTCCTTGCCCATGGCAGAGGCAGTTGAGACAAGATGATCTTTATGGTCCCTTCCGACCCTTAAAGTTCTATGATTCTATGACCTTGTTTGGTTTCCATTTTCCCTTTTTGCTGAAACTACAGTTAACTATCAGTAGCTACCTGTCACACACTGTACAGGAATAGCTATCATAGCAGAAGGAAATTAAAAATAAAACAGGAGACAGAGTTAAAGACAATCTCCTCTACTTCCCTAGATTTCCTAGAACTGTGTATGGAATCATCTCTGTAAACTCCTGACTGTGTCCATTCCCAAGGAACAGCAATCCATTGAAATCCAAACTTCTGCATCTGCTACCTTTTATATAACCTGTATTAAGAAAAAAAGCACAAATGTTGGTGATGTTTTCTAGAAGCTGGCATAAACAGATCTGAGTTATTATTGCAAGTGTGCCAACCCCCAAAATACGTACAAAAACACTGAAATAAAAGTATGTACCCTATCCTTCCATTTCACCTTCTTCCTTTCTATTACCCCCAGTAACATCTTATGTCACATCTTATCCCTTCCTTGTATAAATATTATTTGCTATACCAACCTGCCTCCATTCACCTTCTCAATGCAGTGTAGCCAATTAAATGATGATGCTCAAGGAAAATAAAAAAGACTAAAAGAACCTAACAGTACTGATCATTTGGATCTTCATCTTGTATCAGCTATAACTGAGGGACTTCTGTACTCTTTATGTGCTTCTTTCCTCAAGGTTATAGATTTCTCCAGTAAAGCCTGCATGTTCTTCTTATGCCTTGAATTGGGTGAACTGGATTGAGCATACTGGATTGAGTGAAACAACTGCAGCATCCCTTGCAATTATTTTTGTAATTTCCAATGCTTACTGCAGTTCTGAGTTCAGCCGACAGTACAAAAAGCAAGTATTTGCCACTTTTTGTCAAAGGCAGGCAGATAAAATCCAATGGTGCCTTGAACAGTGATGAGAGGAATGCAGGTCTAACATGATCTGATGGTTGGGTTTGTTTCTTGAAGAAAGCAAGTTATTCTGAAATAGTACAAGAAGCATCACTAAAGAAATTAGACAGCCAGACAGGGTGACAATTCCTTCTCTTGTGCTTTGTACTGTTTCATTTGGTGCTTTAGAAGTACTTTCCTGTAATTATGTCTAGAGGAAGGATTAAAAAATTTATTAGGCATTTAAGTTGGGAGGGGAAGGTTAACAACATATCAGGACCTGCAAACAGAACTCCAATGGGGATAATTGGCTTGTAGGAAGCCAAGAAAAGCTACATTAAGGCTGTGAGCTCCCATTTGTCATGATTCGCTCCTCAGCACTCCCACAGTGACATAGCTCTACAAGACTTGCTTCAACAGAACTTGTACACTTTCAGGATATACCTGTGTCTGTCAGTCCTTACATACATCTCCCTCACATTCAGGTACTTCTTCCTGCATGTGTCAGAGACTGTGCAGGAAATAATTCATCAGCTTCCTAGAGGCAATGTCAGTGCCATACTTCACAGGACTATCGCTGAACACTTTCTTCTGTCAATGCTGCTGGCTCTCTAGGCTGCTGATTCACCCTGTCTATTCCTACCCACCCGATGTGCCTACACCCCCACTCCAACAAACAATGCCTCCTTGAAGAGACGTAGAAGGAAAAAAACCAATACCATCATGGGGTTAGTCACTGCCTCCCCTCTTTGCTTTCTTCATAGGGTGAGAGGACTCCACATAGCAAGTGCTCCACTAATCTGTGTGTCATATTAAATCTATGCTATGGTTTAGCTTTACTTGATTGTAAAAAGGCAAGATTTTCCTCAAGTAATCTTTACTTTTCTCATTTATTTATTTATTTTAAATTCCCATAAATTCTGCTCTACAGACTACTTCAGAAGAGTTCCATGAAGAAAATGAAGAATTTGCTACCTACACTTCAGCTGAAACATTAAGAAACATTCAGTCAGAAGGAGGACACCTGTGGAAAAATTGCTCATCTTTTGCTTTCAAATGTTCCTTAAAACAGAAGAAAGAAGAAAAGCTGGACAAGTATAGAGAAATAAAGCATCGCTTGTGTCTCTCAATTGTTCAACACAAAGGATTACATTCTGGGCCGTTAGAAGGGGAAATTAATGCAACTGGCACAGATAGAGCTGACAAATTTGATGCCAATTTCTAATCTCTGTTACTGAAGCTCCTGCAGATGAACACTGTCATGTATAGTGACTGACCTGTAATCCAGCTCTTCCTTTTCTTAATGCACTACCCAGAAATTTGTAGGGTTATTACTGGAGATATCAAAAACAAATTCAGAAGTAACATGGCAGGAGAAAAGGATTTTATTTATTGCCTGTATCTTTGACTAGATAAAGAGCTGTTGAACCCCATGCTGTTACAGATGTCTCTATTTGATCTAATAGACTCTCTTGTACCTAGTACAACAAAGAGCTCAGATTTTCAGCAGGAGGATTGCATGCACAAAGTGCAACTACACTGTTAAAGAATGGTCTTATTTAAGTGAAGTCTTGAAACAAAAAATTGTTTCAACTTTCTGGACAGCACTGTATCACCTTCAGAAATGCCCACTCTGGGCTTGTTCTCTGCCTAATTACATGAAAGGCCTTGGCCTTATTCTCATTATAATCAGGCTAGAAGTTCCAGACCAGACACCAGCTAGCCAGGCTCAGCCTGAGCATGATTTTGGAAAGAGAAATAACTGGGAAAAACCCTAAACTCTCCCACAGGCAAGTCTTTCAAACTTAAATGCAGCCATTAGAAAGCATTTGTGTCAAATCAAATTAAGAACAGAAGCAAATATCCCAGATTTTGCTAACTTCAATCCTACAACCTGCTTTTTCAGAGAGTTCAGCCCGGTCCCTGGTCTCCAGACCAACTATGGATTTTTGCTTCTGTACAGTTGCTTTCATATTAGCATTTCCTAAGGGCTTGCAAAACTGTTTTATTTCATCTGAACATATCACAATCCCTCTGGTACATTCTCTATTTGGAGAGCAAGTTGCAGCGCTTAGCTCTCTTTTTTTCTCTTGAACTGTTCACATAGCACTGCTGGAAATAGTGATAATTGCTGCCATTCTTCTAGACAAAAAATATAAATGTATATATATTTACTTTAACTACTATTTGAACTAGAAAGAGTGGAAAGATTGTTTTCCAGCGTCTGATGATGGCTGCGCTTGTGCCTCACAATTTTACAATAACACAGACCCCATGTGCACTTCTGCTTTTAAAGATGACAACAGTTTAAACAAAACAGGAAGTTTCATAGGGAAAAAAAATAAAATTACTAGCTACTATCAATGCACAGTAATTTATAGTTCCAAGCAGCAACCATAACTACCGCTACCAACTCGTAAATTGGAACGGATTACTGAATTTCACATTTTTCTTGTGACATGTTGTTTTTCGGGAAGTGAGGAGAATCATAAGGGCAATATAACGTTACTATGAAATGCATAACAAAACTGTGCATACTTTTTACCGTGTCAATAACATAACTGAGTTTACTAAATTATGCCACATAGTGAACTAACAAACAGTAGCATTATCTGAAATTGCCATAAGGTCTTGCTTGAAAGCTCAAAATTATCAGTGATTACTAAGAGTGAACATACAAGACTGGATGTCAGCACTGATGCTGTGCAAATATAAACATGTTGCTGTGGGTTGCCCTTGGCCAGCTGCCAGGTGCCCACCCAGCTGCTCACTCACTTCCCTTCCTTGACGGGAGGAGAAAATGAGATGTAAAAGCTCATGGATTAAAATAAAGACAGGGAGTTCCTTTACTGAAACAGACTTGACCTGGGGAAATTTAGTTTGTTGTCAATTAAATAGATTTGGATAGTCAGAAACAAAGAAAAGAAATGGAACACCCTCCCACCATCCTCCTACTTGTTTTCCCAGGTTCAACGTCACTCCTTCACTCCTGACTCTTCCACATCTCCCTTGAGCAACACGTGGAGATGAGGAATGGGGTTTATGATCAGTCCATAACAGACCGTCTCAGCTGCTCTTTTCTCTTTCTGCTGTAATTGTGCTCCAGCCTTGGGCCTTCCCACGCATTGTAGACCTTTAGGATAAACATTCTCCAGCGTGGGCTCTCCACTGGCCATAGTTTCTTCAGGGCATCTCCATCGGCCCCACCGAGGTCTCTCCCAGGGCTACAGGGCCATCTCTGCCCTCCTCCCGCTCTGCCCTCGGGGCTCGCAGGGCTGTTTCTCACCCGGTTCCCCTCCCTCAGCCCTGGCTGCCAAGCAGTGTTTTGCCCTCCCTTGCCCAGGCTTTCCCCGGGGCTCTCGCCCACCTGCCCGTGGCCGAGGGGCTCAGCCGTGCCCTGCGCTGGGGCCGCTGGAACCGGCGGTGTCAGGGAGGGGCAGCCCTGGCTGCCCCTCCAGGGCTGTCACCAGGACCAGGGCATCTGCACGTGGTACAACATGTTCAAAATTAGCATTTTGTAGTAGCAGCAAGAGATTTACCACCCAGTGGAACAGCTGACCTACAGGAAAAACAGCAAATCCCACACACGTCCACCCAGTCAATGAACATGGATGAACGGCTACTGACAAACTTTGGTCCTATTTACTGATTTTATGCTGAGTGAAAAAATCTTTGCCTTCCTTATACATAAGTCCCAGTGATTTTGTAGCTCCAAGCCTTAAAAGTCTGTGAACTCATCACCCTGCAGAACAGAAACATAATGCTCTGGCAAACAGACTAGAAGGGAATGGCTTGTCATTGAAAGGCTCCCCATGCTGCCCTTGCAGCACAGGCCACAGGTTATGCTTGTCAGCAATAGCAGTGTAAATCCACCCCAGTTAACAGACAGATGGAAATTGTGCAGCAGGATCTGGAAAAGCACTACAGAGCTTGGAAACGTGGATAAATAATCCCTTTGTTCTCCAGGACTGATTTTATTACCATGTGAAAAATGAAGTGACTTCATCAGCTCAGTAAGTAAGTAATGCATAAATAGGGCAAGTATTCAAAGAAGTTACTCGTCATATGTAGTATCTGTGGAAGTCTCCCTCCTCTTGCAGGAATGGAAGTTGTTTGATAATTTTGATCAGTGGAAGTGCAGTTGCAGTGGGTAGCTCATAATAGTGCATCATAAAATTTGCTTGAGTTTTAAAGAGCTTCTAAACAAGCTGTTATGAAAGACAAACATGTTCTTGTTTTAGCAGTAAAACAGACTCTATGTGACAAAGACGATAGTGAAGTTTTTGCCAATAACACAGCACATTAATCAAGAATATTTATCCAGCTCCAAATATTTCAGACTCTTTAAATTTAAACTGATAATTATTACAAGAAATTATTAATTTGTTATTTTCTCCCAAAGCAACTGCAAATGTCATGTTGTGCACAAATAAAATGTTTTAAATTGCTCTTCTTCAGATCAGATCTCTAGTATTTCGTTTTGGCTGCTCCTAATGGAGTATACTTAGAAAAAAACTTGCAAGTGTGTTTTCAATCTACTAAGAAATTGTAGTCAGGACTAATTAGAATTCAGATATCCCTCTTACAAATTATGCTTCTTGATCCAGGCCCCATAGGAGTCTTGAATTTTGATTTTCAGGTTCTACAGGCAGGTGTTCAAATCTATGCTTCCATCTGTGGCTGGCACTGCTCTGGCCTTGAATACATGGTAAAATTTGTTATCCATCTTGTGCTTTTATTCTTTACCAGACTCAAGAAACTTAATGTTCCTGTTCCTAGATGTTCTGAAGGAGGACTCATTCTCAAAAGATGCCTTATGGATCAGGCTTTTGCAGTTAACCCAGTAATTGCCACCACTGTAAAAAAATCAGGCAAGTGAGAACTCTAGGGAAAAGAAAACCTATTTTACATAAAAGGCCTGTAACTAGATTCAGGAGAAGTAGGACCTGGAATAAACTTCTTTCTCTGCTTGCAAAGACACGTTCTCCTTCCAAGGTCCATTAGACTGGCTGTACTATCTAGTGGCTATCCATGTTGGTGGCATGCAATCCATCTTCTTGAGAACTTTCTAACAGACAGAAGAGAATTCATAATATCTTGTGCTACAGATAGCACAAGAAAGAGCTTGTGCAGGCAGCCTAGTGATTAGAATGGTCATCTGGAAAGGAAGGTTTGTGGTTGAAATTTCTGTTCCAAAGAACAGTAATATATTCAATGACTATGCCACGTAATAGGGAAGGTAAAAATAGGTTTGGAATGGGGTTTTCCTTCTTTTTCCTTTCACGTTTTTCTGGAATCAGAACTCTAATTTGACTTGATTCACAGCCAAAACTTCAGATTTGTATCCAAGGGACCAATTCTCTACTTGATTAAAAAGTTTAAACATTGGGATCCAAGACTCCCTGGTCTTCCTATCTGCATATCTCTAGAGATGGTTGCCAAGAGTACTACAATACTAACAGAAATTACATTTATATGGCAAATATACATACCATACACTGTCATAAGCCAAATGTAGGTAAAACAAATCAAGTGCTTTGAAAGACTGGATACTTCCTCAGATTTGTACGGTTCTAAGACCTATAAAATTTCTTAATCTTCAAGGAAACAAAAAGAATTGGTCTAATGTTTCTTATTTCTAGTATAGTTGGGAGAATTTAGGAAGAAAGCCTAGCTTTAGCTGAACATATGGTCCAGTTATACAGTTTATACTGTAATGAAACACAAATAGAAATGCTTGTGTGACACTTTAAAGAACAAACTGGCTTGAAAATTTTGAGTGCAGCATTTTATTGATTGAATGACACAATGAATTCTAGCAACCCTCTGCATTGCCAATGGATAATTATGATTATTACGAGGAGCATGCTTTGACTGAGAAGTGAAGTAAGTCTCCAGTTTCTGTAGCTCTGAAAAACTACTTCCCTCTAGAGGCCATATGCAGAAGCACAAAGCAATTTTATACTACAATTTTCATTTTGACTTTCAAAAAAAATAAAATAAAATGCATATGAATTATACCTTTCAACATTCAATATAACTAAGAGGAAATAGGATCTCTAGAATTAAGAAGTACTTCAAGTACAATATTAGATTCATACAGCCAAGTACATCCATTTTAATGGAGCAAAGCCTTAAACAACTAGATGCAAACAAAGCCCACTCTGCCAAACTTGCAGGCTGAACTCCACAGATCATTATCCACTATAAAAAGAACCCAAAAAATTACTTGCGAGAGCTGAAATAGTGGATATATTATTTCCAAATTACAGACTGTCAATTTCATTCCTTCCAGGAAAAAAAGAAAAAGAGAAAAAACATATTAATCTGATGAAATCAGGCGTTTTTTAGATGATTTTCACTGCATAAGCAGAACTGTTAAATATTTTTATTTGAAAGTTTAAGAAGTGTGTTCTTACACATAGTTTAACATACAGGACCATTCTACACCTTTATCCCTTTTCTCACAGGTTGTTCTAGAAAGCGCACATGTTACTAGTAGGAAATGCTAAGAGACTGCTTTCTCAAAGTACTCTTAAATGGAAGAGTTTTTGATAAAGTATCCAAAAATTTTGAAAGCAAACTAAATGTCACAGACTAGAAACTGCACCTTGTGTTCCCTAATCCACATACTTCAGAATGCAGGGTGGAAACCCTTCAACCTGCCACATATACCTCTGTCATTTGAGTAAATGGAACAACCATTTGAGAAGTTTAGTGTCCACAGATGGAGCAATCTCTAGAGGAATAGACAAAGTTTTGTTGTCTTGCCTCTCTTTTCTAGATTAGAGCCATTTTGACAAATATGCAACTGGTTTTCTCCCTAGTTTTATAGGGAGAGTGGCAGCCAGGGATCTAGCTTTTTCCTTCCCATCCCTCTTCAAGCTTCATTTTTCAGGTCTTTCCACACAGCCTTTGTCCAGAGCCATATCCTTCCCAAAGCTGTTGAGCCTAATGTCTCCCTCACCCTTTGCTTGTATGAATTCCAATCAGCTTCTTTCTTCCACTCTACACTCCCCGCATACCCAAGTTGTCCCATTGAATTTGACTGTGATTTGGCCATGTATCTTCCCTGCCAGCCCTCAGATCCTTGCTGGAGGCAAATGGTATCCCGATGATAACTTTGATGGAGCCAACAGTGTTTAAGCCTACAATTTAAGCAAAACACAAGCACTACCTTTTAATCTGGAGTCTTTTTGCATATGGGTTGCTCATGTGAGCTTCTTGGAGCACCTGCTCCCAAGTCCATGAAATCCCCTGCCAACTGCTTTCCCCAATGTGCACTCCCGTTTCCTAAAACTCTCCCTCACGCATTACCAAAGTCCTTTCCCCCTATGCAAATATAAGCTGTTTGGTTTCAACTATTCTAGACACGAGAGAGAAAAGATTCATACAGGGATACAGAGAGGCAACACACAGTTTCTGAACAAAGTCAGTTTCTTCCTAAAGGTAGTGCTAGATGTCACAGATTATTAGGTAAACTCGCTTATTGTTTAAAACTAGCTCACCTTCTGTCAGACATTTATGGATAAAGGTAGGAGACAGATTTACTTAAGAGGAAGGATTCCCCCGAATTCATTTTGTGTCTAGAAATCTCTCTTCAATTTTCTCAGCAAAAACTAAGGCTTCTCAAGGTGGATCCAGGTCATTTGGGTTGATCCCAGACTTCTCTTCTACAACAATTATTTTCTTTCTGACCATCTTTTGGTTCAGCATTTTGTTCTAAAGATTCCTTTGACAAAAATTCCTCCTCCAGCTTAGCACCTTGTCAACCTACCTACACTTTCTTACCACTACTGCAGTCTAGACTCCAAGATCTCATCTGTGTTTTAGCAGTGACCATCCTTATTTCTTTTTTCCCTTTTTCATCTGAAAGATAGGAAAACCCACCTTCCTACTTCCAGTGATCTCCTTACACGATTTATTGCTGATCAAAGTGTTTTCATTAAAAGCAAGCATGGTAACACTACCCTAGTCTAAAATATGTATGGGAAGGCCAGGAACATATGCTGGCAGAAGCGCTTTAACAGTAATTTTAATAGCATCACTATAGATAGCTTGCAGTAAAACCAAACTCTACAAACATAAATTGTGTAGAAAACCATGCCAAATCACAGTGCTGCTTTACTCCACTTCTTCCACCTGCACGGGAAATTCTGTTCCATTTTGAGATCTTGGCCTGAGGCCTCACAGGATGAGGCTAGAATATCATGTAGGGGATGGAGCTCAGTAGAGGCAATATATGAAAAAGCTAGTTTTCTGAGTGTACTAAGCAGAGTTTTTCAGCAAACTATAACTCAGCAGCACCTAAGCAAACTATGACAGGAACAAATGAACACCTTGATAAGCATGCAAAATTTGCTTCTGAAAAGCATGTATATATTAAAGCTTTTCACTGAAGTAGCTGTGACAGCTCAACATGGATATGATGAGTTATGCTAATATTACTGTCAAAAACAAACCAAAAGCCCAACAATGGAACTGTTAAGACAGCACGAAGAAAACCCCCAAACCTAATAGTTAAAGTTAAAAGTTTGCTTTTTTTCACGGGCAACTGCAAACTTTACCACCTGTGCCATCTGCAACAATCTCACTTTAGACCATCACATCTGTGAATGTGGATGCACGACCCAGATCAGTTATAGTTTGCTAGAGCCTGATATATAAACCTGCTGAGTGAAACCTAGCCACTTCAGCTGGCAACAGTTGAAGCATTTAGTTAATAAGAAGCATGAATCATACCCACAATTTATGCAATTCCCACCAGGACCCAGGATACATTCTCATGAAAGTAGAGCTGGGCGATGTGTGTTGCATCACACTAAGAGTCCTTGGTGAGGGGTCTGGGCCTTTTTACATTGAGTGCCCTGAAAAGCAGTGATGACAAAACATATTCTGAATAAAAAGCAGCACTTATTTGCTAAACTCACAGATTATGCCTGGAAGCAACCCCTAGTGTTATATTTTCCCCTCTTTCCCGCATTTTCTACAATCCATACTGTAAGGATTCACTTTAATTTACTAGATCAGTTAGCTGCTCTACAGCTACCTAAGAAGAGGTTGAAACAGCTTTTACAGTTAGTTGCATACACTTAGGTGAGTCGCAGGGAAAAGAACACACTCATTTTCAACTGCTTCCTTTAGATTTTCAGGGCTACGTTAATTTAGTTCTCAAAAAAATAAAATTAGACACACAAAATTAGACCATTACTCACTGTTTTGTTCCTCTTATGGATTGTCTTTGGTATCAAGGACACTAAGAAGGACAAGTTATTCTTGATATGGCACTATTGCTTCATGGGCCATGTCACTATAAAAGCAGTAGTGTCTTCTAATTGATCACTGGTAGTACATCTTTCCAATTGCAGCTTTGAAAACGGGATTGATGACAGCAGGGATGATTTAAGTTAGCTTTTACCACAACTTATGGAGAAAAGGTTGACAAGAAATTATTTGAGGTGTAAAAGGCTAAACCCAATCAGACAGTTTTGTTTTCTTGCTATTTGCTTTGACAGCTGTAGCTCAGATTTCTAGTTTGGGTTGCTTATTATGTTTCTTTGTCCTTCTAACCTTGCTCTCATTAATACCTTTATGATCCAAAAATACTTACATGGTTGATGGTACTTTTTCCATGTAAAAAAAGTATTTCCTTTTTCAAAACAAACATTCAGACAGACTCTCATCCCACTTCTGTAGAAAAGTACATGTGCAAATGGGTGTTATTTTTGTGAGGCAGATTAGACTGCATCTATCACGATATATTTGAAAAGCAAACAAACTGTACTCCTGCTGGAGATCTAGTAGCCCGACTTTAAAAAATGTAAGTAGTGAAGTATTTTTTGATTGGTTGGTTTTGCTTTTTTGTTTTGTTGTGGGGTGTGGGGTTTTTTTTAAATATTAACTCTGCTTCCATGGCAAGGTAATTGAAAGTCATTGACTCTGTCCCTGTATGACTCCATTCACTTCAAAATAAACTTCAGACATATGATCTCTCACAGGAAACTGTGACACATAGTAACTGGTGTCCCTGTCTGAACGACTTGTCAGAGATACAAGATATGAAGAGAAGTAAACTCGTCCTCTGAGTGAACATGAGCACAAAGACTACCACTTCCAGCTTGCTCTGACCTGAAGTCAAAGGTATAGCTCAGTCACACAACAGCACTAAGGCAGAAAAGAAATCCCCTTGGTAGATGTTTTCTGGGTCCTCTCTGGGATGCTCCACTCAATAGCTCTGATGCTCTTACAAGCTCTCAGCTGACACTCCTTCCCCCTCTCCCCCGGTTGGTTTTCCCATACAACCATCTGTCCTTCAATTCTTTTTTCTTCTAGCTCATTCTCATCAGCTCTTTGTTGAAGGCTGGACAAACATAAAGCCCACATGGTAAAATGATAAAAGGTCCAAGACTGGAGGACTTGAACCATCCAAGAACTGCTCTTACGAGGCACAGGGATTTCAGTATGCTACATGTTGTTTTCTTTGGTCTCAGTTCTCATGCACCCATTTGTCACTTACACATTTTATGGTGTAGTTTAGATGCAATTTAAAGGTAAAATTCTTCCCCATCCAGAGCTACATAATTCTTTAAAAAACATCATGATGAAGAAATTCATGAAAGTCAAGCATGATGTCTCAGATTTGAACACAGGGTTTTGTTCTTCCTTTCTCTGTTGCTTGTTGTCTTTCACTTTACTCAAGGAAAAAAATGGACATTCACAACACAGAAAAGAATGACAAAGAAATGAATTGCATACTGTGATTTTAATTCCATTTAACTAAATTGCTATATGTTTAACCTTTATGTCTTTTATTCATGGAATATCAATTAACTCTAAGTTCCTGAGTCATTTCAAAAACTTAAAATGGTTCAATTTTCCAGATTTAATAAAATAAGTTATTTTCTTCTAGGAAAATACCCTGGGATGGCCTAATGCTATAATTACATATAAAGCAAGCATAATACAAAATACTGTTGGAATTTTACTAATTCAGTTATGAAAGGATCAAGAGATGTATTAAAAGCTACTTTAAAAATTCCTTGTAATCCTTACATACTGTTATAATTTTCGTGTCCTGTCTGAGTGAAAATAACTCGTCTTCCATATATGAAGCTAAGATACAATTTTGGCCTGTTTTGGAGGCTTTTTTTTGAAACCTGAAGTTGGAGCTGATATCACTAAGAGAAGTTATAAAAGTTTGATAAAGTTATAATAATATAAACCTCCACAGGATATTGTGGGTTTGTAGATCTAATAGGAATTCTAGTGCTTACTTTGGAAAGACTGGAAATGGAGAAATAAGAGGGAGAGAGCCACATGTAATAGCTAAGACCAATAGCACATGTGTACAGTGTCACGGAGACAGAGCTGAAAACAGGGTAAGAGACATAGCACTGTAGCTGTAGTGTGTGAGAAAAAGGAAGAACACAGTTGTCTGGTAGATGCAGTAGGCTGTTTTTCTCTCTCTAAGCAAAATCACAAGAGGGGAAACAAGTAATTTCAGAGGAGTTTAAGCACAACTTACGCAGTTATACTACCTTGTTAAAAGTTGTACAAGCGATCTAGACAAATACTACTCACCTTCTTAAAAGGTGTCTTTGATCTTGGTGGAGACCTCCACCTCTGACATAAAAGACCACAGACTTCTGCTTATGAGAAAATGAGATGGTAAGTATTAATTGCTTTGGCCTCCAGGGAACAGAATATTAGCTTGAACAATAGATAATAGAGCATATATCTTCAAGCGATATGTATGGATATGAACACCTTCGTAGAGTCTTCTCCCAATTCATAAACACAGCATCAATCAGCTTGAATTTCAGCAGGTGGCCTTCATCCAGGCTCTCACCTCCACTATGCACTAGATAAATCACAAAGCTGTGTAATGCAGACAACCCAGCAATCTCTCTTCATTACCCCTTCTAACAGCACCATATAGGCATTGGCCAGGAGATACCACAGGAGAAGATCCATCAGGATCCTATCTAAGAATCTTTTCGGAACAAAACAGCAGTTAATGGGCATGACCCTGACAAGATCATTGATATTATTTATCCTACCTAGTCTAATTGAATGCCAAAATACGGCCATGGTTATTAAGAGAAATATGACAGATTTTCCTCAATTAGGCTAACAAAATAACAGTCAACAAGAAGTCTTTAGCAGCCTTAGCCTCTAGCATTGCCAGCTTTGAATTTAAATTATCTTCTCTAGTCAGTTGATGTGGAAGCAAGAACTATCCCAATCCTCTAGAAACACCACCCCCAGCAAACCTAGATCCTCCTCTCAAAGGCATGTCTGGATTTAACTGAAAGCAACTGCACTGTCCATTTGACTTCTTTCGCTTGTTGCAGTCCTTCTGGCAGGTATGAAACACTGGACAACTACAACGGCAACATTTTAAAACCAATGTGCACAGATATAAATGGCTACCCCATGTACAAAGTGATCCATTTTGAACATCCAACTTGATGATGTCTGGTCTTGAAAAGAAGAGTTTTCCATGCAATTCAAAGGGAAAGAGAAAAAACAAACCCCTAAAATACCTGTTATTTCAGATGTGTAATCTGATTAAAAGAAAAACCCTTTAGGATATTAAAAATCATCTGCACAATTCCTTGACTCCAGATGCTATTAATGTAAACAAACAAATTTAAGAGGTTCATCTTTGCATAAAGGATGCACACAGTACTCCATAATTCAGCTCATCCTTGACACTACACATGGGTTCCTGAGTAGCTAGTCAGTGGGGCAAGGCTGGTGAAAAAAAGCTTCATTAGCTTCATTGACTCTATGACAGTTAATTACTCTGAGTTTGTGTGTGGAAGAAAAGGGCAAGCAAAGCACTCACGGTGGAGACTTTCATCCCATTATTATGCTTTGTTGGTGTTGCTTTGTATTTCAAACCAGAATGACTGCAATTTCACTTCTGAGAAAGTCAAGGGCATATCAGGATGGAGTCCCTGAACATATGCATAACCAGAATCTGATCAATCTCACAGGGATAAGTACATAAAAAATGCCAAAATTTCTCTCCAGACCATGAGATATATTATTTCATTATTCTTCTTAGCAGAGAAACTTCACAGGAAAGGATCAGATAAAAACTATCCATTATGATTTAAAAAAAAAAAAATCTATGCAATGAGACAAGTTCTTCAAGAAGTGACACAATTAATTGCAAATTCAAATAAATGTCACAGGGAAGCTCCTCACACTCTAAAGACATGTAGAAGGGCTATGCTGAGTTTATGGTTGCCTCATGGTCAAAGTGATATGCAGTGCATGCCTCTGGAGACAGTGTAACTTCTAGCTACAGGTAAAACTTCCCACTTACATTAGTTCTCAACAGCAAAATTAGTTGTGTCATCTACACTGTGTTGTAGGATGCCAATAGGCTTGTAATAACTACCTGTACAGCATTTTACTTAGTCTTCTTGCCACTTGTAAAAGATGACATCCACACAGCAAAAGGAATTCTCTTTCAAGAAATAAAACAAAGTAACTGGAAGCATAAATTTAAATGCACATGCAATATAGGGGGAGAGGAAAAAAAACTTACTTGCTTCATGAAGTTATGGAGGTGAATATATTCAAGAGCATTAGAGGTACAATGGTGCAATGGTTTACCTAGTTTTACAGTGTCACCACTAACAATAATAGACCATCTTTCCCTGGCCTGGAACCAGGTACAAATTTTTCCTACTATTCTAAGATGTCCTGATACCTCTCAGAAGCTGGTCACAGTGAACAGCCTCATACACACGTTATCTTCTGAGAAAGCATCTACCTGCACATGGCAGTTATTCTTACCCAGTGCTGCAGCTGGTGTCAGCTCTCTTAATACAAAACTTTCAACTTCCAGATTCCCCACAAGTAAAAAAAACCCAAAACATGAGTATGAAGAAAGAACTTGTCTATCTGTTCACCAGCTCCCACTCCATATACATTATTCACCCCCCTCTCAAGCAACCATTTTATCTCAGAGCACCACAGTGAGGCAGAAAAATGATTCACTTGAAATCAAAAAAACTCTGCAAGACAGCTAGGAACTGACCCTGGGTCCCCTGACTCCCAATTTAATGCCTTGCTTACAGACAACCTTTTTCTTTGTAAAAGTAGAGGGACACGTTTGGTCCTAAACTAAAATTGTGATGTGGATTAAAACCAACGTGCCCTCACCACTCCACACATAACAGTCATCTATTAGCAACTCTCAACTGAGGCAGTAAATAACCTATTTTCCCATTGTTTCATATGCAACACATGAAATTAATTTCCTATGCTCCCTGGATCTAGAAATGAACTCCTTAACTGGCTCTCTTGACCATGTTCACGGCAATCTTTCATACTAAATTAAAGGAAATCCAGGATGTTCACAGTGACTGGAGAAGAATTGAGTGGCAGCACATAAATCAGCAAAAAGGGTCTCCCAGAACAACTTGTTAGCAACTGATGTGGCATTTGTAGAAAGATGTCTGTGACAGTGTTCTTTCTGAAAGCAAAATAACCACTAACTATTTGCTAGAGTTTTCTCCTCCCCTGCTAAGTAAAGCATCAATTAGATCAGCACCATTTAGAGTTGCACAGTTCGACATTTCTAATCCCTTGAAGGCTGCTCTTGTGCCTTCCCTGCATGCTTGCATAAGAATTACATGTTGCTTGTCAGCTTGAACAATTATTTTTCTATTTAAAGGGGGGAAAAAAAAACCCCCACACAGAAAGGAAGAAAAAAAAGAACAAAAAAGAAAGGTTTCACCATACAATATATAGAAATTTTTCCAAAGGTAATGAAGAAGGGTAAGTTTATCCCCAAGTCACCCTGAATCTGAATCATATCTGATCAGAGAAGACACCCTATGTAATGTCATAACATGGTCTTTCTGTAATCTCTCCTGTAGCTGATTCTGTTAGCTTATTTGGTAAGTGACTAAAAAGTGAAGGGCTGTGGTCTCACCGGGAAGGTCTGACTCTGAAGAACAGATTGTTCCCAAAAAGAGTCACTGAAAGATGCTCGGTGAACTGTGTGAGAGCAAGCATGCAGAGAAAAACAAGATTCCCAGAACTTTCCAAGGCTCTGAGCTCCCTTATATATCTCCACCAGTTTTAGGTCAGAAAGATTAGACTTAAAGGCACTTAGGAGATTATTGTAGAAATAATAGGTATTTTATCTTGTTTAGATACTCATAGATGCTCCCAGCTGAATATTGGCCTCTACAGCTATAATATCAGTTGCATGACTTGTTACTTCCCCTCCATGCCCTTTTTACATCAGGTAAAACAGTTGTTACAGATGGAAACAGTGAAAGAGGAAAATTATTATGAAATTCTCAATTGTGCAACAGATGTTAGAGGGGTTATAACAAAACATCATCCAATGCTTGATAAATTTTTGGGTTTGAGGGACACACCAAATGCCCAGCACATTTAGAATGCACACTGAAAAAGGAAGGAAATTTTTCTTGGAGACCGACAATTTACTTTTCTGTTAGCTTTCAAAAGACTTCCAAATTTGAGCAAGATCTAAAGTAATCTGCTGCATCCAAGGGGCCAGAAAATCCCTATGGAAAGAACAGACATACAAACTGCACAACTTGAATCAGAGTTCGGAGGTAGAAAAACAGAAAATACAGATCTGTACACCTGTTTTAAAACACCTGCCTAAATGCAAAGCTGTAGTAAACCAGGTCACAGCAATGTGCATGCTAATAAGAATCCTGTTGTGCTATCGGAGGGTTCAGGAGAAATCAAGAAAAGCATTTAATGTTCCCTTTTCTATCCCTTCCCAGCATGTGATTATAGTCAAACTTTTTTTTTTTATAGGCTTAGAAGAATGCAAATGGTCTTTTTAATTGTTCATGAGATGTCATCAAATTTTCCTTTTACGCTTAGAGTTCATTCTTTTAATCAGCTGTTTGGTCCCTTCCAGACAAATGTAAGAGGCTTCATAGTTTCCTTTATTATTTTTCCTTAATAGAAAATGGAACTTCAAAGTGAAATGATTGGAGAATTTAATTTTTTAAAAAAGCATACACTTGGGGGGTTAATTAGCATTTAAAAATGGACTTTTGTTATCAAAGCTAAACTATCTGACCTCAGCTTTGTATACTCATTGTGAATTCAGATGCTTCTGAAAGAGACTGATTTATGATAAATTATTAATATTTTTCCACCTTCATTTTGCTTCATGCAAACCACCACTACATATCAACACTTAAAAAACCTAGGAGAATTAAAGACTCCATTCCCAGAAGCAATGGATACATTTCAATAGACAAGGCAGTATGAACATCACCCTGTTTCTTACTTTTCTCGGCAGGAGAGCTCTTCTCAAACTCTTTAGAGTGGGAAAGAGATACTCAAAGTCAGCTTTAAAACAGTAACTCTACAAATGTTCTGTTCAGGCATAAATGGTTGCAGGAACTAGCAGGAAGACTATTGGAAAATACAACAAAATTGTCTTCAGAATATATTATACCAGCTTTATGAATACTCCTCCCAAGCATTCATCAGATCTGGGAATGACAGGAGGGGCAGCATGTCTCCACAGCCAGGCAAAGGCTAAAAGTACCTGTCAGTTTAAATGGAAAGGTCACGAATACTACGAAAAGAAAAAAAAAAATTAACTCCAGTAGAACAAACAATGCCCCTGTAAGTTGTGTCTGTTTTCAGTGATTTGATGAGGCTGTCAAGGGCTTACATTTTATAAGCAGTTTCAGTCTTGTAAGTACAAGCCTTGGGGCCTTATCCCAGTTCTTTCTCGTGGATATCATAAGGCACAGCACAATCAAAAAGTAGGCCTGGAAAACAGTTGAATTGTGCTTTGGTGTGGCCAACATATGCGAGCCTTTGCAAAACAACTAGCCATGCAGTATTTGCTGAAAAACCAATCTGGATAGCCTCAAAGATAAATGAAAGCCAAAGCAGCTAAACTAGATACCACTCTCAGTGTGGTCATACACATTTTTAAATTTTTTTTCTCTACTTCTTTATATTGTTGTTGGGTGACAGGGAAGAGGAGATTTTGTTTGTTTGGTTGGTTTTTTTGTTTTCTAGTTTGTTTGGATTCATTTTTTTTTTTTTGACTCGTTTTTATAGTAAACTACTTTGAATTGTTCTATGAGTCTTTCAGTCCAGGACCTTAAAGTCTTCCTCACTTTTACAAATCTATGAATGGTGGCAGGTTTGTCTGGCAGTATTTTTCTTCTCTTTTAAAGGTAATTAAGATTTATTTTTTTTGAAAGACAGTCCTGAGTTCCGGAGTGGAGTGAAATATTATAGAGATAATATCTCTGCTGGTAGGTTAAACATTTAGCAGGCAACTTGTGATTGCTTCCATAGAGACAGGGCAGCAAAGAGATGACATTAAAGGTTAAACCCCCCAAGCCCCTGAAGTGACCTGTGATTAAGCCATGTTCAGCAGCATAGACAGACACCTACAGATACACCTCACAGGGTCCTTGAAGACATCAAGTGTGCAGGAACATATTGCTATCAGTGGATATCAAGTTCATCACTATAGCCTGAAACAGAAATAGAATTTAATCACATGATTATTTTAAAGATACAGTTTCTGCTGGGAGAAAAATGGAAGAATGTCAACTACAGGCTCTTGTAGTTATGTATTTACTTGGCTGTAATCACCATCAGTAATCATCCTGCAGACAAATAAATCAGAGACATATACTTATTTCTTTTTCTTCTCTGTATTTCTCATTTTGACACATTTTTATTACACAACAAAGCAAATGCTGGTTCCAAGAATAGTACACCAATTCTCACAAGTCTTACCTATAGACTGAACTTGCAAGCCCAACCCAGAAGCATTTAGATTAGCTACATTGACTGAAATGAGACAAAACATATCAGTTTGTCTGTTTTTACAGTCTTTCGTGCACAAACATTATGTTAATGGACTCACTATAATACTGGAAGTATCAGGCAAGTTCCTACAGGGGTCACGAATAAAAAAAATATTCCTTTTATTTATAAAATCTAAAATGGTCTGTCCTTTTCTATGAAGAATATTAAAACTCCATATGTATCAAATCCCCTTATTTTTAGCACTGTAGACTACCCAAGGCATTTCACAGAAACTGCTAATTTGTGTTCTTCTTGTGATTTCAGACCTCTTAATTCTTGCTACCTAGGGGTAGCAGAAATTTATAAACTGTTCAGGGTGCCTATAAAGAAGCCTGTGCATTGCTTAACAACAAAAGTAATCTAAAATCTTACTGAAAAGACTAAGACACACTTTATGGTTCAATCATTCTTCTTTAAGTTAAAAGAAAGGAAGGCTTCCTGACTACCACCACTGGAGATGAGTTTCTAATACGTCCCTCCCTTCCCTTCAACAGGTCACAAATGCAAAACTGGGAGCAAAAATACAATTTCCCACACTGCGGTTTTACTCTCACTGCAAAGCCACAGGCTCTGAGTCAGCTTAGTCTATCCAGGAAATGCCAAGTTTGACTTAGCTGTGGGACACAGGGGCCATTCGGAGATCTGCTGACCACAGCATTGTTCTGTCAGAGCCTTGTCCCGCAATGGGATGACACTCAAACACACCCTTCCTCCTCAAACTGTTTCTGTGGCATGGGAAGACAACAGCATATTGAAGAGCATTACACAAGCAAACAGGTCAGAAAAACTTAAAATGCTGAGGTTTTCATAGTGTAATGAGGAATTTCTATCTTTCAACATCAGACACACTAACAAACCTTTGATGATTTCATGTGATATTTCTAGTGTGTCTATTACAGCATCCAAAGCACGTGCTGCAGGCAGCAAAATTATGGCTCAACACTGTAGACACTAATTTATAGAAGAGATTTCTGAACTTTTGCCTTGGTAAAAGTAGGATGCATTTTCCTTAGCAGTTCTACTGAGTTTGCTAATATGAACAACAAACTGTTGGGAGAGAGACACCTGTTGTTGCATCATTAGTTGTGCTTTATTTATGTGACCTATTTCTATGAGGTGACAAAACATACAGCTTTTTGCATGTTGAGTACATCATCTGAAATCAGCCTCAAACATCTTAATATGCACACTTTTTTAACCTTAGAGATAGTCTGTTTTCAGTATCACAAAATCCAAAGCTCAGACTATATGTTGAGATTATAATATCTTCCCAATAGAGAAATCTCTTGTTCTGATGTCTCTAAGCTCATATAGTCATGAGCTTATTAGTCATTATTTGCATATTTCATAATTAAATGGGACATACTGGCAGATAGCAATACCTGAATTAAGTCAGCCTATAATTACCACAGCAAAAAACCCATAGAACTCATCAGAAAACCAGGCAAAGAAACAGCCTGTTCAAACTACTCAGTAATAACTTTTAAGTATTTTCATAAAGTGATTTGGTAATTCAGATAAGAAACAATGATTAAAGTTTTAGCAATTTTTACTTGGAAGGGAATGAAAATTTCATGATGCACCATGTTACCATTAAGAGAGAAAGCATAGATTTTTCTTCAAAAACGTTAGTCATTTTCATTTTATAGGTTTTGAATCAAATTATTTTGGAGAACACCATCCCTTTCACTATACTATTATCTACTAATAATCTGAAAGGATGAATAACATTTTCCAACTCAGTAACACCTCCTAATACAACAGTATCACCTTCAAATCTTCCTGCCTCTTTATGGTCTCCGTTTTTGTTTTAGCCAGTTAGTCTTTAAGCTTCTTACTCTCTCTACTGAGTGTTTGTATAATGCCCCCCAGCATGAGGTTGCAAGCTTGACTGAGATTTCCAAATATTACCACAATAGTAGCGAAGCTTATTTGACCTTTTATCTCTACTCTTCCCTTCCCACGCTCACCTCCTACCAGGGGTGGGTAAGTATTCCTACTCATTTTACAGAGAAAGCACTGCAAAGGAAACTTATTTGAAGGAGAGAGCAAGACAGAAAAGAGATCACCTGACTTCCAGATATACAAGACTGCCATAGCACTAACATACCTCTTCTGCAGACTCAACTCCCATCTGAATGCTTTACCCTTATTGATACCAACAGACCTTAAGTACCTGACTCAAGGTTTTTCTGCGATTCAGCTCCCTTGGGAATTAGAAAAGACAGATGCCAGAGGGTGTGCATGTGTGTAGGTAACAACACAAGCTAAGGAAAACTCAACGCAAAGACAGAAAGCATTTATCAGATGACAGACAGAAGATAAATTTCTCCAACAGTCCAGTACCAAACAGATGTATTAAGACTGCAAATTTAATAGGCCAGTTCCCAGTTAGAAGTATGCTAGGAAAAGCTAAGCCTAAATGAGTTAAAATAGGCTGGCAGACAGTGATAAACTGCATGTAGAATTATTAATAAAAAGGTTCATTTGTAACTACCACCTCAAGCAGCTAGAGTCTGACCATTTCTGGTATGGCATCCATCTGGATAAGTCCTATTAGACTTGCTGAAAAAAGTCTTTAAACCAGGAAAAAATAAATAGAAAAGGGGAAGAAAAAAAAAGAATCTGTCTCCACTATGACTTTAAAACCAAAACCAATTTACTCAGCCTGCCCTTTCCCAAAGACCACAACTATTCAAAGAATGCGCAACCATTATCATCTGACCAATATTGTAACAGCAGTGTCAGTCCTTTATATGTACTGAATTGCAAATAAGATTGTGTGCATCGCTTTCAGGCATGAAAATTATGGTACAGAGTAGGCTTGAAGTTTCTAATGAGCAAAACTTGCAAAAGGGAGAGGGATACCAATAAAAATCAATTTTTATGCTCAGTTATCAGAAATGAGAGAGTCAGTTTTTGAGATATAGGCATAATCTGTCAGTAAGTGAGAAAAACAGTAGAAGATTCACTCAGGTTTTTTTGAGGAAAAAACGCAAAACAACAGCAACACATCTCACTGGTCTTTAAGAAGTTTTCTACTTGAACAGATAGGGATTGGGAATTAGATTAGGCAGAGATGTTGAAAGACAGAACATTCCGTTCTGTACAGATTTAATTTGTAAGATACTAAGCTAGTTTCAAATGAAGTATATTGAGTAGGAAGTTGTTGCCTGGATTTTCCTGGGCATCCTGGAGAAGGTTTCATAAGGACCACTCCAGCCAAATAATTAGGACAGTCTTAAAGAAAGACTTTTGGGATTGCTTTCTGGCTCCTGTGGATGAAAAGCACGCTTCCCTACACAGCAGAAAGTAGAACCTGTTCCTAAAGTGAAGTTGTTGAAGCAAGTTACGCATTGGCTCATGTTTGCCAAGGACCCAGGCACTAGTACGGCATTTTAAGCAGGAGACCTTAGATTTCAGGCTTAGATTAGCTTGAAGAGGTTCAGGGTCCAGAAGCTCTCCTTCCCTAAAGGATGTCATGACCACTGCTTAGCCTCAGAATTGTCTTTCCTTCTCCTCCTCCTCCATGAAAGATCCCTGAGCAAAACAGCTCTATGTTAACTGGATCAGACAGTGCTCTCTGTCCAAAACTTGGCTTTCCCACTTGTCATGGTTCTCGGAGGAAACTGGGCTTGAACCAGCTCACAGTGAGAAAGAAACTGAACATCATCCATGCACAGCAGCAATCTAAGCACTCAGCTGTTATGCAGATCTGTCATTTGCTTTTTCTCACTAAAATCCATTTTAGAAGCAAGTTGTAAACACAAGTGAGTTTTGTAGGTAATTCTTCTCTGTTAGTGTGCTTTATGTACTAAAATTAAGTCACTTCACAAGTCTGACAGAGTAACACTTCAGCGTGTTCCCACCACTGATTATCCAAATAAATCTTATTCTTTTTGTATCCCATTTTTATACCGGAAGGAAAAACTGAATTTCCAGGCAGCTCTGATCTATAGTAAAGGTTGGTTCTCTGAAAGTTCCAATCCATTCAAATGTCCCTGGAGGGTAATTCTGTCCTTTCTGAAGAATTAAACTTTTTGGAGGTGCTCTCAGAACAACTGTAGCAAGTAAGTAAATATCTTCTATTCTAATACCAGGCCTTGGTTGTTTTAATCTAAAATAAATTCAAAAGCAGTCTAATACCTTTTTCACTAATCCTCCCAAATCAGTGCAACACAATATAATTCAGCTTTTTCAGTCTCCAGCAATCTATCCTCACAATCACCACATTTGAAGAATCCCATTGCCAGCAGTCAAAGTTTTGAAAGCAAGTAAACAATGCAATGGTTCTGATTTTCCACAGCTATCTGATCTTGCTGCATTTCAAAGACAAAAGTGGCTCAGATCTGAGTTCGAGTGAATCCTTCCTTGCCTTTAAAGTTTGGAGTCAAAAAATCCAGAGGAAAATGCCACTAGAATTTTTCTACCTTGTTTTTAACCATGAATTATTAGAGATGAAGTACACTAGACATTAGATCTAAATCAGACATGAATGCAATTCTGTTGAAATAAGGAGAACATCATACAGCTTAGGACAGCTTTCTATTTTTAGTCTAGATTTATGAAATTTATGGGACAACAGGCAGTACTTGGCCTGGTACAAAGCTATACTATACATTGAACTAAAGAAAAAAGAACTAATTTTACTCAATAATTTGAACTGACACCAATTCAGCATTTTGGGTCACATGGTTGAGATGTTTGGGACATTTTTAACTGGTAACTGTAAGCACTCAGCTAGATTTATTGTATCATCAGGCCAAAAACTCTGATCTATTATTGTGAATATGTGATTTCGCAACCGGTTAATTTCCTCAGTCCTGTGAAGAAACTGTAGTGAACAGAAATAGTTGAAAAAGTAATTTTTATGACACAATCCCTCCCATTCTGGATAAATTTTATACAACAACATGATACTGTTGTATGAATAGGACTATAACAAAATGGAACCTACAATACATACAGATTGTTCACATTACTATTTTCAGCACTCACGTGTCAGAAAAGCAAATAACAGTAAGTGTTGCTGGAAGAGTGTTTGGCCTCTGTAAGTGGGTAGCACTCATCGACTTCAGAGGAGTTTTGCAATTTACATCAAAAGTTCACTTCAGATGATTTTGAGCTCTCAAGTACATGCATAATGAGAAGGAAATCAGCCATGAAACATGGCAAACCTTTCATAAAAAAACAAACCGATAAAAAAAAAACTGCCAAAAAACCCCACAACCCCCCACCATGTACCTAAAAATTAAACTGCATGCAATGGATTAAATGGGAGAGAAAGATGCAGTCATGGCTTTCCTCATGTTTTGTCCAAAGTAACTTCTCAAGAACTTTAGGGAAGTTTCAGCATACACTATGCAGTGTTCTCTGTGGATTCAGCATCTTGAAGTGGGATCTGGAAACATTCAGGATCTCTAATACATTCTCTTACATGTGGTTTCATTTCTGTCTTGTTCACAAAGCCTTCCATTTTCATGGGACAGGTGAGCGAGATAAATCATAAATATGTTCAAATGTGTCATCAGTGCTGCACAGCATAGCCTCGTGAGTTACTATATTCCATGATCAGTGATGAGGAAGTTGCTGGTTTTCAAAATGTCAGCACTAGGTATCCCCCAGGAGCAGTTATCTCAGTAAAAGCTGAACTAGTTGTAGTTACTACATTACATTTGCAACTATTCATATTCTCAAGCATTTTTAGTCTGGTAGAAATAAAAAAGCACTGATTTAGAAACAGCAGCAGGGCTACAGTGACACATAAACCACCAAGGACAACTATATCATAATGTTCTTAGCTCCACTGACTGGTTGTGGCATTTCCACTATGCAGTGGTGGGTATTTTTTTGACCACCATACCCATGCATCATACCCACTGAAGGGTGGTATGCACCCATGTCTCACAAAAACCCTAACTCCAATTGCAGGTGGGAGGCAGATAGACACAGCAACTGGGAAAGATCCCTCTTTTCTCTTTCCTTGGTTCTCTTTGGCTTGAGGAAGATGGAGCTTTTGATAATCTGGATCCTTGACACTCATCTTTTTGCCTCTACCACCACTTTCCCCCAAAGCCTTGTGTAACAGGCCTACCATAGGTGGCTAAAATAGATCACTTTTACAACAGCAAATGCTAGTTTGCCACCTTTAGCTCCCCAGTAACAAGCACAGGAGCTGTGTGTCTCCCTAGGTTACACAGCATCCTACCTTGGGAGGCAGCGCAAGAACTGAGCAACTGGGGAGCCAGAAACCTCGGAGGACTAGGCAGCTAACTAGTGCAGTGACAGAAATGTCTTCCAAAATGCTCAGCAGCAGGTTCTCAGCTAGGAACACTCAAATAATTTTCCAACACAAATAAATAAATTAATTAATTGCATCCATTTTTTGGTCAACACTGGAATTTCAACAAAACCCTGAATTTATTTTTTTTTTTTTTTAACAGAAAATTTTGCTCCATGGTGAGCTCTATTTACTTCCCTGTATTCTATATGTCCTCTCTGATGTGTATTTATTCCCCCTGGGTTGCTTTTATTTGTGTGCTGTCTAGCAGAACAAAGCATTACTCTTAGCCGGGAGATGCAGGAGGCATTGTAATGTGAAAAAGTAACTATTATTATGAACATTTATTCAGGAATAGGATGAGCTTTGTCTAATACAAGCAGCCAGGTCTTAATCCCTGTGTAAAAGGCATGTGGTCAAAATCTGTATTTACTGTGTCTTCTTCTTGGAAACATTTTGAAAAAAGAACAAACCAGAACTATAGTAGGCCAGAAAACTTCCTTCTGGCTAGGTATGGGGTCATTAATAAATGAAGCATCAACAATAAGCCACCACAATCACACATCAATCCCCTTAAGGGGGGAGCCCACTGCAAGAGTGGGCTGCTTTTTACAGAGTGAGCCAGGGACTGAGGATGACAGCAAGGCTGGCATGGGTAGTGTCCTCATCGATAAGGAGCGCAGTACTGTGGGATGCTGAACACAGAGAGTAGGGGCACTCTGATCAGTGACGTTAAGCAGGGTCATCCAGGAATCCAGATCATGGAGCCAGCCCATAGGGATTGGCCTGAGGTCAAGCTGGGAAGGCAATAAGTCAGATCAGGTCAGGATCAGGAGAGTCCATGGACAGCCAAAGGTACAGCTGCAAAGCAGCTGTAAGTAGTTGTAAGTAGCAGAATCAAGTAGTCTTTGATCCTGCAAAGGATCAAGGGCAAGGGGCTGAGCATAACCAAAACCCCTGAGTAAGAGAGGGGCTACGTGAAAGGCATCTCCCAGCCTATTCTCACAGTTTTTCTCCACCGTAACACAAGCTGAGCACAAGAGGTTAAACTCTTGGAGCCCTAAGAAGATGTGCAGTTTTCTGTGTCTATATGAAGTGAACATTGCCACACTTGTGTGGTCTCAGCATCATTGAGGAAGAGCACTAACCAGGTGAGACACCTGTTCAGATTGGGCACTGAAAGTATTTTGGAGTCCTGTGTATATCTGTAGAGATGAATTTAACACCTCTCTAGGAATATGAGCAGTCTAGCACATTATACCTAAATTTTCTCCCTCTGTTTTCATTAAACTGCACATGGTGTTCTAATAAGCTCTGATGCCATAGGGTCAACCATGGGCTCTAAAACATCATTTACAAGTGAGGTTTTGTATCACAATGAAAACCTACCATCTTAGCACAAGAACAACAACAAAAGTAGCAATACGGAGAGGAAATTGTAACCATGTACTTGGCTGCAAGGTCAGGCCTTTTTGGAGGATATGATGAACTATCAGCCTCAACTTTAAACCAAAATACGTTAGTTTGTTTTGGTAGCAAAACAGCCATAGAGAGACTAAAAATACAGACTGCCAGCTCTTGTGTAAAGAGCAGTAAACACCTGTGCTTCTTTTTTTTTTTTTTTTTTTGTGTGCAGCTTCTGCCCTTAAAACTGTTCAGTTCAGAGTCTAACAAAAAAATCCCACTGTCATGCACCTACTTCCCAATTTCACTCTGGTACTTCCAGTCTCCAGAATTCTTATGCAAGAGAACGAGAAAAAATTTAGTAGAGTTCCAATGAATAATTTAATATGGAAATTTAATTTGATTTACAAAAACTGTTTGTAAATAAATCACATTTACTAACAAATGAAATCCCATACATTTGACAGTTCCTGTGTTAGGTCCCAGCCTAATTTAAACTCTACAAAACAAGGGAGCTAAACTAGTTAATGCTGAGGCTCTAAACCCAGAGAATTCTATCCTGTTTGCAGGACTTTTTCAAAATTTCCATATGGGTAGGATTTTGTTACATGCTCTGTATGATCTTGCTTTTCTCCCAACATATTTTGATTATATTAAATAATAGAATAATGGAACTGATTAGCTTGGAAAAGACCTTTAAGATCATTGAATCTAATCATTAACCCAGCACTGCCAAGACCTCCATTAAACCATAACCCCAGGTGCCATATCTACGTGCCTTTTAAATACCTTCAGGGTATTTGAAACCACTTCCCTGGGCAGCCTGTTCCAATGCCTGGTCACCCTTTCTGCAAAGAAATTTTTCCAAATATCCATTCTAAGCCACCCCTGGCACAACTTGAGGCTGCTTCCTCTCATCCTACCGCTGGTTGCCTCAGAGAGCCATAGCCTCCTTTCAGGTAGTTGTAGAGAGCAATATGGTCTCCCCTCAGCCTCCATTTTTCCAGCTAAACAACCCGAGCTCCCTCACCCATTTCTCATAAGACTTGTGTTTCAGACCCTTCATCAGCTTCACTGAAACTTCTCTGGACACATCCAGCCACCTCAATGTCTTTTTTCAAGGAACAGGCCCAGAACTGGACACACGACTTGAGGTGTGGCCTCATAAGTGCTGAGTACAGGGGGCGCAATTACTGCCCTAGTCCTGCTGGCCACACAATTCCTTATGCAAGCTAGGATGCCACTGGCCTTCTTGGCCACCTAGGCACACTGCTGGCTCATATTTAGATGTCTGTCAAACAGCACCCTCCAGGTCCTTTTCCAATGAGCAGCTTTCCTGCCAGCTGCCCAAAGCTTTGTAGAAAATACACATCACACAGTGGATTAAAACTCATATATTCTTATTAACAGTAACCAGCAATCCAAACACTTCACTATTTGTCTATCTGCTCATTTCTTCCAATCCTAAAGGTAAAACTTGCTTCCAGAGATATCAAGGAAAAAAAACGTTTTAATCTGAAGAGGCAAAGACTTTTCCTCTCACTTTTGGTTGTTACATTGAGAAGGGAAAAGGTTCAAATTAGAGTCCTTGTTTTTTTTTTTGTTTCATTGGGGTATTTTTACCTTATTTGCTTTTTTATGACTTCCAGATGCAAATATTTTTTAAAGAAAAATCCATAGGAGAGTTAAGATTCGGGGCTTGCATAGATTTGAAGAACAAAAGACAGCACTGTAGATGTTTTTACTGATATGCTCTGTAACACAAAGCCCTATGCAGTTGTTTCTTCATCGGGACCATGCCAAAATTCCTGCTTGAATAACAGCCTCTCCTCTAGGAAGATTTAGAATATTCAAGGGATGGAGAATCAAGATCCTTCTAGACAATTTTTTTTCCAACATGATCTATTATTCTCACTATCAAAAAGCATACTTAGTTTTTCTGTTGCATATCCTTGTTGACCTGTTTTGGAATAGCTTCTCATTGACCTCTCATATTGGAGGGTTTTTCCCATTTATCTCATCATGTCTCTGAAGACTTTCAACTTTTGTAAAGACCAAGATAACATTACCACATCTCACATCTGAGCAATTTTCCCTCCATTGCAAACATTGCATTTGGCAGAGTCAACACTCATCCTTTTCAATGTAGACCCTTTGTCCAATTACTCTGATTGAGTCCATATGAGTACTTGTCATAGACTACTTCACATTATGAGACAACCCCAAATTTTACCAGCAGTATTTCTACATCTGATTTCCAAGCATTAAACATATATCCAGTTGTTTACTGAAAACACATTCTCCTTTAAAGTCACTATCAAGATCCCCTAACAAAATTGCTTTTTGATAATGCCTCAGTTCACAACCTCCTTATTAATCACCTTTTAATATGGACTACATTGACCACAAAATTTAACCGCCTAAAAAGAGGTTGCCATTTTAGACAGTGTCAGAAACATCTCACAAAATTCTACAACCAATTGATATATCATCTCAGTTTTTCTGCCTTGGCTAAAACCAGTAACTTGCAAGGCAAATGTCTGTGAGGGTTGAGACATTCATCTTCATATGACAAGTTCAAGCCCTTAATAAGATCACACGAAGACACAGTGAATTCAGCATTTTCCCAAAGTTTCAGTTCATTTTGGAATTTGTTTTAAATTTCATCTCTCTGTTGCGGGTTTTCTGCAGCCCATACATATTGCTCACAAATCCCAGGTATGGACTTAAACCTGACCTAGCATCAATCTTGCTCTGCTCCATTCTATTGTAGCAACTTTGCGCTATGGCTGATGGTATCTCAGCACTAGGAACCTCCTCTGCCCTAGCACAGCCCACCTGCAGGTTGCAGTCCCTCAGGTATAACTGCTCCCATGAGCACATCCCTAGCCAAGTCTCCACAACATCTGCTTTTTCATGTCCTCTCTGCCACTTCCTCAAACATACCTATGCAGCACACTGCCACAGATGGTCAGAACTGGCTGTGACCACCTGGGACACAGCCCCGCTGCGTCTCCAGGTGTGACACTGCCAGACATGCCCAGCTCCTCCACACAAAGTGCCACTTGGGTCAGAAGACAGGAGCTCAGATGACCCATCCTGTTGTCCTGCGTGTGCCCAACCTCCTCAAGAGGCCAGTGGAAGTCTTTGGTCTGAAAGCACTTGGTACAGCAAAGGTCACAGTTAGTCGTGGAGAAATGACATGGGGTTCAAGCATATTTCACTCTTCCAAATAAAAGTCACAATATACAGTTCAGATGTTGCTGTAGCAATCACATAAAAACCTGGGATCCACAAACCTCCCAATTTGTTTTTGTTATTAAATTTTAAATGAGAAATCCAACCATAACAATTGTATTTAATTTGGATACAAGTTATTATTTACATTGTTCAATGAAACAATTGATTCCAATCAATTGCACTGGAGCTTTCTCCATTTTAAAAGAAACAGATAATTCATCATAACCAAATCAATTTTTTTCTCATTGTGGAATCCAGTTAGGATAGGAAAAGGTATTGTCACCAGTGCTGAACCCTCCTAGGACATGAGAGGCATTCATACAGCTAAGCATCTCTGTGGGAAGCCATTTCTAACCACTCTGTGGCTCCAGAAGGACTGGTGCAGTGCAATAGGACACAAGTAAACAACATTGCATAGCCCTGGGACAAATTTTGGTGGCCCTGTCCTGGTTCTGGCCAGGACAGGGTTAATTTTTTTGCAGTAGCCTAGCTGGGGCATAGCCAGAACCTGGAGGTTATTTGATACCACCTCACTCATTGCCAACAGAGAGAGAAAAGGACTCTCTTCGGGGAAGCAGAGGGGTTTTTTGTGTGAACAAGTTATTTTCATATTTTTTTTATAAATATTGTTGCTGTTATTGTTCATTTTCTTATTCCTATTTCCAGTAAGCTGTTCTTATTTCAACCCATTATCTTTGCCTTTTGTACCTCCAGTTCTCAACTCCATCCTGTTGCAGCGGGAAGTGGAAGGGGAAAAGCGGAGGGAGTGAGTGAGCAAACAGTGTGTGGTTTGGAGTTTAATCGAGAACACAAGATTGGGGAGTACCATTCCTAAGCTGTGACTGGTCCTAACAGAAAGTAAGGATATTTAAGACAGTTAAAGAAACCTTCCCTTCCCATAATTTTTAAGTGTTGAGACAAGTGCACTGATCTTCTGTGAAAGAGTAAAAAATACACAGTTGTCAAAAAAAAAGGCCAAGTGGTTCTGACACAGGATGGGAACCAGGCAGCATGATGAAGGTTGGAAGGACCTGCAAAGAGCAACTCCAAGCTAGAGCTGCTCTGCAAGTACTGAACAAAAGTGTCCAAATGTGTGAACAGAAGTCATGAGTATAAAAGGGAAGCTGAATCAACAGAAGGTGATTGCCTTTTGTTTTTATATGTTTTTTTTTCTGATTGTTTGTTAAACTCTGCTAGGTTACTTCCACAGAATTGAAACAACTGGGTGCACTAAAGTCAAGGAATACTTCCTATAGGCTTTAATATGGTTTCCATCAGGGTTCAAAATAAATAAAACTGAAGATCTGTAAAATCCCCTCTCTTTCTTGTATACAAGGATCTATACTGGAGTCAAATGATCAGGTCATGCCCCCAGGATTTGGCTTGAAAACCCATGTAGCCAACTATCAAGTCTTCAGTAATGGTTGTTAGAGAAACTTTGGGGCAAAAGTTATGAGAAGTAGTATGAGCATTGGATGACTTTCTCTCTGATAACCTCTAAGCATCTGTCAAGAACCATCCTTTCATAAAAACCTTAAAATAATCTGATCTTAAATTTATATCGTCTATATTGCAGACAATCCTAATTTTTTTATTATTTGTTCATTTATTCCATGTAGTTCCCTGCCTATCAAAACCATCAGGTTCAAATGAGAGAGATTTAGGTAGTCCGATATGCAGATTCAAGCATGAAAGGGTCATGTACTTTTCGCAGGCTTTTCCTTTCACTTCTTCCTTTGTTCTGTGTCTGGGACTCTTAACCTGGAAAGCATTGCTTCGCTCTCCTTTATCTCACTGAGAAAGGAAAAAGAGAGCTTCTCTGAAACCCCTTAATCCCCTTTCTTCTTCACAAAATGTAGCCCATACCTACCATTGTCAGCTACATCACCTGTATACCTGGATTCTTTCAGTGAGTTAATATTACCATGAAAGCATCAGAAAAGAAGCAGGGGCTTTGCTTCTATATTTTCAGAGTTGCATAATTCAGAATTGAATGTAATTTTCAAAGTAGAATCCTTTAATTGGCATAATATATACTTAACCAGCTGGAGTTACTTCCTTTTTTTTGTTGCCTTTTTGCTTTGTTTTAAGTATAAGCTAAAATTTGGCTTTCATTTAGAAAGACAGAGTGAAGCTTCAAGTTTTCGTATCTTTGAAATGGTGTAATGGACAATATAATTTTTCAATGGAAATAATCTAACCTTCTCAAGGTAGTGTGAGGTAGTACAGGCCAAATCCTCAGCTGACACACTTTGACATAAATCAAATAAAGCCAATGTTTTCAGATTAAATAATTGCAGAGGTGTAGAAAAACTAAAGAATATTTATAGACGTTACCCATAGGGACATGGCCGCATACAGAACTGAAACTAATAATTCAAAAACATCTAAATCTCTGTAGTGTGCACTACATTTTTTTGAGGAGGAATATATAACTAGAGGAAAAACTTCCAGGCATCTTTTTTGTCTCACATGTTAATCATTTTAGCTCAGATTCTTTCACAATGTGTGAGCTTCCTCCCATCCCTTTCCCCAAAGAATATTATAGAGCAAATCACCTCTGATTTTGCCTGAGAGAATTGGTAAGATTTAAAAGTGCGGGTAGACAGGACAATCAAGATAAATTTAGAGTCACCATTCTGACAATTCTTAATCAAACCCAGGAGACTCCCATGTCCTAAACTTGCGACAATCCAAATATCAGTTAATAAAACATTCTATAAATGACTTTTAAAACTCTGTATTTGACTATCTATTACAAAGTTAACTTTATAAAGAGAAGAGATATTTATTTGTAAGAAAGTTTTATGTGAATACACTTTTGCTCCTGCTCACACGGGAACAACGGTATTTGCTACTCACATTATCCACCACTGACTACTCTGCTTTACAAGTTTCAGACACCCAAGCTGAACCAACAATAAACACTGGATGCAAAGAAAAGCCAGCAATCAGAACAAACAGACTAAAGAGAATTGTCACATTTAAAACTGTTTGAGCAGACTATTTGGTAAAGTCTTGTAAACAGTAGAAGAATCCAAAATGCTAATCAACTTGCAACTAGAAAAGAGTTTCCATGAGCTTCCTGGTCTTCAATTAATTGCTCAGATTATATCACCAGGTTTCAGATGTATCCTTACTTACTAGGTACCATAGCAACACTAAGGACATATGACCTATCCAAAATCCTTGTCTGGATTGGATCCCCATCTGCTTTCAGCTTTCTTCTTTCTCATCTAGAATCTGAGATCAGCACAGCAGGATAGAGAGGTCCTATTAACAAAGCAGGTCCATTTTTTTCTACTGCTTCCTGGGATATTGATATGCCTTAGCAGAAGAGCAAAACTTGCTCTCTTCTTTCACAAAGTGTATTGTCTCTGTATACACAGACTTAGACAAGACAGTCCACAGATTAAAAGACCAACTTCACCTTATTCTCTTCAGTGACTCCTGCTTCAGCTCACCAACCAGACAAAACCAACCGTTCTGAAGTAGTCAAAGATCAGGATAATACTTCGTCTCTCAGATACTATGTTCAAGAGTATCGGGTGCAGTGTAGAAATGCAAACTCAACTGAATCTTCCAGATTCTAATTCTTTTTTTAACTATGTCCTTGAAATTATCTTCCACACTGGAAATATATTTTTTCTTTAATGAAGCCAGTGATGGGAATTGTTTATTACATACTAATAAGTCTTTTTCATGTAAAATACTTGACAGAGAAAGCATTGCAGCAAATAACACTTAACAGCATGATATTAACAGAAGCATTAAGTTGATCTAGTTAAGTTTGAGTGCTGTCTTATTGTGTAAATTAACCTTGGTAAAAACCTTGGCAAAATGTCAAGGTTGCCTACCTAAATTTAAGTGCATGCAACCATATTTTTGATCCCTGGTGGGCGCATCTCTACTCGTTCAGGCATGCATCTGTAATACCAAACATATCCATAAAACTAAGGAGAAGTGTAGCTATTCAGTACATCGGGACAGGGCCCAACATACCCATGTCAGAGACTGAAATAGTTAATGGTTTCAACATTGTAAGATCACCAAAAGTATTTTACAAACTGAAAAAGGAACAGTTTCACAACCAGCAAAGCGTACCCCGCCCTGAATATGCCTGCTGCAAAAGGACCCTCAGGTCAGTTAAGTGCTATTGTCCCACCAGGTGCAGAAGGGTATGAAGATCCAAACTGGATTTCCAGATAAGAGAAGAGGCTAATAAGAGGTGTGATAATCCTTCTTATCATGCCGATATCCTCCCTTACACATGACTCTGCCATAAAAATCCCTCCGGGCAACCTCGAAGACATTTCACATCTAGCCTGGGCTGCTCATCTCAAATGTTGGACCATGATGGACCATGACTGATGCTGACATAATAGGCAGCTGTAATGTCTTAGGAGGTGTCAGAGACTTGTGACACATCCCGTGACACCATCCATTGTAAAACTCTGCAGCCCAGGGGAGGTACAAGGTGTTCCCACCCGAGCTTGAAGTGTATAATAACTCATAAATCTTTGAGTTTGGTGGGCTTCCTCCACCCCCAATGGATCAAGACCACCGCTTCAACCAATAGACATCGAGGCTGCACATACCAAGTTTCATCACTGGATCCAGCAGGCAATGACTATATATATATATATATACACACACACATATATCTTTCCACTTTCATCCTTTCTTTCTCTTCCTTTCCTTATACATTTCCTTAAGTGTTATTTTTATGCCTTAATATTATCATATTACTGTAGATGATAGAACCCAAAACAGCAACATACCTGTTTACTTTTGAAACAAAACTGTTCTAAAATAAATCCCACATATATATGTTTACAAACATCAATTATTCAGTACCATTTCACTCTAGTCCATCCCACGGGATTTGTTAATAAGGATCTGTGTTACCTTCCCCTTCCTGGGTGGGTCACAACAACGGGGATACACTGCACAGGATGCAGACAGAGTTTTCAGGATTAGACTCTTTGAATCAGTGGAATGAGATATTCTTATTATAGTCATATGCTTTTTTTGCATGTGGGGGTTACTTCAGTTGGGTAACTTTGATTTAGGTGAGCACCTATGCTAAATAGTCTAATTTTGCAAATGCGGTTCACTAGCATGACCCAGAATGGGGGAAACAAACTCAAAATTAAACTATTGCTGGTATTTCACTAATTTCATTCCATGTAAAACCATCTTTCAATTATATCTTATCCGCCATTTTAAGATATATGCAGCTGGTGCTTTATAGATTCTTTTATATTCCTTATGAGTGTCATTTCTCACTATATCTCTTAGGTGCAATTTGCACCAGAAAAAAAAAAGAAAAAAGCCCAAACACCTTAGGATTAAAACATGATTCGCACATTTGGTACTAACTACTGCAGTAGGAATGGAACTGACATTCTGTTATAATTGGAATGCATAGTTCCAAATATTTAATGATTTAAAATATCTACTTCCACCCCAACAGTAAAACACTGGGTCAGCCTAGCCTGCAGATTATACTACCATTATGGCATTCATTTGCATTTGCAGCTACAAGATTCAGTTTCAAAGAGAAGGAAAGTGGAAAATACCACAATTATTAAGGAAGGACACTGCTTCTTTCAGGCACAGCAGTTGTTGCTGTTGTCCTTGCTGATTTCAAACAAGAGGCAAAAAAAATCCCACTACAGTAAAACAAGGAAATATAAAGCTGGTTTTTATTCTGTCCGTTCTGACACGGAAACATTTGGATTATATGTCGATGGAGAATCAAGTGAAAACATTCTCCTTATGGTCTACACACAACAGTTACTCCTCACTGTAACCCGCAAACTAGTGTGTTAGTCAGCAGGAGGAAAAGAACACAGAAGTTAAAAGGACAGTTCTGGTAAGGACTTCAGGGAAGATAAAGACCACACTGTTATTCATTTCCACACTACTTTTTTGCAGATGGGAACTTTCTGACTAGACATGTACGAGTAGACCTTAATCTCGGTCTTCCAGATCTGAGGTGAGGGCTCTGAAAATTCTGGCCATGGGCTATTCTGGTCCTTCTTCCCATTAATTTCAAGTCCTGTATAACATTCTGGTATTTATGACCTGGTATTTTCTAGCCTTGTGTTAGTTCACAGGCAATTCCCCACTCAACACAAAATAGATCAATAAAAATGGGATGCTAAGGCTGGTAGAGCATTTTACCTTCCTTACAAAAGCTCAGCACAGTTTGTACTCTCAAATCTTCATGTGATCGTATAATATCTGTCTTCCTGGTATCAGGCATTCAGTTAGCTCTGGTCTGACTGGTATGCTGCCAGCAAACAAGAGATTTAAGAGTAGATGGATCTTCAGCATAGGGATAAGAACTCCAGTATTTGACAAGAGAAACACATTTAATCCACAAGACAGAAGTTCAAATGTAAAGGAAAGGCATCCAACAGACATCTGCATCTTAAAAATGTTTAAACAATTTACTCTCTAAGTTGTTGCTTAAGAAAAAATATGGATGCAGGCAGAAGGCAAAAGGATATTATAATATGGGAGAGAGATGGCAGGGAGGCTTCACCCAGCAGAGGCTAGAAGACTCCTCATCTAAACAGTGAGCATGAGACAGACTTCAGGGGTAAAGAAAGTAAGGCTTTTCCTAAGGACCTAGGCTAGACTGTATAGCAAGAAAGGCACCAATTTACTGGGTTAAAAGTAGGACTAGAGAAAAGGACTCACCCTGAAAGAACACAGAACTGAAAAAAGATATAGGTTTATAAGCCTATTTTATTTCCAACCGACTTTATATTTTCTCTACCCTTTAAGAAGTTTGCTTTTCCACTTTATATTTGATCTTAGTGACTAGAAACCTCACTTTTAAAAAGGTGCGGGAAATCTAGCTCAAAGCTCTGGGCTACTGGAGGATCATAAAAATAACACCTTTTTTTACTGAAAAAAAAATAAATTATATGCCAATGCTATTTATCCTAGACAAGTCTGAAAAAGTAGAGATGGGTGCTTCCATTCTGCTCATTACTGTGAAAGCTTCTTTCAATTACAATGCTTTAGTACAAACTATTCCAGAACAGGAGTTGAGCCTAATAAAAAAACCCAAAAAAACCCCCACTTGTTCTATTCCATAGGTTCACTTGTTCTAAAAATACTCAGTAGGGAATTTTTTCCTTTCCCCCTGCCCCACCGTGTGGGGGGGGAGGGTTTGAATGGGTGGGCTGGGTTTGCCTTGGGTATTTGACTCACACAAAAGAACTGGCCAGTAGATTGTCATTCCAGCCTAATGGCCTGGGGAGGGACTAGGAGATTCTTTTCTTTGTGTTTTTTTTTCCTCCCCCCCTGCACCCCCCCCACTCTTCCGGAGAGGGGGGAAGGAGTGACAATTTGTGGTTGCAGGGACGGAGGGAAGGACATAAAATCTGCACCAGCAAAAGCTAGGAGGCTGTTTGTTCTCAGCCTGGCTGTCTGGCTTGCTGGCACCTTGTTTTCCGCCCCCATCCCACCCAGGTGGACCTGCTTGGACTTCATCAGAGAGGAACTATTTGGGAAGAGACAGAGCCACCTTTGTTTTCCCTCCCCTGGCTCCTGTGGTTTTGGCAGCAGTTTTTTTGCACCTCAGCGAAGAAAGGGGAAGCCACACGGCCAGCAGCAGACACTGTGAGTCCCCTTTGGGAAGAACCCTTCTTTCTTCTTTTTCCTCTTCCCGGTGAGGGGGAGGGAAAGGCTCCATTTCTGCTCCCCCAGCACACCCAGGGGCCTCCACGTGGCAACTGCCAGAGCCCAACAGCGCCTCCTGTCAGCCAACCCTGAGCACAGCAGACTCTGCACTTCCACAGATCCAACAGTGCCCCCTGCTGACTGTGGTTAGAATTGCACCAAAAAGTGCAAACTGAACTGTTTACTTTTCATTGAAAGGGATTTTGTGGTATAGGATTATTGTTCGGTTGGGGTTTTGTCTTGTGTTCTCTTGTTGTTCTGCCAATACACACATATACTTTAATAAAGGAATGTTACTTTTCCTTTCTCCACAATTTCTCAATTGGAGCCTTTTAATTTCGGATTTACAATTGCTTGGAGGGAGGAGTTCTGGTCTTCCTTATAACTCATCCTCCTTAGCAAAACACTTCTGTCTCATTAAACTGAGACATTCTATTTGACCCTGAATTCTAAGATTACTTCAGAGATAGACCATATTTGGTGCATATATGTTTATCTTCATGTATATGTTAATTAATGGATAAGAATAATACAAAGACTAATAAACAATATAGATTTTGCTACTGTAGGCATTATGTCTTTATATCAGACAAAGGCAGAAACAGATTAAAGTCTTGTTCTTTGCCTCAAATCACTTATATACACTGGTTCACATTGAAATGAAGTAATACTAATATTTAAATCAGCAGATAACCAATATGAACAGTAGTCTATAGACAGGTTCACAACGCATAAAACAAGAATGGTAATTGTTTATAAAATAATATATATAACCCTTTCCATGATGATATTTTACCTAATATCCAATCTAAACCTCCCTGGAACAACTTAAGGCCATTTCCTCTTGTCCTATCACCTGAGAGAAAAGGTCCACCCTGACTTTAGTGCAGCCTCTTTTCAGATGGTTGAAGAGATTTAACTCCATTCACCGCCTCTCTCTGGGCTCAGCCATCCAGGTCATTTTACCCAGTAAATCACTGAAAACTGGCGTCTTCTGGATAAAACTTCCTACTCAGATTAAACAGGAGATACCCCAACTACTGTATTGTCTTATCAACCTGAAATTCTGCATCAGGGTATGTTACAGACGATTGGTATGAAACACTGAAACTGTAAGAAGGAATTTGTCCTCCATTGTTTTTATAGCTGTTTGGAAATTGCCAGGCCAATGTAATTACCCAGGACAGATGCAGGTGTGGAGGATCCTACCATTTATTTATGAAGAGAAACACTGTCCATAACATACTCTGCTATGGACAGAGAAACACTACTTTACTGTCCCACCTTTCTCCTGACACTGGCCTATGAAAATACACATCCTGTACTAAGAAATTGGAAGATAACAGAGGAAATCACAGTGCTCAAGGTAAAGGAAAATCGTCCTGCAGGTTTCAGACTAGTGTAACAGCACTTCTAAGATTTTGTTCTTGCACATAAAATTTGCACCAAATCAACTGAAAGTAGAGAGTTTTAAGCATTTATTTGAACTGGAATAAATCCTTACAAATGCATTGTTTGAAATTGGAATATGACTCTTCAGTTTAATTCACTGAGCTACTGAGTTCAGCTTAGTCAATATTTTATTTATTTTGATTTAAACACCCGAAGGCACCTCTCCAGCATGTACAGCACCTAATATACTATTAAAAGTGCATTTTAAAATTAAACAGCATAAACCAATCGATTCAAGAGGAACTCACCCGGCTACTTCTTGAAAATTCCTTTTTCCTTTTTGCATTTGAGAACTAAACTTCAGCCTGCCTAAGAGAGTTTTCAGTAGGTCAGAAACTCAGTGAAACCAACTCTAAGACAGATGTGTCAGCAGCAATTTAAGTCAAGTTAATTAGGAAATCGAAAACCAAAATGGTCTCAACTGATCTAGTTAAACTTGTGTATTATCCTTTTGAGAGCAAATGTATCTAGGATAGGATAATATTCCAACTTTGTTACTGAGATACAAGTGGCTTTTAGATAATGTGCAGCCAACTAATGAATAGTTGTGCTTATCAGAGAATTTAATTTGGCTCTAGTGATATCATTCCAACTAAATAGATAATTTGCTCTACATATGAGCTTGATATTGTAAAACACTATAGCTACTATTACATGAATATATTACTGGGAAACACAGGGTTTGTAATTACCCATCTTAATTATGTCTCTACAATCAAAGTGAATGCATAAGTTAAAAGAATGAATTAAAAACCTGCAGTTTATCTCTTAGCCTATTAATAATACAATATAAGCACTTGTTTTAACACACTTATGTTTCATCTGTAATTTTTTTCTTTATATAATATTATCTTAATATTAACCTATATCCTAACAGCATCTTGAAACATCAGGAAACAGGAGGAGTAACTGCTTCCTTCTCCATAGTGATAACAAAGAGCAGTTTTGCTATTGCTCCGTGTGCCATCAGACCTCACATGGGACTCTTCCTTACCTGTAAGATTTGTCATTTGAAGATGAGAAAAAAGGATCTCCAAAGCAGTTAAGTCACTCAGCTATTGCTCTAAGAGGTGATTTCTCTCCTTGCACAACTGCTCTACATTACCTCAGCATCTTCAACAGATTCCAGTGAAGGAAAACATTTTTTCCCCTCTTTTTCCATTCATCTTCTAGCATCTGGAGACAAGTGCCATTGATTTTAACAATGCTCCAATCCTCTTAGGCAGCTATGAAAGAGTTCCAGTCTACATACTAAAAATAACAAAAACTATAGCTGGCCTGCAGGAAATGAGTGGGTCCAGAGTGCATCAAAATTATCAATCTCCTTTCCATTGCTATATATTGTCATTTTAATCTTGCAGACTAAGCTAAACTAGAGGCAGTGTTTGCTTGTATAGCCCAGGGAGAACAGCAATATACAAATTGTTACTCGGACAATTCAGTCAGGCTTCTCCAAAGCTCTGTGGGGTAAATAACTAGCAAACTCCTCTTTGTGTGCACTACTGGGGAAAGGCCAAGGCTCTTCATACATATTAAATATTTACGTGAAAGAGAATTATCCCACTATAGTGGCAGTTTTCTTCCTGTATTCTATTACACTTCATCTTCAACATGTGATCTTTAGCTTTTTCAAAGTCTTTCTCACAGCAGGATGAATTACATATTTACTCTAGAGACAACAAGCTCAAGAGCCAATAAACCATTCTAAGCAGACAATTCTTACAGAAAATAGTGAATGTTGAGTTCCTAGTGCTCTTTTTGTACCCCTCCCTATGTGACTGTGCCTACCACAAGATGCAACCCATTCCCATTGGCTTCATGGCTCAAAAACATTTAGAGTGCTATTATTAATGGAAAAAAGTAAAGTAAAGTAAAGTAATGCTCCCCAGAGTGTTAGAATTGAGTTAGACCTGAAGGGGTAGGTAATCTGTGGTCATTTCTCCTCTAAGTTCTCTGCCATAGTTTGTCTCGTCTGCCTGGTGGAGTTTTATGTTATACCATGTTTTAGTGACAGCGCTTACCTCCGGTATGTCAGCCTTTCAAGCTGCTAGTTTTTTTTTTTTTATTCTTTCCAGATTTTGCTCTGGGATGTGGTATACAAAAGCCTTTTACTTCTGTTTAAAAATTTGTATTTGCTCTGATTATCTGCTACCACTTCTAATTCTTCTTTATCAGCGGTCAGAGTACACATCTGAATAGCAGAGCTCTATCGCAACCTTCTCTAGCTTAGCCTAATTAGTTTCATATATTTCCAACTTCAAATGAACTGTATTTCAGAGACCTCTGTGTTTTTTCAAAAAAGACCAACACAAAATGAAGAAGTTCATTATTGACCTAATGTTGAGCCAGGAAAGGAAACGTGTACTGGTTATAAAAGTACTCTTAGCACAAATTCTACAGAGCAGACTTCTTTGAAGGACTAAGCACCACAGCAGGTTACACTGAAGTGCAAGGATATTAGTAGAAAATCTATGCACACCTCTTCCACAGTCTGTGAAAACACCGGTTCAAGTTCATTTGTGGGACACATTAAAGTCTTCAATATTATCCTGAGTAACAAACTTTAGGGGTTATGACTCAGACTCGTGGTACGTGTTACAAATTCTTCAACTTAAAGCTAATGTCATAATTCCTCACAGAGAGTGAAACCGTAAAAATGTTACATTGAACAATGGAACTTCAGTGGGAGTTTCAGGGCTGGTGCCTTTTCTGACCAAGAAGATATACCACAGGTCAGAAATCCATACAAACAGGCAGTAAAAATAATTTATTGCAGAACTACTGGCATGTCATTAGAGGAGATCTTCAGCAGGACTGAGTATTGAGTAAAAATTGGAACAAAGATTTTACCATAAGACTGTTAATAAAAATTAAAAAAAAAAGTGGCAGAGGTAAGTCCCTTTCTTTTACAATACCAGTAATTGTAAGTTATTGACCTTGGATTATATTTACAGAAGTAATAAAAAATTTTTGAAAAATTTTCCTAACTCATATCTAGTTGCAAAATCCTTTTAAGTAGGAGTATGCTATGAGGATGTTAAGAGGGACTTAATAATTAGGCAGTTTCATTAATGCCACACAAAGGTTTGCAAACGAAATATTTTCACACCATAGTTGAAAGCATCAGCAAATTGCCACTTGAGACAGCAAAGAACATTGCTGCTTGTCTTCAGAAAACATAAGCAGGTTCAGTACCTTTTTTAAGCATTCACCCCATGTAACAAGGGAACAGGACATGTTATTTAGCTGAATAACTCTAGAAAATGAAGCCAATGTTTAGATATTCTTTTGCATTGTGCCGTTTAAACTCATCCTCAGAGGACAGAAATATCAGCAAAAGGGTTAATCACCACAATTTTTTGTTTTTCTTTTCCTGATTTAGCAAAATAACTTGAGCAGAACCACTGAGAATACCATTTTGTTTGTTATAGCTATTGTGCAACATGATAGTCAACTGCTATGAAGCTTAGATATAAGCAGGTAGTATATCTTATTTGAAGTTCGCTCTCATCATGCAAGCAGATTTACCAGTCAAATTTCAGCCATGAGATTGAGATTCACCTAACACCAGTAGTTAGCACAGAAACCTATCACAAGCATGCAGCTTTCATTTTCGAGAAGCCTTATGGTGATTCCCTTGAGCTGCTGCCACCTTGCCTACCCCCTGGGTGATTTCTTAACAGAGGTTTCCTCAAGTCCTCTCATGATCTATTTAAACCCTTAAGAAAATAAGCAGTGTAACTGACCATGATAGGGACCTAAAAAGCCAAGTTAAACCATGGGTTGACAACTATGGATGAAGAAAGTTAAATTAGATCAGCTTGGTGCAATAAAGACTGCATCTGGATAGCAATTTCCTGGCCTCTCCATGGAAGCATGTGACTTTGTAAACCAGCTTCATAAAAGCAGTAGAGAATAGTCATATGGGGTCTAAATATTTTATAAGCTTAATACACAAGGTTTACACTGGAAATCTTGACTACACTGACACAATCAGCATAAGCCAAATGTTTCTTTTACAAGTTTCTGTGCAACAGCATGATGAGAGAGAAGAAAGTTAGCCAGTACCTTCAACTCCCATTGAATGTGAAGGAAATGTTAAAAAGAGTGTCACAAAGTGCCATTCACCACATGCCTTCAGACCTGACTTTTGATTCATAGGGAGAAGATGTTAGAAGCAACAGGGATGGGGAGTCCAGAAAAACCAACAAACAAAAACCCAACCGAACCCCAAAAGGTCAAACCTGCAATACACAAAGGGGTAGCGGCTGAAAGAGTCAGATACTTGTTTTTGCTATTAGACAAGAGGACATTAGAGTCTTCATTAAGAAGATCAAGTTCCTTTGCAGGTTGATGAGAAGCTTTAGGTACCTAAGAATCTCATCTATTATTTCTACACTAGCAAAGGTTCAGAGGAGGTAATGCTGATAAACAGTCATTATAACCTCCCAGTCTCAAAAGCTGTCATGCCTTTAAAAGGTCCTGTCTGCACAAATTGTGTTAGTTACCAAAGAGTAATTTTCAACAGAAATTTCAAACTAATGAAGTAAATCACAGTTAAGAATCTTTCCTTGAAACATTCTCTCTGCTAGAGGCACAAAAAAAGTTTGGGTTAAGTCACTACAGCAGCTGTGTGTAAAATGAGGACTTTCCCTACATAATAGAAAGCAAAAATAAAATTCTTCAGCTATCCAGGTATGTGAGTTACAAAGAAGATTTGCACTTTACCTTTGAAAGCAGAGGGAAAACTTCATGCATTTGTTACTCTTAGCCTGAATATGCAAATTGGCTAAAGCAAACAGAGTAGTGTTGTATGTAAAATGCACTAGCATTTAATTCATTTTAAATAAGCTCATTCAAGTGGAAAAACAAGGGTGGCAGGTACAAATCATGAATGTGTTGCACACCTCAACTTCAAAAATCTAGGTATGGAGAGCCACATGCACACATCTAGACAACATCAGCAGCAGAAAATCCAGCCATAAGGAGGCATAAATCTGTAAAAGGCAGGTTAATTAGACACATGGGAATGATAAATAGCAGATCACACATGATTACTGGATGAGGGAAAAAAAGGACCAGAGTGTTCAACCGGAAAAAGACCAAATGGAAGTGAAAACAGCTTAAATGCTAAAAGAAGGAAGAGCAAATACAAAGTCATAGCCTATGGGTAAAGAAGGGAAAAAAGGCAGAGAAGTACTTCAGCTACAGTCATGGAAAGAGATTAGAAAAGTTTATTCATGTCAGAATTCTCCAAGACAAAGCATATCAGCTGAACTGTCTAAAAGAAGAGCATGCACCAATAAAGAATGCTATGTAAGTGAACATTGATAACGGAGGGTATAACGTATTTTGATTTTGAGAGGGAATAAGAAAATGTAAAGGGATAATAATAGGAATAAATATGTCTAGGAAGAAAATAAAATAAGACAAATCTAATTGTAAAGTAAAAGGAAAGCAAAGTGACAATATAGTCAGTGACAAATTAACTAAAACAGAAACAAAGAGTTAGCAATGTGATTAACCATAATGACAAGCCTGAGATAACTTCAAAGAGAAGCCAGGTGATTAAATAGAAGCAACTTAGGGGATGAATAGCAATAGATTAGGTATATTTATCCAGGGTAAGCAAAGAAAGGGACATAAAATACGTAAGTTTGCACACAGGAAAAGAAAAAAATAATTCCTTGGCTATGAATCTGTCAAGAAGTTGTTCAACCAGATCACCATATGAAAAAAACTACATAAGTAAAGGTTCCCTCCAGTGTGGAAGAAGGATAGGAAATCCATTCCAGCTTTGTTTAACATTTCCCATGTACAGTCAAGTAAAGAGGTGATAATTGCACCCCCATGAAATATCAAGCAGGAAAAAGAAAAAAAAGAAGTGTTGTTTTTTTTTTAAGGCAAACATCACCAAAAAAAAATATAATGTCCTGCTTTTTCATTTATTGTTATTTAAATCTGCATCAGATCATGGTTAGTCACAGAAAAAGCTTCTATAGGATACCTTGCAGAAAAGTCTTCTCAAGCAACGTAAATTATTGTTCATTTATACACCTTTCTGATTGCACAGATCAGATTAAGATTTGAGATTGCATTTTTGTTTTGTGTTTTTTTTTTTTTTGGGGGGGGGGAAGGTGTTCCTTTTCTTTTTTTTTCCTTCCTTGTACTTTTTCTTCCAGAAGCTGATGCTTCAATTACTGTGGTCAATTAAATAACCAGGTCATCCACAGCAGTTTATCACGGTTCAAATGACTGTTTTCTTATCTGCCTCAAGTAGCTGTTAATATTCGCCTGTATTCCTGCTCTAAAAATTGTTGCACAACTTCTGTGCAAGCTCTTCACACGCAGTACACTTCTTTTTCCTTTACACACCCACAACATCGCCTTATCATGCTTGCCAACATAAGTCTTCCTGAGCCTAACTCCAGGCAGATTTTCCTCAAGGTTCCTCTTGCATGTTAATTCTATTATTAAAAGGTCAATCTTAAACAGGCTTTGTGCTACACCTAAAGCAAATACCGGTGCTAGCATTTGACCTTACAAACCTGGTTAAGTGACATAAATACCTTCTCCCCCATAGCATACCAACCACGTGACAAACAGATTTATAGCAAACAATTCTAGCCCACTCTAGTTTTTGTGGGTTTTTTAAGTAAAAAATTCATTCCCCTCCCTTGAGGCTTTTACTAATCACAGTGTAAAGTTTATACCTCTATCACTATATCACCTTCCAATGGGAACAGATAATCCATGCTCACTGAAGGGAGATTATGAAATTGTAACCCTGCTTTTGGTTCTCAGGGATCTCATCAGTTTAGCTTTTACTCTACACAGAATGGTCAAATGTATGCTATTTTATAACATGACTGAACTGACAACTGAGATATACACTCTCCCAGGGGCTGAAAATTTTAAAAGCTGTTTTTAATTTCCACCGTGGAATCACAAAACAGTTAGAGAAGGTAAGAAATATTTTGAAGCACAATTAAGACCAACTTTATAATCTTTATTATCAAAGAGAACATTGAGGAGTGCAGAACAAGACAAACAATGAATCCAGCAAGAAGGAAGTACCACCACACTGTCAAAGACATGAAAAATGAGAATAGCAAATTTAAAACAAGAAGGTATACACTGATAGTGAACACAACAAAATTTTAAAAAGACCAATGCAGAGAGAGGTGAAACAGTTCAAACCCAGAAAACAAAGCAAAGTGAAGAGAGTCCTAATTATTGACTGTTATCGCTATAGTTTATCGAACAAAGCCATAAACTGATTTAAAATGATGGAGGTAAAAAAAAAGGACAGAAATTTCACATGTAACTCATGACTTTTTTTCAGTCTTATCAGAGAAAAACGGAGATGAGATTCTCTTAAGCCAGAGAAGCAGTAGAGCTTCAGGATAAACCAACTCCATAGTTACTAAAAAAATTAAAAAAGTTTAACCTGCAAGTATCACAATACAATTAAGATATTAGAGTATTTGTAACAATAACTAATTTAATAAGAGATGGAGCAACTACCCATTTTGGTCAATTTGGACTTGTTGGAAAGTTTATTTAATGGATTGATTTCAAAATGACATTTCAGAAAGTAGAGGGAATTGATTCAAAATGCTTTTACTATTGCAGAACCCAGGATACAGATCAGATTCAGCACTGGGAAAGGTGATGGAATGACATATTTAAGAAAACGGAAGAGAAGATGAATTGCACAGAAGAACTTCCAGGCTGGAGAAGAGCGGAGGAGAACAAGAGACGGCAATGTAGCCTCCAAGGTCAGTGTAGCAGGAGGGGGGAGGAGAGGCCCGGGGCAGGGCAGGGGAGCTCTCCCCCTCCAGCAGGGGAAAAGACTTAAAAACTAAAATCCCTGACACTTGTGGAAGGTTATTTGGAGTTGAGGAGACCCTCCTGCAGCTCATAAAGGAGCCTGTGCCAGAGCAGAGGAGTGCATAGAGGAAGCTGTAACTCTGTGGGAAGCCTAAGATGAAACAGAGTCCTGCTGGGGACCTGTGGCCCTTGGAGAGAGAAACCTACACTGGAGCAAGTGTCCCGGGTAGGACTTGTGATCCCAGTGAGGGATTTATGCTGGTGTAATTCATTTGTGACTCTAAGGGACAGCAGAGTATGGAAGAACTGTTGTCCGAGGGTAGACTTACACTGGAGAAGCTCATCCAAGGCTGTCTCCCGTGAGAAGGGACCCCACAAGAAACAGGGCATGGACCCGATGCCATTATCCCCTGTAACAGTGGTGAAGACCCTGGTGCAGCAAGTTGTCCCCTTGCAGTCCATGGAGGACCTCACAGGGCTTGAGTACCCCCCAGCCTCCGGTCCTGGCCTGGCAGGGAGGAGCAGGGACAGTCCTGAGGTCGACGAGCAGCAGAGAGAAAGTGAGACAGAGATTTCCAGCTACAACGGACCGGAACTGTCGCTCTAGAGATAATAGAAGAAAAAATTTCAAGTGCTGCAAAATTGATTTGGAAGAACTGTAAACCCTAAAAGTAGAGAAAAGACTTTTCTCCTCCTGGACTGATACAGGGGAAAGGGATAATTTTGTACATACATAAAATTTTCTTCATAAGAAAACCTAGCTAGAATTGTTGTATATATTTTCTTTATTTTTTTATCCTACTAGTAATAAATTTATTATTATTCCCCCATGTCAAATCTCTTTTGTCTGTATAAAACTTCTCTCAACTTATAGCAATTGTGTAAAGGGTTTTAAAAACTTAGTCCAGAGTAAACCCACAACAGTGCCACAACCAGTCTCATCTTCAAAACCTCCAGGAACGGTAAATCCACAACCTTATGCATAATATAAGGTTATTTTATTACAGTGAAAAATATTGTGTGCAAGTATATGCATATACTTATTTTGTTGTCTGCACACAGGGTAACATATTCTGTTAAAACTTTCAAGTGCCATTATATTAAGCAAAATGTATTATGATGCAGAGATTAAAATGCACTTTCAATGGATTCACATTTCCAATTAAATTTATGGTCAGCAGTCACATAATGATATTATTCACAAAATTGTACCAGATATGATAATAGCACCCAACTACATCTGTGCTGTAAGAAGTATAACAATAGCGCACTATCACTGCTCTAATTACCTCCTATCCTTTAGAGAGTGGCAGGTGGCCAATGAAATGTGGATATAAAATCAGAATACAATCAGATGAAGGGAGATGAAGCTGTTATTGGCTTTTAGTTATGTAAATTAGGAATTTTACTCAACAAGTTATTTAGGCATCCTGATGAGTGGAAACATTCATTTGGAAGACTAATTATACAGTACTTACAATAATTAGAACACCCAATTGTACTTTACACTCTTTGCAATGGAAACATCTTGAATTATATGAAGTTAGTGGTTAGAATGAATTTTGTTTATTTCTTTTACAGAAAGTCTCCAAAGAAAACCTAGTACAGACAAAAGCAATTGGCCCAGTGGCGAACCTGTGTGAATTCTCTCTCCTCTAAATTGATTCTCCTTTGCTCTGCTTCTCAGACCTGCCTTGAGTCAATATCTTGTACACAGATGTACTCAAATGCTAGAAATAGTCTTTCAGAAAAAGCACAATGGAGGGCCTGATCACTTGCAGTCTCCTGAGATGGCACAGTATATCTGAAAGGTTTGCCGATATCCTACCAGGCTTCCTCAGCTCCTAGGCTGAGCAAATAGCAGACCCATTTCCTCCACAAATATTTGACTGAAGTATAAAATAAACCGTGACTTGTACTGTGCCCATGACCATATCACATCTACTTCATACAAATGTAGTTATTATTTCCCACCACCACTATCCACTAAAAGGACAATTTTCACTTGCATTTTGCCAAACAGGAAAATGCCTCTATTATGCAAATTTTCTAAAAGGCTGTGTTACTTACCTACATGAGCCACTTAAATTACAATAACAACATTTCATGATTTATTTAATGGATTAGTATGTCATAAACCATGACATACACAGGTGTGTAATCTACAAGCGATCCATACAACATGGAAAATTCACTGAGCTATTTTGCCTGACAAAACTCCAAAAGTATTGTGCTAGTTCATGCTCATTCCAAAGTGGAAGAAATTAAGTTTTCTGACATAACTGCCTCTAACACTGATCATTCTGGGAGATGGGAGAGATAGCGGACTGCAGATAAGGAAAACAAGGGAACAAGCAGAGGGTTTTATCCTCCAAAGACATAATGGAGTCTATTAAGGTTCACTGTGCAAGTTTCCATTGATTTTTGCAAACAAAGTGCTGAAAGACCGTTGGTTAGAGCATTAAAAAAAAAAAAAAATCCTAATGAAGTAAGACAATTTGTGACTATTCATTGCCTTGGCTACCGCAAGTACAGTTATCTCTTTCGCAGTCCCACTGACAAACACAAACCTCAAAAAAGGATATGTTACTTTTCATCTTTAGAATTATTATGTATCACCATATTATGTTATTGTGCAATAATAAGCATGACTACAGTGACTAAATTTTTCTTGTTGTCTTATTAGTCTTTGTCTTATCAGAATTGCTTGAATCATAGAAACATAAAATATCCTTAGTTGAAAGGCAACTGTAAGGATCATTGAATCCAACTTCTGGCTCTGCACAGGAAAACCCCAAAAATCACACTGAATCAACATATCAATTCTAAGATTTTTTTTTTCTTTTTTAATTTTACTCCACTTTTTTTGCACAAGTAAGCGAGCAGACTTCCAGATAGCTACTGTCTGTTGAATATGCAGCTTCCAGACTGAGGGATAATCTTCGCAAAGGTGAGCTAGAAATGGTCCTGATTATACAGATATTCTTTCTTTCTTCCCTGTCTTTTGCATATGACAAAAGATGACGAGATTTAAAGTCCTCTGCCTCTTAATTGTTTAGAAGAAATAAACCCCACTTCAGAGTCACAGCACTATTAATGTTCTCTTCATTGTGGAAACATTCCCACCTGCTCACTCTTAGTAGGGACTATGTTAGATAGAAGGTCCTTTAGAAGCAGCAGGGTGACCTTAGTCCCATGGCTGCACAGGCTATTACAGAACACCTTTAATCAGTCAATGCCCAACTTCTAATACCTCCTTTTCTCTAAGGGAAAGGGCGAAAAGCATGACCCTCTGGAAGATCTTGTTGCTGAGGTGGTGGTGCATCAGGCATAGAATTTGGGCCCAGAAAATGAGCCTGGAGTGGGTTCCTTGGGATGTGAGATACCCCAAAATTTGGCATCCACAGGTGGCTGTGGCAGGCCTTTGACTTTGCTCTCCTCATGTGAAATTTCAGGAGCGTCTGCATTTAGGAGAATGGCTATTGTCTTCTCCTCACTCCTACCACTCAGGGCACCCTCTCAGCCACAGTCTGCCTTGCATTCCACTACTTTGTCACTCTTATTTCTTGATGGCCAAGCAACGGGATGGGATCTGCGGTGAGGCATGACGATCACACCATCAGCACATTAGCCACTGCATGCAGAGAAGGGAGAATGGACGCATAGCAGAATTGTGTCAGAAAAGCCTAGGAGGGCTCTACTACCGTGGCAAGGCTTCACGTGCAGCTGACTTTGCAGCAGTGACTAAGGGGTGGAAATTGGGTGCGTAGTTTTTGAGCTGATTAGTCAGTCACTGTGCGGGAGATCGCTCTTGGACTACCTGAGGAATAGCTTTAGAAAATATAACAGACCTTGCAGTCAGCAGACCAGCAGCACTTATCTCTCCTCTGAGCTGAACATCCTAAAACCACAAAAAGCCTTACACATATCTTTCTTTTCACCCATGAAAGCATTTAAAGAAAAACATTGCACCTACCAGGCTGGCAGTATAGGACATTTCCACAGGAAGCTTTCATGTTGGGTGTGAAAAGGAACAGACTGGAGGATTGTCTATGGATATAGCTTCCTTGTATCCTTTTGCCAGGTCCCAGCGCTGTGAGCTTAAAAGTGGATCAGCACATGCAGTCTTCTCTGAATCATCCAACAGATTGGTTCTGAGATCCAAGGTGTCCAAGCAACTGGTTGGCTTCATGGTACATTTCTCTCTGAAGATTCATGGTAGATGGCTGTAACAGGGCACACCTACTGGCTCTCACACAAAGAGCAGTTGTTCCAATTCTCCAGAAGCATGACCTTTACTTCCTTGAGCTCTTGACATTGCTCATCACTCTTCTTGCACCCAGCGGCAATCATAAGATTAACAGACTTCTGGCTCCACCACCAAGTCTTCTGCCTCTGGAGAAACTTTTTGTTCAAAATTCTTTTGCAAGTATCAGCAGGAAACTAGGCTGAAGAGAGGAGTGTCAGCAAGGCCACAGTGCAAGTTTGAGGTCGATTCAGGAAGCAAAGACAGGCACACCTACACTGTAGCTTAGCCAGGACTGCTAGCCCTTGGCTGAGCTGAAATAGGGCTCAGGTGCAAAGGTGGGTGGAGACTTCAGGAGAGGATGATTAGGGCCATTGAGGTCGATTAATACCCTCGGGGCCCCGACAAACAAAAGCTTAGCTTCAAAACCATAGTATTGCTTTTTAAAAATTTACAAATGCAAATACAGCCACTGTGGATGTCAGGGAGGAGAGCTAAGGGCAAAACAGTCTAGTCACGGTCTGCCTTGCATCTCTGGCAAAAAAAAAAAAAAAAAAAAAAAGGTCTCAGCTTTAATCTATTACTTTTATGTGGAACTAAAAAAGGAAAAAAAAAGATGTGAATAACTCACAAAGCCCTCTATGAAATCATGTAATTTAATAATAATCCCATCAGACACAATAAGCATGATAGTTTTCTATTAAACTCACATTCTGCCTCCAAACAGTAACTTTAGGGGAAATAGGCTAAGACTGAATGTCAGAGATTTTCCAGTTCAATGGTACAAGATATACACTGCAATTGCATCCCTGAACTTACATGTTGCTCCTCACAGTAACAACCAGGCCACCTGCTTGCTAAGACTCCCTCTTTGTCTCCTGAAACAACAACAGAACACAGTTTTGAAGTTGCCTAAAAATCATGCCCTTTTCAAATCAAATACACAAGGGACACAAACAAACTGACATATATTTTTTTCTATTCTCTTCTTTCTTGACAATTTATTTATTTTTTTTTATGTAACAAAGAAGAAAATATGAAGTTAGTCTAAGAAATTATTTGAATTTTCAAATCAGAAGTTATTTAAATTATTAAAACTGAATCAAATTAAGGTTTTGTTTCTGAATCTCAAAATCTATAGGAAAGGCCAGATTCAGATCCAGTATTTCAAGGAGGTCTGTAGGTCTTCAATAGAATAGAGAAAACAATCTAATACTATTACATCTAAACATTGCCATGTGTAAATGCAAATCAAGACCAAAATGCTGCAGTCCATGTTATAGTCTATGATCATTCAGAAAGATTTTTCTCATATCGACAAAATATGAGAGATATCTTTTGTAGCCACAGAACAACATATTCCTTATCTGAAGTACCATCTATTTGAAACACTATTCCTGCACTCTCCTTTTGCTCAGCAAAATGGGTGTTTGCCTGACACCAAAAGGGAGAAATAAGAAAGATACCATGTGTCCCCATGCAAGCACACAGAATAACAAAGTGATTTGTGACCTGCTTCTTATCTATGTATTTGTTTGAATCTGTGTGAATTATTTTATATGTTTGGTAGGCAAAAGGGAAGGAAAAAAAATAAACATTCAGTGGGTCAACTATTGATATTAGAGTCTGAGAAAGCAACAGCAAAATTCACTATGGTAATTTATCTGCATGGGTCAATGGCTATTGACTGCCTGAAAATAAAGGTCGATCACAGTGATAGATTTCAATGCCATAGCTATGAACATATATTAATAAATGCAGCACAGAAATGATTTTTGACTCTGGTGGAAAGGACAGATAATCAATATCCTTGTGTCCTTGCCCTGGCTGAACTTTGTACTTGGATTATGTTAATTAAAGTATAAATAAAGTGCTGATGTTTTTATATAATTAATAGATGGAGGAAAATAATAAAGTAGTAAGTGACTTTTTTTGGTTATTTCATGTTGAAATGAGTAAACCAGACAGCTAAACCATTTGAGAAAAGCAAAATTTATTTTTTGCAAGCATCTTCTCCTGTGCCAGGTATCATTCCTATTGTATTTTTGCTGAAAGAACAAATTCAGCACTTTACATTCCAAACAAACATGGACAAATGGTTTGGACACTTTTTTGTATAAGATCCCAGAAGGCCTGAACTGTTGGTTTTTTTCACACAGGTGACCAAGCCATAAAGATCCATTCATCCCTGAACATTTCATGCAGAACTGAGCATTTTTTTCTCAAGACATTTGAAGTTCCCCTTTGGAAAGAAGCAAAAGCACAGATTCCTGGAAGCCTGACCCTACCTGAACACTACCATTTTATTTGAACCCTTTCACTTATTTGCATAACCCCCTCTCCCCCCCCTGCCTGGCACGTGGACTCGTACACCTGAGCTGGGTGAGGGAGATAATCCAGCTGAAAACTAAACACTTTTTCTGGTAGGAGTAGGATGCAGATAGAGCAGCTCCCCTCTCCCAGCGTGCTCTTAAAAATGTCAGGAGGCTGGGAGTAGGATCATGAAACTTAAGCAGGGCTCAGCAGTCTGGCCTAAAGCAACCATAAAATGTGGTGGATGCACCCTGAGATGCAAACTGCAAAGGAGTGAGGCCAAATATGTATCTTATCACGTGTGACCTATTATTCTGTGAAACGACTGAGTTTCAACCACTCAGTGCAATGACTGGCATAGCAAGTATTCTATTGTGCTGTTTGACTACTCTGTCAGTGCAAGAAATATTTACATTATTCAGGTATTTCATGAAAAAATTGGCATTAATATTCAAGCCATACTGTGAAACCAGTTATTGAGTGAAATGACTAACATTCCCATTCATTTAGAGAATAGATGCATTGCAATAATAAGTGTTAATTATCTGAAATCATATGTAGAACTCTATGGGTCCAGCAGTGAGCATAAAAGACTACACAGTGCTATAAATATGCAGAGTAGAAATAGTTTTGCTTCTCTTTTTGAGTTAGCAATTCCAAATAATCAGGAACCAGGTATTTTCCATGTTATCTACATATTATTTTCTGTATTTTCCTATTATGACTTTTGCCAATTCTCAAACTGCTTAGGTTCTTAGGCTCATGTCAGAACTGTAACATAGTTCTTTTTAAAGTATTTTAAATTACCTTTAATGCAGAATAAGCAGTTTGATTATGTGTATATATCAAACCGCAGATTCCTAGATGATCCCACATGAACTAGGCTTTCCAAATTGTAATCTCAGTTCTATACCTACACACGAAAGCACTCAGATAATGGCAGGTGATACTTAATCTTTGTCTCCCTTCAAACCAACCGTTTGAAATGTGGATGCACTTGGATAAGCCTGCATCTAGGTGGTATCTGTATACCAATTGACAATAACCTGGCAGTTAATGTGCTCAAACTGTTGTTTGTTAAGCAGGACAAGGACATTTTGCACTTCCATTATGTTCCCTCCTGGTTTTAGCCACTTTTATTTTCACTGTGTAAAAATTGTCATCTTTTTTCTGAGGCACAGAACAATTCCAATAATAAAGAAAATAGCCCCATGAAAAGCAGTCAGAGGCAGGTAAAATACTGGTGAAGGTGAAAAATCAGAAGCATATCAGTTATGTATTTCTCTTTAATCCTTTCATTCTCCCCTCATCCCTCTCTGTGAAAGCTTTTAGTTTCCATTCTTTCCCCTCTGAACTGAGCCTCTGCACCAATTGTCCTTCTAGTGGCCCTATCAGTAAATGAGTTTCATTTCAGTTTCTTTAGAAAAAGCAGTTCCTAGCAACTAATTCACAATCATCCTTTCCTTCTGAAATGGATTGAATTTTTACTGAACCATAAACATGGATGCTATTACTTAAGTTGAATGTAACAGGACAAAAAGTTTCTTTTCTGCTGTAATTTTTCTGTTAAATTTAGCTGAATTTGACCTTTCAGCTTAGTTTAAAATTAAAAATTCATATTTTCCAAACATTTTTTATTTTTCTTTTTCAGTGAAACCAGAGATCAAGTTTAAAATTATTTTATTACTAGTTTGTTTCTAAAAGGAACATAGCAGCCTCAAAAAACTTTTCCCTGCACCAGCAGTATTTTCTTTTTTCAGATTAATATTTTAATCCTTGACAATGTTTAACTGTTTCCCCTAAAGCAAGTAATATGACTGAGGTTTTGCAAACACATTGCATATGAGCTGCAAAACTTTCATCTTCTTAGCATTAACCTGTAAGGTTAGATTTAGGTCTGTACTTAGAGAATTAAACAAATTCTTAACTAATTATCTCTACAGTTACCTGAATTAAAAAAATCAGAGTTTATTTAGGTGCTCTTTAATATTTGCTGTTTCTTGCTCCTGTCAAGTGACTGTACATCATGTTGTGGATTTCTGTTTTCTTAATGCCCTCTGCTTAGCTATGTTATATTTGTGCATTTCAGTTTGTGCTCACCATAATTTATACAAGTACTGAAATTAATGGTTTAATGCCATCCAGGTATTAATTACATCCACAGTGTGTTCCTTTAGTGCCTCTCAAACAGTTAGAAGCATTTACACCAATATTGGTGCTTAACTTCTCCCTCAGCTGGGGAAGGAACACAGCAGTTACCTCCTGTGTGACTGTACATCAGATAAAAGTGAAAAAGAATATTCTCTAGTCTTTAGATTAAGACAGGTTTTGCTTTGGTAAAAGATGGTGCTGTTCTTCCCCAGAAAAGCAGACATTCTGTCCAGCGCAGAAATTCACAAGGTTGTTTCCTCACTCCTGTTTTTGCAGGCAAACCTTTCCTCAAGGAGAACTGGGGGTAAGAGGTGTGAGAATTGTATTGAGCTTCAGATTTGGCAAAGTGGGGAAGTGCCTCAGTCTCTCCCTTGAATCCTGTATACCTCCATAGGGCACAGAGAGACCAGGTTACCTTCGAAGACATTCTCTGAGAAGATAAAATTTGAATCTAAAAAGAGGTTATATCAATCAGCTGCATATTCCTAGCTTAATGGAGGAAGCTCAAGAGTGACTTTTAATATAAAATGTTTGCCTGATCCCATCCAGTAGCAACCCAATGTTCATTAAATCACAGCAGTTAAAACACACTTCCCCACTTGTCAGCTGCTCTCTGTATCTGAGTCCAGGGGCTTCCACATTTATCAAGTACTAATATGTCTCTATAAAGCAAACACATGCTTTAGGTGAAGAGATCGTCCATCAGCCTGCCAGCCAAACAACCAAAACCTGTCATACAAGGCCAGGTGAGTTGGGATTCCTTCTTGGTACAAAGATGTTCAGCACAGTAGGGTACTCTGGAAGTACCACACGTCCCACTTGGAGAGGTACCATAAATAACCATGCTTTTTGAAGCTTTATGGGCATCAGGAATACAAGGGAATCTTGAACTGACTCATGGTGTTAATTAAGTAAGTAGAGCTTGCCAGGTACTTGCTTCAAAAATATTTTAATAGGTTTGACAGAACTGATGATGGAAAAAGATGACTTTTCATGAGCCTCTAAATTATATGGGGATTTAAAGAGAAAGCCAACAAAAAACAAACACAAGCCATTATATGTCCTATTATATCAGTTTCAAAAGGAAGTATTTTATTTTCCTGTGACTTCTTGCTTCTTGTCTAGATGTTTCAGCATATTAATACTGGAAAAAGATGGAATGAAAAAATATTTCAAAGTAGAAACAGTTTGATTGGTTCAAACTTTTTTTTTTTCCTATTAGTAGATTAGAAACATTTTCAAGTTCTTAACCCTTAAAAGACTCTCCTGGAAAGAAAAAATAACTTCTCAGCTACCAATAAGTCACATTATTAGGCACATGAATATTTCATGTGAAAGGAAACCACATGAAAGATGCAAATCTAGCAACAACAAAGGTTCTCCTTAGCCTCTCTGTTGTGTCACTATATCATTTTGATGGTGGATTTTTTGTACTCTGCTGTTTTGTACTTATTTTTGCTCAAGTGTTTGATCTTTCTCCTTTCCCCTTTTTTACCATACCTGTTCTCTTCAGTCTTTTCCCTCTATCATTGCCACCATGCAAAGCAAGGATGACCTTCCCAAGGGCCTGTGTGGCAGTACGCTCAGTAAGATGAAGGGAAACATGTCCACACCTTCCTGACAGAGGGCAGTGGTAGGAACAAGGAGGCAAGAACAGGCATCTTTCTCCTGAGGGGGAGATGGAAGGGGAGACAACAGAGCGAAGCTGGTACAAACCCCCAACCAGGTCCAGATTCTGCTCTTGGTGTTTTCACAGGTGTAGAGAAGAACCAACAGAAAGACCAGACCTTCTTCCTTCCTGAGTACCAGAGGCAAAGGAGATCTTTCTAGGCAAGATATAGGTCATAGCTTATTTCCTTAAGGTAAGGACTACAGAGAGAAAAGGAGACGCTGGATAAGGAGGAGGCATTTCCCACCCTGAGGAGAGATGCAGAAATTTTCAGTCTGTTTTTACTAGCACAAGACAATGTCCTAAATTTCACAGCCTATTTTCAAACTGTTCTCATATATTGGTGGTAAACAGGCCTGTGGTTTAAAACCATGAAGTCCAAAAGAAAATCTCTCGGGAGCTCCAGTTTCACTTCTTAGTGACTTTCTTTTTTCTCTGTCTGTACATCGAGCCTTCTTTTCCTGCTGTTAAGAAAGATACAGAAAATTAATTAATAGACTTTCAGGCCTTAAGATCTTCACAACTGAGGGATGAGTGCAGACAGACCCACCGAATACACTTAACACAGATTCACAATGTGCAATGTTTGCTTTGTGCTGTAACACAGCAACATTGCAAAAGAGTGAATCAATACTAGCTCCTATTGATGTGAGGTCTTTTGACATCACATTCAATGACCCCATGCCTTTCCTACATCCCAACCCTTAGAGCATTAGTTGTAATTTTTCCTTTGCTAGGAAAATACAGAAGTCTCTTTTCTCACTTCTTTTCCTGATCACTTGCAGACGTTATTCACAGAGCAACAGAGCACACTGTAAGGAAACAGTTAAGGTTTAGAAACTTTAACAAGGAGAAAGGAAAATTCGGCGCTTTCCAGAAAACAATGATAACATTTTGTTTTTGACACCAAATTTGCCCCAGCTAACATTGGGATTATGTACCTGCAAGGAGAAGTTGGAGTGTCCAGAGGGCACAGAGAGGAAGGTATTCAAAGGCAGCTTCCCTGAACACTTTACACTATCCTACAGCTAGTCAGCCGGACGTTCCAGATTTAATATTGCCAGATCTTCCTCCATCTGCAGCCGGACGAAGTTTGTTAACGTGAACTGTCTCTGCCACCATGTGGGAGCTTGCGGGAAGTGCGCGAATGCCCTGTAATCAGCAACCAGCATCCCTGCACCGTTGCCTTGCCTCTCTCATAGAGAGAGCGCCCGGTATTGCCACTTTCTGCCAGCCCGGCTGCCTGTGGGGAACACACCGTCAAGGAAGATTAAACTCTTCACTTTTATTTCTCAATGGATTAAAAAAAAAAAAAAAAGCAGCACCACCAAGCTGCCAAAACTCTTGAATTTGAGTACGCCCAAACTTTGTGGCAGTTGTAATCTAGAGGTCTGTATTTGTCACAGAGATCTTTATCCTTCACAAATCACTGTTGACTGATTAACAACAAGGAGGATATTTTTCCAATAAAATACACATAACTTTCAATGATGAAGGAAGACAGTCCTTCTGCTGACAGTGTCAGCAGACACTGCTCAAATGCATTAGTTGAAAGCTGTTTAGTTCCTGGGAAATTGTGTTTTGGTACAGGCAGTTGCAGGCAATCCCAGGACCATGAGTACACATTTTTAAACCATTTAAAGACTAGATGTAGTAAAAGTTACTGAAATTAAATGCTAAACTACAAAACCACATATTATTTTGTATGGACTAGAATAATCATGCAAAAAAAGCAAAAAAGAATCTTGGCATTGAGCACTCTGTGAGCCCTTTCAGCCACTTCTTTCCTATGCATTGTTCTAGACAAGCAACTTACCTAAGTGAGGTTAACACATAATTTAAAAAGAGACATTTTGCCATTAAAACATTTCCAAAAATATTTCATTGCCAAGTCTTTGGTAAAGCTATCAAAAAGATTTCTGCACTTAATCCCATACCCAGTAGTGAAGCTAGTTGGAAAAGAAGTGGGGATAGAAGGGAGGTGTGTGCATGTTACTATTATCATTGCTTGCTTCTGCTTCTCTCTCTTTTTCCTCCTCTAGCTCCTTCAAAATGCAGAACATTTTATTCCTTACAACAAAACAAAGGAGATCTCAAGCCCTTCATAAAGACTAATGCAATTACCTAAAACATAGGAAAAAAAAGTAACCAGTTGTGTTAATTATTACTCCTAGTTCTTTATATTCATGTATGTATATATGCACATATACAAATGTGGTTGTATATAAATGAATATACCTTTATATATGCTGCTCCTCACACTCATAAGAAAGGCAAACTGTGTTCTGAGATCTTCTTAGTTTCCTGTAGAAAGAACTGTCATTGTAGTGTCTACTAATAGGACAGCTATGGATTCCTGGGAAGGCCAAAGATTAAAGACTATTGACAGTACTATCTGATGCAGATGAATTCTTCAATTCCTAACCGGGTCCTGATGAGAAAAAGAAGGGTGGAATGAGGGACTATGTTATTGTCCTGAAGTTTTCCAGCATCATCTGAGGGCAAACATTTTGATACAGTTGTATCCAGACCAAATGAAGTCTTGTGAATTTTAATTTGATTATCATTGCAATAATAAGCTCACTGTCCTTGTATGAATTATGTGTATTGTACAAAAGTTGAGAGGTACACAAAAACACTACATTGTGCCTATCATTATATCTTACTTAACTTAGATGACATTTAAATAATGCCTTAACCCATTAACCTTTTTCTAAGTCTGATTTCTTGTGCATCTTTATTTGGCTAATTTTTATGTCCTGACTCAGCATTTTCTGTGTAACATTTGAGGATGTCTGATTAGGCGTATACAGACATAGAGACCATAATTAAAACTGAAACTAGAAAACTGGCATTAAACTTTCTTCTTCTTCTTCCACTGCTGTAGAGAAAATAAGGCAGCTGTGGGAGTTGATGGCTGCAAGCACCTTGAAGAGAAAACTGAGTGTCTTGAAGGATTGAGATGCTACCTATTCTCCAATATGAATTTAGGTTGTCCAAGTCGGTCAGTGCCAGTGCAGGAACTACAGCATTATGAGTCCCTCAAGGCATAAGGAGCTCTGCCACACTGAACTAGGGGCCAGGAGGATCCAGTTTTACTCCTTGTTTAGGCAAAGATTGATGCTGACTTTGCATCCATCCCTTTTTAGTAACTATTTTGTTTTAAGCCACACAGAGCAAAGACAATCCCCCAGCCTGGACTTATATCAAGCTGAGTAAACCAAGTCAGGCTCAGTGCCATGCCTCAGTATGCTGGTGCAAAGCACTTGGAAGTGATTTGCCCATAGTGTGACAGCCATCTGTTGTCTCTTTTATCCTTGCTTTCTATAGTGGAGGGCAAAAGGGTCCTGAGGTCCTCTCTAGAGGAAAGTTTGCTGCTGTGGCCCAAGCCTCCACTCCATGCAAAATGTTACTACTCCTTTGTCCCTCCTGAGACTGGGCCTGGCTCTGCCCATGCTATTCAGCACATAAGCCCTTACATCTTGGCTGTACATCTTCCAGCCCCTGCTCTGTTATGCTGGCATTGATGGGAGCTGTTCAGTCTCAGCTCATATAGCTAAAAACAGCAATGATTTCCTGGTCTGGGGCAAGACAACAGCCTACAGAGCTCCCCCTTGCCCTCCTTTTCTGGCAAAGCTCCAGAGACCATCTCTGCTTTAGGCACGGTCTTCCACACATCCCAGGTCAGAACATATGCACCAAGCCACTGACACCTCCAACCCCTTGCTCACCCCAAATGCACTCTGTGACCCCCGCCCCCAGCCTCTGTAGGAGCACCATGACTGCACAGAAGAGTGGGCAAACTTGCAGGCACCCAGAATCTCATAGCATCTGCTGGTGGTTAGCCTCAGTTTTATCTCACCATTCCACTGGATTTTTCTGGGCATGGACACTGATCCTCGATTCTCTTGTGCACCAAGGGGAATGGGAACACAGAACAGGGGAGGATTCTTCATCTCTCCTGCATTGCCCTGCAATGTAGATGGAGACATGATGTAAGATATCACACGGGATATCTCAAATATAAGGTTTCTGGAAGAAATGAGGGTTGACACAAATGCCACTTTACCGGCCCAGGCATGGCCTGGATGAGGTGAGACTTGCAGAATTACAATTGCTAAATAAGGGCAGTAAAATGGCATCTGCACATACATACGGAAATAGACTTGGGAGTTCAGTGTTGTGTATTTTCTATCCAAGATAATTCAACTGAGAACAAAGTAAAGTAGAAGAGGTTTAATGTTAGGGAATCTAATCACATCACTTTTTTATAATTATTTAAACAATACGTCTACTAAAATTGACTCAATGAAAGTTAAACAAGTTCACTAACAACTTAATTTTCATTTGGTGATTCAAGGTCTTTCTGGAGATGTATAAGAAACTCAAGAGAAAAGCTCTCAGCCTCCATTAATGTTTTATGTCAGAGGTATAGTTTTATTCCAGAACTGCCTTATTTCAGCCTCTGAGAGTAACATCATGACATCTTAGAGATGACTACGTAGAACAGTTTAATTACTATCTTATGGTACCATCAACAGTGTGAAAGCACTGAACTCTGTTACTGATGAACAAGCCAGCAATAGTAAATCACTCGCTACAAATTGTTCTTTAAATACTTCTGCAACACTGGTGAGAATTCTTTTCCTAGGTTAAAATTCCAAGTAATGCTTACTATCTATTACTTCAAGATGGCTTGTTGCTTGGTTGGTTGGTTGGTTGGTGGTTTTTTTACTAGTGACAAGAGATAGTATTTTCAGAATTACTTTGGTAAATAAGATTCCTACACCTCATTCATAGTAAGACTTCGCAGGCTTCCAACACTTCCAAAAGCTATCACTTGCTTTTGAAATCTGAGCTGAAATCTAGTTTTTGACCCCTTTTGTAGTCATAGCATGTACTCTGCAAACAGTTCAATTAATTGGGTGTTTTATTTAAATTGAAATGTGCATTTTAAGTCAGATGGTCAGAATTTTATTGCTGGAATAATTTGACTGAGGAGAAGATCATATTGTAAATTTATGATGCTACTGAAAATGCAGGTTTCTGGAAGAAAACCACCAGAACAGCTACATTTTGGATTTAATGCACTGAATTACAGAAGAGCTGAATGATTTTGCTCAAAAGTAGCATTGTAAAATTTCTCATAAATAATCAAAAAAGAAGAGTTACCTTAAGTCTCCCATTGGGTATACAAACCCTTTCACATGCTTTTAACAGCGTGTATGATTCCTTTGAACAGGCCCTTCCTTACTTCTACCCTGCTGAGATTAATGAACCTAGTTAGAGGCAGAGAGGAGAAGGAATACACTTGTTACAATTGGCATTTAGGAGCAAATGAAATCTACTTGGATGCTAATTCAAGTAATAATGTAATGGTTTGACAGCTTTTCTTATATCTTAATGATGTACAGTTATAAAATTCGCTGTGATGATGACAGGGTTCATTGGGTAGTTGTTTGAATGGCTAATTTTGTCTTGCCTATTCCAGGGTACAAAATACTGGTGACTAAAATTGTATGGAAGAGTCTCAGTCCTAGAGTACACAAAGGGTTTAAGAGCATTAAAAAGCTTTTCAAGGATAGAATACAAATGAGCACTGAACTCAAAGAAAAAAATGTCACTTAAAAAAAAAAAAAAAAAGAAAACACACACACAAAAAATACCAAAACTGAACAAAAGGTAAAGTGGTTAGAAGCAGAAAAAAATCCCCCTGTAATTATTTCAATCCACTGCAAATGAAGAAAGACTGCCAACCTAATGTGCAGTGACTAACCAAAGGGCAAAAGCACTGACTAATAAAACAAGTTTTAAATAAGGTATGTTTTTCTAAACCAGAAATCAAGAATCTAGAAGAAATTTCTGGGATTTACAGACGTTCTTAGCACTTTTTCTTTCCACACACTCCACAGCAGTACCAGTGACTTTGCAAATTGCATGGAAGCAAATGTTGAGCATGCACATGTAAGGCATGTGGCCCCACTTAGAGTCACATAATCACTAAGGTTGGTAAAGACCTCCAAGATCTTTGAGTCCAACCTTTGACCAAACACCACCATGCCAACTAAACCATACCACTGAGTGACACGTCCAGTCTTTTCTTGAGCGCTTCCAGGGACGGTGACTCTACCACTTCCCTGGGCAGCCTTTTCCAATGCCTGACCAACCTTTCAGAGAAGAAATTCTTCATGATGTCCAACCTGAACCTCCCCTGTTGAAGCTTGAGGCTATGAACTCTCATCCTGTTGTTAGTTCCATGGGAGAAGAGGCCGATCCTCATCTGGCTACAAGTTCCTTTCATGTAGTTGTAGAGAGCAATAAGGTCTTCCTTGAGTCTCCTTTTCTCCAGGCTAAATAACCCCAGCTCCCTCAGCTGCTCCTGACATGACTTACTCTCTAGACCCTTCACCACCTTTGCTGTCCTCTGGACACGCTCCAGCATCTCAGCATCTTTCTCGAAGGGGCCCAGAACTGAACCCAGGATTTGAGGTGTGGCCTCACCAGTGCCAAACACAGAGGGACAGTCACTGCCCTGATCCCACTGGCCACACTATTCCTGATACAGGCCAGGATCCCACTGGTCCTCTTCTGCCATTGGCACCTGGGCACACTGCTGCTTCATGTTCAACCAGCTGTTGACCAGCACCCACAGGTCCTTTTCTACAAGACCCCTTCCAAGATATTTCTGAGTAATCTTGAATCAGTGTGGTGGGATATGACTGCACTGAAGTCTGATGCACATGTTCAGTGGTTCCTCTTTTTTTCCACCTAGATTAGGAGTCTGCATACAGCCTAAAATACTCATGAGCACTGTAGCCTTCTGCTGACAGCCATAATCAGATGGTTATAAATCAGTTTATTAGAGAAAAAATAACAGGGTCATATTGACAGGATTTTAAAGAATTTGGCTATGGTCAGAAGGCTATTCTTTTGCCTCTGAATAGTCAGCTGTAAAACTACCAAAATAATTTCTCTGCTTAGTTTGTTTTCTTCCAGTCAGCGATCTGACTTACCTCTTTTACTTTGTTTTTTGTTTCTCCATTTTTCCTGTCACTTTTTCCTGTAGTCGTTTCAACTGCTAGATACTCTGTCAAAACCAGCTTCAGTTTTTAGTGGATTTTGTGGTTGCTGTTATATCCAGGAGAATAAATAATCAGTAGCTACATCTCTCCAAGCAGATTGACTCTTGCAGGGGACTTCATGTAAGCTCAGCTGCTTTTTGGCTTCGTAATAGCTCTCTATATTGCTGAACTTTAGTGTTTTGAAGACCTGAGCTAGTCAGGATTTACTCCAATCAACTTTATTTCCTTTCAGAAATTTCAGAAATTTTAACACCCAAAAGATTTCTCAGGTCTGTAGAAAGACCTGTGCTATGCAGAGCTACCCAAGGAGTGTTAGTACTCCAACATCTAAACTAATTGAACAAAAGCATGGATACACTGGAGAACCAGATGAGGTTCAAGCCCCTACAGTTACTACTCCAAGAATGGTCTCCCCTGTCCTGCTCATGCACTTTTATCAGTGCCTGCTGAGTTTTGGTTTGGGTCTCACTACATATCTCTTCTGTTGCTGCACAAAACCACAGTAAAATGAACACCCTTCAACATGGCAACCTCCTCCCAAACCCTGAAGGCACCTGACAGGAGATCATTTTGTCAAAGCTCCAAGTGATGTGAGAGGATTCTTCTTCGCTTGAACACATTATGGGGCAGCCTGCGCCTGCCTTCCCTGGAGGCAAAGAGAGGATTTTTAGGGTTTAACTGAATCATGGACACAAGCATTAGATGGGAAAGGTGGGGAAGAAAGGACAAAAACTGGAGACAGATGGAAACAGTGGTGTTGAGAGGAAAATGTAAACTTCAGAAAGATAAGGGAAACTGATAGCATCCTGACAGAGATGAAGCTGGGTCAAGATACAAGTGACACTCAAAGCCCACACGATTCTCTATGCAAGCTGTATTTAAAATTTTCAAAAGGCTGTAAAGCCTCTCTTCTTTCCTCTTTACTGTTCACTACCTCAGTTTGAACAACTTCAGTGTGAGAGACAGGCATAGCCTGGCAGGCTTCATAGCAGGACCAGAATCATCTACATCAATATCCTTTAAAAGGCAGCTGGACATTCAGATTGAAAGCAGGATACTAAACAAGGTTTTCACTGGTGCCTAAGAATGACAGATGAGAGTCTCACAGAAAGACTTTGCTTAATAATATCCCTTGATAAAATTTTCACAAATCATTACACATTTTTACAGAAGAGTCAGCAGTTTCAAAAGAACCCTACTGGTCTTTCATCACTATTGATAACCCACATCATGCAAACAGTATTTTCCAATGTATTCTAAATGCACGTATTAACCAGCAAGAGGTCCTGTAGAAATTGAAATGACCTCTTAAAGGCCCGTTGCCTCTTTAACAAAAACCAGCATTTTGCTGGGAAATCTGTTCAAGTCAAGAGAACCATGGCTTCACAGCACAGAAAAGAACCCCCAAACCCTTACTTGGAAACCAATTTTAAAATGATTTAGTGTTCGTGGGCCTGTAAGAGATGTGGTAAGTTTTTTTTCAGGCACTGGGTGATCTGTCCCCTTGATCTTTCAGGCATCTCCTATTAAGAACCTAAATTAAATTAGCTGTTAAAACACAAGGTTTGTTTTCTATGTCTATTCCCGTAAATTGAATTTGCTACTTTGTTGTTAAAGAACAAGTAACTAGGTTAGTAAAAAGAAGGTAGACATAGTACTAGGAGTTGTACCAATCAGAGGAAGAAGATCAGGAAAAAGCACCTAAGGGGTGAAAACCATTGCTTGCTGGTATCATGTCCAAATGATGTAATTGAAACTGTATTGATGGAATAAATTGAAAAGAGCCTGGAAAGTTTCTTTAAAGAGTGTAGTTACAACAGTGCTCAGGGCATGAAGTAGATCCTTCCAGGTCATAATTCTGTTAGCTTTAATTTCTATAATTCGGTTTTACCATTTTCTGCTCACAACATACTTTTTTAACTTACACTGTGTCTGCGTGTCATGCATGTACCATCACTTAAGTGGATGCAAATAACAGTCCATAAAGAAACAATGGCTGCCCTGATAACTTTAATATTTACAAGAAGACTTAACGAAGCAGTCCAACAGCAGTATCATTCTACAATAAAGAGAGCTGTACTCCATTACCCTTCGACAAATATCTTGGGAAATGACAGTGTTTTCCAACTCTTCAGTGGGGCAATAGTGGAACTATACACACTACACTAAAGGGCTGCTGTTAAGTTCTTCTCAGATGAGCATGCAGCAGTGAAATGAAGACTTGAGGAGAAATGTTTGGATCATCTCTCTTTCGAGAGAAAGAGAGGAAATAAAGTTTTTCTGGCAGTTAACTTCATGTTGCAGAAGACATTTTGAAGACAGGCTAGGAATGAACAGGGAATGCACCTGAAGGAGATTGGGTTCTCAAGGGCATCAAAGCACTGACATCACAGTTATTGAGGAAAATAATTAGAAAACCAAGAAGGAAATTAAAGAAAGGGATCAGCTGCATATGATTCTACTCTGGACTACTAAATTTAGCAACACTTTCCTTGTTCCTGTTTCCTTTCCTGCAGCTGCTGCTGCTCCTGTCACCATAATGACTTTCGCCTGGTTGAAAATAGAGAAGAAAAGCATGCCCTCATCCTCTCAAATTCTCCAATATTTTGCTTTCCACCTTGAATCAGCAAAGCTTGATTTTGCTCATACTGCTAAAAAGCCTTGAACCAGTTCAAAGGGAACATAAGTAGTGCTGTAAATTCATTTTCTTGAAATGTGTTCGTGGTTCCCATTCTTGAGCAGGAGGGAGGCTGAGAAGAGAAAAGGGACAGGGACACCTACAATCTTGTCACACTGCTTTAGATTTTGACATAGCTTTGGGGTCCTAATACCTCCCAGTCCTCTCTTGCCACACTCTCCTCAGACTGAGCTACTACTCAAGTCTCAGATCTCAGATCTCTGTAGGACTCATGGAAGAGGAGGAGGGTAGTTTTCTTTGAACTAGATTTAGTCTGCTGCAGGCTCTGTAGGAAGAATAATTTTATTTTTGTCATTTGCTCTGAGAAAATCAGTCACCAGCTAATAACCACAAAGCAAATTCACATGCATTTGAGACCAAAAGCACTGCAAGAGACACATAATAAAACCCAATAAGAAATCTAGTTTATTGCTAGTTTTCTAGTCATAACTCAAAGCCATCTAAGGCACCAATAAGTACAGACACAAATTCCAATACTCTTGTTCTGGTATTTCTCTTCTTTGGATATTCATTTGACATTTAATTAGTCATAAAAACACCATCATGCTTTTGTTTCTTCGACTTTTTGGTCCTGAAACAGAACAGCATATACAGTTTTCTCAAGTGGGAGAAGCAGGGATGAGCTATCTGGCAATTAATGAACATGTATCACATTTAGCACTAGTGCATAAGGTTCCCTAGAAAATGTGTGCCTGTAAGATTTAGCTAATTGAAACACAGCAATCTTTGGAACTACTTCATTCCTGAAGTATCAGTCACAATGACATATTGGGGTCTCACAATCAGCAGGTAGTGAAGAAGTGACAGGAACAGTGCTGGAACTGAAAGCTTCCTCATGTTAAGAGGAGTGAATCATTCAGCTATACCATTCCTGGTGATGGGCCTTGAGTTGAAAGACAGTAACTGTCGCAGCCGCTATAGTTTCTGAATTTCCCAGAGAAGGATTAATCTCTTCTTTTTAAATCATGCAGGGAAAAAGAGAAGCTAATTGTCACAACTTGCTACAGTAGCCTCTTTCTGCACTCACACTGACAGTTTTTCTACTCTGTTTCCCATTTTTCCATAGCAAAGTTGCAGCAGAGAGCACATGCCATAAAAACCCTGTCATTGGAGTCTTAAATTGCTTTTATTTTTTTTTTTTTAATTTAAAGACCTAAAGTGCGAAACTAAGATACACAAAGATTTCAGATGTAGATGTGATTTTTCTGATATGCTTCATCATTAGATTCCCTTTTGTCTATGTGTACATGAAATGCTCCAGACTCAGAGGAAAGGGAGTAATTTAGTATAATTCAAAATTATGTAGGTGTTCCACAAACCCTACAGATATTAAACCATTACAGTGGGGAAATACTTAAATAGGAGGGGAAAAAAAACCCTTTAAAAATTATCTAATTCAATCCTATTGCTTGTGCAATGAATTAGACTCAATTTTCCTTCAGTGTCACAGCTTAATAAAAATTATAAAATAGAACACTCATTTTTAGGTCAGTTAGTCTTCATATTGAAAAACTGAAAGATATCCTTCTATAGTATACTCTATAGCATTTACTCTAGTAATTGCCAAAGGATACACACATTGATCAGAACTGATCTAATCACACGTCATTTTATATGTACAGGGGGTGGGGGCATTTTCATTTTTACATATAATTTCCAACTTACTTCAATGTTTGCACAACCCCATGCTCTGACTTGTGTATGAGTTGTGACACAAGCAGAAACCCAGGCCTTTGTTGGTGGTCATGGTCCAGTCATGAAAGCTCCCCTACAGTTCCAGCAACCTGGTCATTCCTCCTTTATTTTAATTGCTTGATGCTGGCAAGTGCATATGCAACATAAGACCAGAGAAACCTCAAAACAACATCCAGTGTGCTTCCTCCCTCCTGGGCTAGATTAATTATAGCTACATAATTACTGGAGAATATTAGCTAATCTGGTTTTAAAAGCCTCAGTTGGCAAATGATGACGCTGCTTCTTTATAAACTAACTTGTACTCAGTTGTCCCTACCATCAGGATGCTGCTTCTTAATTTTGAACTCATAAACCTCCTTGACTGTTTGGGTTTTTGTTTATCCTATCCACTATCAATATGAAAGGAATATTCTGTACTTCATTTTTGCAGAAGCTTTTTAGTAATTTCAAAATCATCATGGTGCATCTTTCCAGTTTTCTTTTCCCTAAAGAATTTAAATTATTTCAGTGCTTTCTGGTAAGTCATACATTCAAGATTTCCAACTATTCTCACAACTTCACTGATTTGCCTCCAGGTTGCCCACATGTTTCTTGAAAGGCAATATCCAACAGTGGACATAAAAATTCACAGGAATCTCTGAGACATTTCCCGTGCTACATAAAGAGAAAGGTAATTGCTCTAATCCCTGTGCAGTCAGTCCTTTATTGCCCCTTAGTAGCTTTAAACTGACATACCTTTCCTTGACTACATAATAGGTAGAGCAGGAACCATCATCTGGAACTAAAAAAAATCACTTGAGTAATTATGGAGGGAAGTCTTTAGCCTTCTTATGCTGCAATACAGACACAAAAGACAAGTTACAAGACTCAGTCAGTGTTGCAGATGCAAATTGCAGATGAGAGCAAAACACAGACTGAGTATACCACAAAACATAGTAGAACTGACATGTTCAAACTAAGATGCAGCATTTCCTATGAAGATGTGATGCAGTGCAGCAGAAAACAACCAAGAGCATTCTAACAATGAGATGGCCAAACACAGCTTCAAAATCTCAGCTTGACTGTAGAGAAGACAGTTGCAGTTCAAGGTCTCTCAAGCTATGACTCTTTTTTACTCACTTTGCTGCTGAAAGAGGGAATGATGATTTTATAGCATTCAGTTCCTGCTACAAGACCCAAATCAAACAAGAAAGTATCAGCCCCATAGAAAAGTTTATCCCATTCTGTTCCAGTGGGATGTTCCAGAAGCACATATTGTTAAGTTCAGTCTTCAAAATCAAAACAAGTTTATTTTTCTGCTTAGGAAAACCCAAATCACAACAAAAACCTCTCCTGTGCTTTGATCTGAAGTCAGAGGAACTGAAATGTATTTATCAGTAGCTTCATGATTTGTACTCCAAGTAAGTCCCATTTTTCAGGTACCTTTTCTACCCTTTATCTGGAAAACTATTACAGAATAACAGATTCAGAGAATCACAGAATCAACCAGGTTGGAAAAGACCTCTGAGATCATTGAGTCCAACCCATGACCCAACACTACCCTGTCAACTAGATGATGGCACCAAGTGCCACATCCAGTCTCTTATTAAATACCTCCAGGGACTGTGACTCCACCACCTCCCTGGGCAGCCCATTCCAACGTCTGATCACTCTCTCTGTATAAAAATTCTTTCTAATGTCTAACCTAAACCTCCCCTGACACAGCTTAAGACTGTGCCCTTTTGTCCTACTGCTGGTTTCCCGGGAGAAGACACCAAGCCCCACCTCCTCTCTCCAACCTCCTTGCAGGTAGTTGTAGACAGTGATGAGGTCTACCCTGAGTCTCCTTTTATCTAGGCTCAACAACCCCAGCTCCTTCAGCCTCTCCTCGTAGGACTTGTGCTCCAGTCCCTTCACCAGCCTCGTTACCCTTCTTTGGACACTCTTCAGCACCTCAGTGTCCTTCCTAAACTGAGGGGCCCAGAACTGGACAAAATACTCGAGGTACAGCCTAACTAGTGCCAAGTACGGGGGCAGAATCACTTCCCTGTTCCTGCTGGCCACACTGTTCCTGATCCAGGCCACGATGCCATTGGCCTTCTTGACCACCTGGGCACACTGCTGGCTCATGTTCATGATCTTGTTGATTAGAACCCCCGGGTTCATCTCCGCCTCATCGCTCTCCAGCCACCCTGTGCCCAGCCTATAGCACTACAGGGGGTTGTTGTGGCCAAAGTGCAGGACCTGGGACTTGGCCTCGTTAAACATCGTACCACACCAAGGATGATAGCTACTGCGAGTCAATGCTACTTGTTATTCTCCTCAGCCTGCTTGCTTTCTACAGAAATCCGTTCATATTGAGAACATTTTCCTGGAAAATGTTGAGTTTTCTGGTCCTAATCCCCCTGGTTTCTTATCCTTACTTCTGTGCCTGAGAAGATCACAAAACAGATCCTCCTAGAAGTTATGTTAAGGCATACAGAGGACAGGCAAGTGATGCAGGACAGCTAGCATTACTTCACCAAGGGCAAGTTCTGCTTGACCAACCCAGTGGCTCTCTATGATAGAGTGAATACATGAGTGGACAAGGGAAGGGCTAAAATGTGATTTATCTGAACTTCTGTAAAGCCTTTGACGTGGTTCCCCACAACATCCTTCTCTCTAAATTGGAGAGACATGGATTTGATGGGTGGACTGTTAGATGGATAAGGAATTGGTTTGATGGTTGCATCTAGAGTGTAGTGGTCAATGGATCAGAATCCTGGTGGACATCAGTGACAAGTGGTGTCCCTCAAGGGTCTGTATGGGGACCGATACTGTTTAATATCTACATTAATGACATAGACAGAGGGATAAAGTGCAGTCTCAGCAAATTTGCAGATGACACCAGGCTGAGTGGTGTGGTTGACACACCTGAAGGATGAGATGCCATCCAGAGAGACCTGGACAAGCTTGAGAAGGGGGTCCATGGGAATCTCGTGAGATTTAATAAGACCAAGTGCAAGGTGCTGCATTTGGATCAGGGCAAGCCCTGGTACCAGTATAGGCTGCAGGATGAACAGATCAAAAATAGCCTTGCTGAGAAGGACTTGGGGGTGCTGGTGGATGAGAAGCTGGACATGAGCTGGCAATGTGTGCAATGTGTACACTGTGTACAGCCCAGAAAGCCAAATGTATCCAGGGCTGCATCAAAAGCAGCGTGGCCAGCAGGGAGGTGATTCTGCCCCTCTACTCCGCTCTGGTGAGAGCCCACCAGGAGTGCTGCATCCAGCTCTGAGGTCCCCAGCACAGGAAGGATATCAACCTGTTGGAACAAGTCCAGAGGAGGGCCACCAAGGTGATTAGAGGGATGGAGCACCTCTACCACAAAGTAGAAAAGCTGAGAATGGGGTTTGTTCAACCTGAAAAAAGGAAGGTTTCGGGGTGTCCTAATTATGGTTTTCCAGTACCTGAAGGGAGCCTTGAAGAAAGATGAAGAGGGACTTCCTACAAGAGCATGAAGTAACAGGAAAAGGGGGAATGGATTCAAACTGAAGGGCAGTAGATTTAGATTAGATATTAGGAAGAAATTCTTCATTGTGAGAATGGAGAGTCACTGGAACAGGTTGCCCGAGAAGCTGTGGATGCCTCATCCTAGAAGTGTTCAGGGGCAGACTGGATGGAGCTCTGAGCAACCTGGTCTAGTAAAAGGCATCCCTGGCCATGGCAGATGGATTGAAATTAGATGATCTTTAAGATCCCATTCTAGGATTCTGTGAATGTATTTCCTGCTGCAATCCAGTTTAAAGTTTACTTTTAACTTTATTTTCGAATTTTTAACTCTCTGAAATGGGGAAAGAAATATGTAAGATTTCTGGAATAAATCTGCATTTTCAAAGTTCTTTACCTTTTCTTTCCACATCAACCAAAGGTCAAAGACATCCACATGTGGGCCACACTGTCTTGTGTCTTGTGACAAAAACTGTATCATACTATTAACCTGGCTGGAACAGATAGCCTGTGTGTATCTGGTTACAGCATCACAGAAGATCATCGTAAAACAATACGATGGGCACTTTGGAATGATATATATGAAAATAACTCTTTAGGAAAATTCAGGTTTTTCTTTCAAACTGGAGTTTAAAGGCAAACAAATGGACTAAAAATCTTGCCTTGCTCAAAGCCATACCTCCGTTAACTGAAGAGACGTAAAACCTAATGAAGTAGTAAGATAATCTTTCCAGCTTAAACCCATGAAAATTAACAGCCAGTCAAACGTAAGGAAGCATTATGTTGTGTTAAAAGTAATCATTCTCCCAGTGTGTTTTTTGGGCATTTAATTTTAAGTCCAACACAATGTTTCCTGTTGTTCTGATGGTTTAGAATGGCAGCACACGCAGTGGTAAAGCTAACCATCAAGTAACCAATGTCGTTAACTTCTCATAATAGTATCTAATGGGTGAGTTGAGTGTCTTTGCCATAAAATGTCAAGGTTAAAGTCTATGAACCCCTACGGATGATTAATGAACCCACCGTGACATTATCCTGTGGATTGTCTGCATGAGAAACTTAGTGAGCACTTAGCTAGGCTATAAAATAATGTTATATTCTCTGTGTCAGCTCCAAGTATCTCCATGAGAGGTTGGTTGCTGCATTTTGAAAGCTATCCCATGCTGAGTATTCAAAGAACTATTTGCATAAGGAAATAGAAGTAACTAACATTACAAATTTACACCTATCCCACCTGCATGCTGACTTCTTTTGAAAATAAAACTTCCAGACGCACTGAACTCCATATACCGTACATAGCAAGGTAAATAGCAGTACAAATATTAACTTTTACTATTCTATATTTTGTTTGCCAGGCATTAATTTGGCAAGCAAGCTTTGCTCTTGAAAGAATGTCAGCTTCCACAGGCATTTTAATGAAAAGGGAAGTGAGTTGTGTGCTCTTCTGATTCATACTAAGAGACACTAACAACTAATCCTGGGATCTGATAGAACCCCTCTCAAATATTTTGATTCAGTGTACTTCCAAATATTTGTAAAAGTGTAGGAAAACGAAGTCTGTGTTTGTTGGAAGAATCAGAAATCAGGTACTGTACCGTGCAGTTGTGATAACAATACTATGTTTCAATTTTAAATCTTTATAATGCATAAGCAAAGATAATCTTGGCTTACACAACCTTGCAAGATCTTTGAGCTCGCTTCTGGATTGTAGTCCATTTCCCCCAAAAGGAATAATCTATGGAAGAAATCTATGCTGTGCACCTTAGCATTCAACTGTTTTTATGTGCAACAGTCAAAATTTCCTCCAAATGGTTTCCTAATATGAGGCATGGAAGCATATTTATTGCATGTATCTAGGAGTTTTTGGGTGGAGCTAATGGACTAGAGCTGCTATAAACTTGAAAATTTGAAAAACTAAGACTCTTTAGTAAATGAAATGCTAAAATTGGCTAGAAATATACCCATAATTATTCATACAACTTCACAACCACAGCAATGCCCCCAAAAGAAAATTAGCAACTTCCTCCCTATATCCACATACCAGAGCTAAGAATTTTATTTGGGAAGCATGATCAACCTTACTGTGTTACATGCCAAATATCCTGAAACAAGAGGGTAAACTGAATGACAGCTCTGAAGACAGACAGGAATTCAGGATCTAAAATGTGGCACAGGTAGTGTGTTTAATTTTTGGAGCTGGCTTAGCTAATGCAAGAAAAACCATCTTCGAATCGATATGTGTTATGTTATTGCATGAGCGCACACAAAACTTATATCTATAATATTTAATGAAGAACATTCCTCTTTACTATCCCAACTCTTCCCATTTCTTAAATCCCTATTCCCTTTCATGGTGAACTGGAAAAAAGAGTGATGTTTCATAATAAAACCCAAACAAATGATACCAACCAAACAAAAAACCCACAGCCAAACAAAAAACCCACAACCAAACAAAAAAACCCAAAACAAACAACACCACCCCCCTGAAAAAAAAATTATAATGGTATTTTATCTATAGGATTGCTTCTATTTGTGTGTGAAATAACCTTATATATTTATCAGAAAACACAGCCCAACTATTGCTTTCTATCAGAAAACTTCCATTACTTTTAATCAGAAAATATCCAAAGACACCACAGGGTCTTAAATGCTTTTGCAAATGTAGACGCCATCCCTGCTGTAATGGTGATGATGCTGAAGAACATTTTCTGCACTTTCTTGGCTCTTCCCTCAAACACGTAGTTTCAGCGGTGTGAAAAGCAATTGAACAGTAACAAAACCCCCTATTTCTGATCAACCTGAAGTGAAATATTTATGCATTGAATACCAAAGTAATTTTAAGTTACTTTTAAAAATAGTTTATCTGTGAGCCAACAGAGTCTACACGTTTCATTAAAAAATATATCAAAGTGAGGCATTTCAAATTTTCCTCAATTCGGAGAAAACTGACTGAAACAGTAGACCAGAATTTGACGAAAATTATTAGTCACTTCTCATTCTCTTCAAAAATAGATTTTTCAGCTATTTCATCACTTCCAGGGATGAGGAATATATCCTGCTCTGTCATTTACAATCAGTATCAGTGACAACTTTATGTGAGTTAATGCTGCCAGATTTCATATCGTATTGTTGGATTCAACTCCACATTAACATTATAAATAAGAGTGTAAACAACAACATGTCAATTTTCAGTATTTCAGTTTCCAAATCAGATGGAATAATTTTCTCACTGTCAAATATCAAGAGGGAAAAGAACCAAAGAGAACAATGTAATTTATTCTTCTGGTTAGTCTTTAAATATACAGGAAATCTGGTATCAGATTCTACTACTAAGACTATTGATAGTACTATACATACTTTTTTATTTACCATATTTACCATGCTACTAAGTTCATTCATGTCACCATGAAAACCGTTGAGGAAAATAAAAAACAACACTAGAGGAAAAACCGATTCCCAAGTTCATCTTCCTCAGCCCCTTTCCATCCAGGAACTACCTTAACATTTGTGAAAGGTGTTCATATGCCATTTGTGAATAGAAATCTTTACATTCCACTTTCAGGCATTTAACGATGTGCATGTTGTCTTTGGTGATGTACAGACTCTGTCTCAGCCCTGCACACAGGTAAGACTAGGATGAGCAGCAACCACCTGCGCTTCAGCACTGTTGGGTAAGCAGGAAGAAGCTGGAGCACCAGTTTGCTGGTCAGCACTGCCTCATAGGGCCATATCCAACTTCTCCCTTAATATTTCCCATCAGAATACTACATTTACTAAGTAACTGCTTTGTAAAGCCTTTATGGACCAGGGAGTTTTTTTGCCAAGCTGGAAGTCAGCTGTCATGCCCAAGCCTTTCTCAGGGAAAAACCCTCTAAACCCAATAGTTTCTACTTTTTTCAGTGTCCTTAATTTCAATTTGATTATATTAAATTCATTTTTTAATTATGCACTAGGTGCAGGTGTCCCAGTGGTGGTGGCAGCGCTGGGGGTTCTGCCAGGGTGGTTCCTGTGTGGAGCGGCTGGGACTGCCCCACCCAGACACAGCTGGCTCCAGGAGAGCAGAGGAGAAACCCCAGCAGGGGTGTCCCTATGGCCCAGGGAGAGGGAAGAGTCCATCCTCGTTTTGAGTGTCAGCAAAGAAAAGTTTACACATCAGAATGTGCCAAGTTCTGACTTCCTTGCCATGCTTCAGAGTACAGATTAAGAGGCTGAGTCAACAGATTCTACCATTAAGGCAACAGGGAGCAGAAGCACCATCTCCTAGAGACAAAAAAGCAACGAGATTGTGGAATATATCCATGAGAGTCCAATATGTCTTAGTCCACTTTTTTGTCCAGTACAACAGCCACTCTTCACTTACTGAACAGGGTAAGTCTTGAATAAACTCCTACAAAAAATAACTTGTAAAACTGAACCCTGTTTTTATGTCAGTCTTTTGCAATGCATTCAGTTGTGTTACACCGTACCATGCCATACAGGAAGCTAACAGTTTTTCCTCAAATGGTTTCCTAATGCATTCTGATACATGTATCATCAAGTATCATACATGTATCATACATCAGATCACTTCTTTTGGAAAAGATCTCCAAGATCATCAAGTCCAACCATTAACACTGCCAAACAGATATATATATATACACATATATATTTACTCAGACAATTAACATAAGCATGGTACTCTCCAGTTTACTAAACAATTTCAGTCAGGAACAGAGGTTAAGCAAATGTGCAATGTTCCTTGTAGATTATGATGGCATTATTATTAAGACTACCATATAGCCATGCAATATCTATCATTAACCATTTAAAATATAGTAGTAACATGACATTTGTATCATGAATACTCAGTAAGTATCCATGATACCACTTAATAAGTGGTCAGTTACTTGAGCATTGGTTGTTGTAGACAGTTCTAAAGCCATAAGTGAAAGCACTGAGATGTATAACTACTCATAATTTGTCAAATTTAACATTAGGGGATTTGCATAACATACAGGAATAAATTTATCTAAACGTTCTCCATCACTTTTGTTGGGATACTAGTATCCTTGCCTTTAAAGTGGAAAACTAAAACCATGAAAAGCTTTGCTAACTTTTGTCACATGACTTCACAGTGACAAAACAAAGCAAGAAAGGAGGGAGCATTGCCCTCTGAAATGACACTACCCAAATTACACCCCGAGACAGCAGGGTGACCCCATCCTACATTTACAGCTACAAGGTCATACTGTTCCTGTCCAAGCACCTGAGGCAGTCAGATCTCTCTGAGGACTGTCATGGTCCATTTGAATACCTTGAATTTACAGGACAATATATTCTGATTTAAACTTTATTTCAGGAACTCACTAAAAAATACAACAAACAATCACGACAGTTGCTCAATCCCCTTTTACCAAAGTAACCTGTCACATGAACTCAGTCATTCACCCTTCAGGTCCTAAGGTTTTATATCTTATAACTCATAATTCAATTTGTGCACTTTTAAGGATAAAAGAAAGTGACCTAACCCACGGTGAGTGTGCTCATCCTTCCTCCTTCACAACACTGTGGGTGTACCTCACACAATAAGAAGCATGAAGATCTCAGCAGTCCAGCTGCTTTGGGATTTCCTTAAAAGTTTGGACGGGTAAGCCGATATTTTTGACATTCCAGCTTGGAAGTTTGATCTGTACCATTTCCAGAAGGGAGCAGATTCTGACAAAACTGTCAGACACAGATGATGAAAAGCAATTTGTGTATAGTAATGGTTGCATAACAGCCCTTTAACTCTTTGTGGCCACCTGTCCTGCCTATGCAGTGCTTTCACTTTGACCTAATGGCACTGTTCTCAGCATACATCATGCCTTAGCATGAGCTACATTAGCCAGAATCTATGCAGGAGTTGAATAAATAGTCAACAGTGCACAGCCACATCACTGAATGGCATGACCATCACACCTGCATTGCCAGGCTGTTCTGACGGAGTCCCTGAGACAGGGCTGGGAGCAGGGTGGGGAAGCAGGAAAAGGGAGCACAGCTTGGTTGTCCCCCTCACTGTGAGTCTACCTCGTCCTACCAGGCAGATTCTCACACTTGGGAAAAAAAACGGTCCATTTTTCCAATGCCATTGAGATCCTAGTGTGAGCTTTTAACCACCCAGAGGGTATGGCTTTCTTTCATAGACCCCTCACTCCCTAACCTCTAGTGAAGGTCAGGGCCAAGGAGCTCTGTGCCAAGCCCACTCAACTTGCCATACAATCCACCCAACTCCCTTGGCTTGGGATCAAACCCCAGAAAGCTTTTCAGGGCATATCACAGCTCTTTTACAGTTTGTTGCAGCAGCAAGACATGACAAGCACACGGTGGCTTGGCCAAAGTGGCTGCAGGGCAGAGCAATGTCACTCAGATGCCCTCTGCATGAATCACTGTTTCTTTGTGCCACACAGCTACGAGTAGGAGCAGCCTGGTCACATAATCATCCCATCTTTGCCCCTGCAAAAAAGAGGGCTGCACCCTTTATGCATCTTCACAACAAAGGACTGAGTGATTCTCTTCCTAAAAATTAGAACAAAGGCTATTTGTTTAAATTAAAAAAGACGAATAAAAAGCACACAACAAAGTAGTGATATCACAGGTTCATGGCCATCCAACAGTTTTGGCAGTTGTTTATTATCAGTGGGGGAAAAAAAAAAAAAAACAAGAAGACTCCTGCACTTAATTCTGATGTTCATATCCCATATCATGTTCTTTCAGCTGAGAATGAGTTCACTTTTGAAATGTCTTAAAGTTCATCCTGTAAAAAAAACAAAAAAACCAAATTGGATATTAGCAGGTGTTTTGTTTTTTTTTTTTCCAAAAACTAACAGCTTATTTTAGGAGTATTTCACAACGCATGACAAACATGATCAAATGGATGTTTTGGTTTTTGCAAGACCAGGATGCACTAATATTTGCCTTTCTGCAGAGGAGAAAGATGATGCATTTTTGGTAGACAGACATGTTAAGGGTTAACCATACAGTCTGTGACTGTACCTACTGCATCTATTAACTGTAGATCGCATTCAGATTTTTGCTACTAAACTAACTGAATTTATGTGAGCTGTGAATTACAGCTCTCTGGACTGAAATATTCCAGCATTTCAGAGTTATGGCTTCAGTTATTTTAGCTGAATATTAACACTGGACTATGTAGCAGAGTCTTTGTGCTACACTATCACATTTGATACTTTCTCTGTGAGACTGCAATAACCCCAAAGCATTACTGGCTGATTTAAGGTAAAATTACAACCCCGACAATTTATACTCTGTGGAGCAAGAGGGTTTGACAGCTACCTGATGTGCTGTAAGGATAGTTTAAAATTTTTTGAACCAAGATTGGCCTGTAAGACAGTCAGGAAACCAATACTACCTAGTAAGACACATTTAGTACACAGACATTATTGTGCAGTACCAGCCCACTTTACCATGCAAATCCAAAAAAGTCTGAAAGCAGCCTCAAGTCCCAGCCAGTAGCAGTATTTACAGGGGGAAAAGGCTTGCAAATTGTTTTCTGTCACCTGTAATGCAGAGGACAACACACTGAGTTTGGCAGAAGTAGATTATGTAAAGTACAAAAATATTACATTATTTGATGACTTGCAACTCAAATCAGTTTTACTTGGTTTACACTGCTCTAAGAGACTACAAAGCCATACAGATTTTTACCTGAAAATAGGATTATAACATGTGGTTATTAGGCATAGTTATGTACTGTTGCCTAGTACTAGAGCCCAAGGGAAGGTTTTCTCCCTTTTCCTTAATTGAACTTTCCTATAAACTTTCTGCCTTTCAATTATATTAATGTACATGGCTACAACCAAGCTGATATAATAAATTTATTCAATACAACCTCATTGACAGGCAGCAGCATTCCTGCACCACTTGCTTCCAGCCAAGTTCTGTAAAGCTCTAGGAAATGACACTGACACATTGCTTTTTTCTAGTTAAGTCCTATAAATTTAGCTTAGAATACCAGAGTAACTATAATCTAACCAGGCCAGACTAATATATCACACCACCATGTGAACTAAAATCCAGACCAGGGTAACCTCAGACATTAGGTAACAAATACCATCAGGAAGAAGCAACAAATAAGAAGCTGAGTTTTAAAGCAAGGAAGGAAAAATCTGAAACTTCAGGCAGATTAATGGATGGCTTTTTGACCTTCTGCTTGCAATTTTTGTTCCATATGGCCAAGTTTGCTTGGAGCACAGAAATTTAGGCTAATAAGCAATAAGCAATGTTTGCATGCCAGATTGTCAGAATGATACTCAAATTATTTATAAACAACATCTTTGCTACTACCAATGAAACCGAATGCATACTTAACCTAATTGCAAACATCAGGAATGATACCAGTGCCCTTTTACCCCTGCAAATTATACTATAGCCTGTCAGAGGTGAATGAGAGCTTTTCAGTCTTTTGCAAACAAAGTTGCATATCCAGATACAAGTAGTAGCTCTCAACTAAGGCTCTCAGACATGGCTGGCTGCCCTGCACTGGTTTGTCGTATTCCTTGCTGAACAGGGGAGAAGAGGGAATATAGTCGGGAAAGGAATGCTTTACACAGATGCTGTCCACCACTATTGAAAAAAAACAAATGTGTGATCACACCTTGGGTTTATCTGCACTAAAAGGCCAAGATACAGAGCAATTGTTATAACTTCACTTACTACAAAAGATTGGCTTTTACAGTACATACATGTTAGCACTCACTGTAGTTGTGAACCATTTCCCAGCTAAACCAGTAGTGTCAAGACAACTAAAAACTTGATTGAAGTAGTGAGGCTGTCCTAAAATCATAGATGAGTAAAACAGATTCTGTGTAATAAATAGTTTTCTCAGAACAGTCTCTATTGTCTTTTGTGAAGTGAGTAGTTAAAAGGATATGCAAATCAATACGGAACACAAAAAAGAGCATGTTTCACACTAATGTTGGAAAAGATACATTCCTCAGAAAAGGATATAATGGAGGCTGTAAAGCATTAGGCACCATTAAAAAAAATCAACTAAATATAACATGTATTTAGGATGACACATACATGTTTGCTGAAGTTAGTTATTTTGGCAGATGTTCAGAAGCATCCTATTTTCTTTAGAGCCAGAACTCCATATGTCCTTGAATATCTGAACAAAATCGAATGGTTTTACATCTTTCTGTTAATTCCTGGAGTGTATTGAGTTAAGGGCTGTGTCCTACTTAATGCCTCAGTAAAATCAGCAAAGAAGTTGGGTGAAAAGAGATGGGAAAAAAGGACATGGGAACTCGGTCATGCATGTCATAAACAATGTCATAATTAAGAGGGGGGAAAATGGAACAATGCAAAAACCAATGCAGATTTGCAAAAGCATTAGTGTTTCAAATAACTTTGTCATCAATGAGGGGGTAAGGAGGGCATTTTCCTTCTGCATTTATAGGTACATACCAAACTTTAGTATCTAAGTTATGAAGTAATACTTATTGTACCCGATTTAGGAGCCTACTTTTTTGTCACTGACCACGAAGAGGCCTCCTCAATGAGATGGTATAAATCTCATGGATATAATGAGATTATATATATAAATGGATATAATTCTGACCTATTAGCTGGTCCCAGAGTAGTACATCTCTTTCCATTATACGTCTTCTATAATAACAAAATCTTTTTAGAACATTATGAACATCACTGGAAATACAGAATTCCCACAAAATGTGTACTATATTTGATAAACCTCAGCTTTTCATACAAATCTAGTGTAATCCACAAATCAATATTTCAAGCATCCACAAAGGAATGAAACAAATGAGGCATGTATGTTTTTGCTACTTTACCTCTTTTAACTCCATATTTTAGGGTGTCCCTATATTCAGCAAGTATTTGTTCCAAGGACTCTGGCTGGTTCAGACAGCTCCAGGCTAAAACCTTTCAAGCCTCCCAGAAGCTGATGGGGGTGGTGAAAGTCCAGGACTTTATTTTCTCCATCATAAGTTTTCTTAATGTAACACAGGAGAATCTCTGCCACCTCAAGCAAGAACTGTTCTGTGAAGCCTTTAGTATTTTTAGCAAGTAAAAAGCCGTGCAAAAATAAAAACATGCAAGTAAGTGTTAAGCTTTAGCAGCTCAGCCAGGCTGGGCAGAGACTGTTTTAGTGGCTGTGAATATCCTGCTGAGTTTCTCCCTGTATATCCATTTCACAGGCAATCAAACAGGAATGGGGATGTAGCAGAACAGTGAGGAAAGGCAAAAACATAGTTAAGAGCATACAGCCTTAAGACATAAATGTTTTTGCAACATTTGTAATTATGCTGTACTTCTTGCTTCTGAGGTAAGAAGTGCCTCAGAGTGCCACCTAACTTGTGAGAGACTTGTCATTTGCAAAGTGACCATCTGCCCACGAGTAAGGCAAGGAAGAGTGAGAAGCAAAGCATTAGCTTGTTTTGCACTCATTCCCAGGACACAGTAGGTTATTGTTCCACCTTCCAGTAGCAGTGATAGAGTATGTCTCCCAGCAAGAAAGGCAGAACTTATCCATGAATCTTCACATTGCTCCAGAGGTGACTGTGAGAATGACCACTGTACTTTCACAGGAACAAGTGGAGACCACAGAAGGTGACCATCCCTTCTCCCTCAGGGTGGTCCTGAAAACATGTTTCTTCATATTTACAGGAAGAGAGACAGACACAACTGGAGGATGGGAAAAGATTTCCATGATCTGGCTAGTCTCCCTCAATGCTTTGCACAACTCTTTTAGGAATCCATACCATCATCAATTTTCAGCCTCTCTGACTGAGGCAGAAACCTCAATACTCTTCTCTAAGATTTTGTCTGATGAGATGAACGGAAGTTTTATTTCTAGGTAAGTTTTGAAGAGGAAAAAGATGTAACAAAGATGAAAAAAGACTGAGAGAATCACAAAGAATGATAATGCACAGAGACAGAGGTTGGAGAAGAGGGATCTTCATGCTCAGTGTACTTCACTTCTTCATTTTCTTCTCTCTCAGATGTGGTGGTGGTTCCTAAGGACTCTGCCATACTAGCTCCACAGGAAGCTGCTGAGGCCCTGGGAGATTTCCCTGAGAGAACAGGCAAAAAGGACGTGTTCTCAGTAATATTTAAAATGTAGAAAATCACAAATTACAAGTTGTTTGGGTGATTTGGGGGGGAGGTTGGTTTTTTTTGTTGTTGTTGGGTTTTGTTTGATTGGTTTGGTTTGGGTTTTGTTTGTGTTGGGTTTTGTTGTGTTTGTTTGTTTGTTTTAAATTTAGGCTTACCTGATGCCTAGGTATTCAAAAAATAATTCCCAAAGCTCTTGGTGCAAGTCTCTCACTTCTCGCCCTCTTGCTGGAGATGTGTATTTTACACATCTTGCTGATGAGTGTTTTACTCGCTTCTCTAGGCTTAAAATTAATGTCTTTATCTGCAGAAATAACATGTAGATAAGGAGAGGGAGAAGGAGAGGGAGAAGAATAAGAAAAACATTAGTGGGAACTTAAGAACTCCCATACTTATGACATTGGCTCACTACCTGATCTAGCTGAATATGGGATCGTCATTTGGTTATGAAAGTAACTTCTTGGTTTCACATAGCACTGACACTGAAAAAAACCAACAGGTTAGAGAGGCTGAAAATGGAGTGAGGCATCTGAAATAGCTCCCTTCATGTACAAGTCCATTAAGAACAGAGACCAGCCTTTTGTCATGATATAACAACAAAAATACCAAAGACTAAATTAAGAGGTTCTGTAGGCACCGAAGATGAAACCTGAAAGCCTTAAAATTCTTTCGGTCTTTAGGACTCTGATGCATCCTGTAACTTTTCACTTTTGTGAAGTTCCTATTATCTAGTTTTATATATAATAAGAAAAAATTTTCTCAAGGTGATAAATTTTTAATATGCCCACGATATCAGCAGATCCATTATCCAGGTATTAAGAGAAGCGTATTTACCACTAAACCGTAGAAACAGAATGTCACTTACAAGGGACCAATTTATTAAAAGCACCATTTGCAGCAAAAATTTATATATTTTTTAAAAAAAATGAAAGAACTAACTTGCATTTTAGACATTAATGAGGCAAAGAATCAATATCATGCTATCAAAAGCAACATATGCCACTTTCTCTTGAGGAGCATGATTGGCATTTCATAAACACAAAATGAGGAGTGTATTGATTAAAAAAGCTCTGTTTCAGTCTTATTCATGAAAAGGAGAATAGGGGAGACTTGAAAGAAGGTTTCACTTTCTTTTATTCCCCATCCACCTCTTTCAATGAGACATATTTCTCAGTAAAAAGTGGAAAAAATGTCCGCTGCCACTCACATCTCATTGGTTTCTAGATATTCTGCGGATGTTCTGTTTACTTGCCCATTGATTTGTCAAATGATATTGGCTTAACTTCTTTATTTTTTTAAACTCACTGCTGAGAGGAAACTTTGCAGACTCCTACCCTGGTTGTACCTGTAACGTGCACAGACGAAATAATGCTTTTAGGTCCTAACTTCTTTCTGCAACTGTTCTGAAAGTTTCTGGTTTTTTTCTGTAACTATTTTCTATCTTGTAGAGATATTTGTATGCCAGTATCATAGTGCTCACTGGGTATGCATGTGTTTTTGAATGGAAGATAGTGACAAACTGAGTCTCACAAGCAGTTTTGGCTTTCTTGCTCTCTTCTCCCTTGTAATTGAAGATTGCAGATGGTTAGAATAGAGAAGGTTTTTCCACCAAAACTTTCAGAGGAAATACATGTTACTTAAAATCAAATTTTTTGCTGGAACTTCAAACAATTTTCTTTCTGAAGTTTGCTTAAACTCCCACTCCGTGTGCAGGCTCTAAGAAGACATCACTCTCCTGAGTTGTCTTTCCTTGTCTGTAGTAGGAGAAGTTTATGAGTAGTATCTGTCCTACAGAGGATTTCAGGGAAACAAGAAAGGTGAATGAGGTGCAGTTTCAGAGGGCCACAACAATAATTTGAAATTAAGAGGTCTATATGTTTATAAGAAATATTTCAAGATCAGGATCAAGAAAAAATAAATCTGGGTTTCCTGTGGAAAGCAGCTTTCTTCTGGAAAAGCCATACGTCTTTACAGTGGAAGAAACAAATTATACGGACTAAAGTGTAGGGAGTCCTTGGATCAGCCATCATTGTAGCAATACTTCAGAGCTTTCTGATAATTCCTGAATTAAACCACAAGGCTTGTTTCAGCAACATCTAAGCAATCTCCCTATGAACAATTGCATAACTCCATGAATTTTCCCTGGTCTCCTCAAACCATGGGTTGAAAAAGGAGGTGTTGGGATCCTGACTGAGTGACAAGGGCACAAGTGGAGTTTGCCTTAGGAGTAGATCTTACTGAATTAGGTCTTGCTGATATGCCCCATTCTAGATTTGGGCTTATTTTCCAAACATAAATTGATGAAATGGAACTGAAACATCATATTTTTCATTAACTGATGCAAGTTGGTACCGTCTTTTTGTCATGGTTCTACTGCAGCAAGAAAGAAGTCCTCCATCGCTACACAGAAATAAATGAGGTGAACATCTTCATTTTATCTGTTGGCATGCACTGTTACATATACACACGTGTAAAGTAACCTACACGCTCCCTGTTGCATGTGCAATGAAACAATATGATGTCTGGCAGAAGTTGCCCATGTATTTTCAAGCCTGCAGATTCCACACATGCATGTTTTCTTTTTTAACATTTCATCCCTCAGCTAGCTCTGGCTAATTTCCATTAATTTTAGAAGAAATTTTATATACAAATCTAAAGATGAAATATTCGCCTTCAATGACTGTCTAAAATTAAAACCATTACAATTTACTAAACTTTAACTGTTGGCCTTAGCTTTTGTTAACTTTGCTCTCAACTAATTTTTCTGATATAAAATTTATATTACAATAAACCAACTCTTTCTGAATTTCACATTTATTTTAATTGTTCTTTCCCTGAAAAAGTCATGGGAAAAACCAAGTACTCTTTAGCAAGCAATATTACATTAAATTATGACTCCCAATTATTTTAAATCTTAAACATGGCTAACATGAATTTAAAGCAACAGTGGAAAAGGACTTGGAAGTATTTAATGTCAAGATTTTTGATGCCTAGACTATATAGTGTTTGACTTCAAGTTTAGCAATTATAACTATAGTTGTATAGATTATCAGCAGTTGAAATTACATGTCACGTCCTCAGGAATGAAACTAATTCTTTCCCAACATGCTGTATAATTTTGGGGTTTACTACTGCTTTTGGAATTTGACGAAACCTCAAGACACAAGGCCAGAACCTCTCAAAAGATTTACTCCATTTTCCTCTGTGAAGTTAATTTTTACTGCATTTGAATCCCTTATCTCAGGCAATATCTTCAGCAACATAGAGATGTGACAGCACACTCAGTATTTCACCTGAACCTACACTGGTGTGTTGTGTGCTATACAACCCTTTCTTTACACATCCAAGCAAAACATCAAGCACACAGAAGCCTTGAATTCTCCTGAGTACAAGAATACTTATAAATTAGCATGGCTGGTCTCTCTAACACAGATAAAGAACAAGATAAACAGGCATAAAAGGAAACATATGCTGTTCTCAGGGCAACATTTTAAGGTCGTATGAAGCCTCTTTCATTCACTTCCAACATAAAGCCCTTTCTTCACGGCTTGGGAGACCCTGCATTCCTTAAAACTGGAATAATGCATCACTAGCCTACCTGTATGTGTAAAAGATAAATGCAAAATAACATCAAGAAGCTTCCTGCTCTCTGAATTTATTTGTACAGAACGAGCTTGGAGAGTTAAGAGGAAAGCACTTAGCTCAAAAGATTCATCAGATTAGACATCACTCTTGAGGCACAAAGTTACATCCCATTTAACATGTTGGAGGGAGGCTGGGAGAAGGACAGAAAAAAAAGCTTTTGAAGGGGCTGCTCACTTTCAATTTCCTCAGAAAAAGATAAGACAAGGACCACAATAAAGTCTGTCACAACAATTTTGGAAGCTGTAAAAGCTACACTTTCCTTTCAAACAGCTCCTTTGAGTACTCCATGTTCTCAACAACAATAATGGAAAGACAAAGCTTTTACAGCTTCCAACATGCTTGTCCCTGTTCCTCCTTTACATAGATCAAGGACAGTAAGAGAGTAATTACTGACTTACTGGAAATATATGTTGTGCCAAAATCTTGAAAAGATCAAAATCTCAGAAAATGCCCTTTTTCTGTTCTTAGCCCTTTCCTTAATTTGATGAAACAAATGGACTGAAGAGGGTTTTGAAAACATTGGCTCTTCACCTTTGTCAAACACAGTTATTTTAAAATTAATTTTTTTCCTTGGTCTTCCTTTTTAGACTCGTTGCCTGCAATGCCCTATTAAGGACCTAAAATTAACCTACTTGACCACAGGGGGATCATCCTTGCCTAGATATCTCCTTATCATAATTACATCTACATTATCTTTTTATTAGGCACCAAGGAGTTGACTACTTCATGCCTGCAGTGGTTCAGGGGCTTTTGCCTTATTGAATCTTCGATTCTCCCTTAGACAAGATCAAAGAGTATCCATACTGCAAACTTGGTTTCTTTGCCTCCTAACCCAATGCTCATTCGCAATATTCCTCAGCTGGAAAACACAGTCTCACCTACCCTGTAACACCCACAGCATCTATCTCCTTCTCTCATGACAACACTGCCCTGGCACTCTCTGCAGAAGGTCATGCCAAATGCTTGATCTGAGTTACTGCTCAAATCCCACCCACTTCTCCCTCTGTTCCTATTGATGACAGGGAGACTGTAACACCATGAATGGTTTCATTTTTGGGACAGAGACAAGACATGAGCAAAGGTGCTTCCTCAGCTCCAGCAGCAATTCGTGCTGCTTTAAAATGACCATGCAATTATGGCCTGAGATAATTTAAGATTTGTGTATAAGATGAATGTCCCATACGTGCACATGCACAGAAATATCCAGAGAGCAACATGTTCTATAGCAGGTTTCCCTGTGTGGTGATGTCACCATGACTTAGGATAGCCTGGTGCACAGATTATTAGGGAGAATGGGAAACTAAACCCTGTCCAAAATAAAGGCCTAAAACTGACTCGAGAGCATTCATTTAGTCTTCAGCGTGGGCTGAGGCTCACATGAATACAGCTTCTTCATCACTGGGGCACCACAGAGGCAGTTTAAGTCAGCCTTGGTAAATTGTTCCACTTTCTCTCCAAGTCACATTACTCAGTCTGCATCCTCAAATCTGGAATTAGCTGTAGGACAGGGCTCCCTTTTCCAGGGACTTATCTGTTTTTTTTAAACTACCTCATTTGGAAGGTGTTATGGCACTTGCAAAAACATCACTTGCTGTATTTGCCATTTTGTGTGAACAATGCCCACATAAATAAATACATGAAGTCAGTCATAATATACTGCACTGCCATTTTTGTCTTAACTGGCAGCCTGTTAGAAACCTCAGTGTTTTTTTGTATCTAAGCTGGGGCTAAGACTGACTCCAGATAAGGATAATGAAATATTTAACACTCATTTACAGAAAAAAAAAAAAAGGAGTCTCTGACTTGAAATTTGCAATCTACAATGCAGAAAAAAATTGAAATCTTTAGCAAGTCATCTGAGTGACACACAACAGGTTCAGTTATGATTCATGTCTACTAATCTAGCCTATATGAGATACCTCGCTCTATTGCCCTGTTATACCAGTATGCAGAAAACTGTGACACTAATTGCAGATCATGGAAAAAAAAAAGAGGCAATAAAAGACTCTTTTCATTGCTTAAGTATGACCCTCTAGCTTGGATGACATAATCTAACCTCTTCATACAATTATGTCCTCGATAAAAACAGAAGCGAGTCAATTTTGAAGTGATACTGGAAACGCTGTTTCCATAAATCACCAAAGGGAAGATGGTCTTGTTTCTGCATTATAACAAGTTACTTCAAAATCAACCCAAAGCAAAAAACTAGCATCAAATGAAAGGCTAAAATATGGAAACAAAAGGAAGGAAGTTAGAACTATTGGTGGCTCTAGCATACAACTCACAGTCAATACCCCAAAGTCACTCAAAATAAGCCTCCAAAGAGTGCTGAGCTGTTCTAGATATCATTCTGCTGGTGTCAAGCTTTTGTCTCATTTGTGGAATAGATCAGTGCTAATAACTATTTGCCTTGCCCGGAAATTAAATAGCTTTTGTTATAAGCACTGGGAAATGCTACAGAAACAGAATGAAGTTCCTCAAATGGGTTATAGGACGAGGAGAGGTGGAGGGGAAGAAAAAAAAATCTGGGACAAAGTTCTACATTCAAATAATCAAAGAGTAAAGTAGAAATTTGGTTGGCTAAGTGAACAACAAAAGGCAAAATACAGACCAGTGTGCAGATTTGAACAATGAAAGAGCAGTGTGTACAGAAGAAATAAAGAACCCCCCAACCTTTATAAATGCAGGAGGATCGAATCTGGGGTTAAATGAATGCCAGATGTTTCAAAGCACCAGTGCATTATTAATAGCAAGACTTGACTATGTAAGTATTATTAAGTCAAATAATTATGGCTGTAGACTAGAAATCAAAAGCTCTCCTGGCTTCAGTGGACAAGTCTTACACCCCAGGGACTTCTGTGCCTCCAATTAATTCTGTGTTGTGCTTCTCCAAAGGAAAGCAGATGTCCTGACTCCTTGCTGCTGGCATCAGAGAATTGGGATCTGGGGACACTTCTTCCTCAGGGATACATCTTCCCAAATCCCAGGGTGTTCCTGCAGCACAGCCTGACTCCCCACAAGTCAGCTTACTAGCCGATGTTATGGATCATGCAGAGAAGTGAAAATATTTCAGAGCTGCTCTCTCATTTGATGCTATTGATTCACACATTTAGGGAGTTTTAAAAGGTGCAATTTAATAATCAGCCTATAATTGAGCTAAGTGTGAATAGGCAAACAAATACTCAGAGTCTTAGTAAAGTCTTTCACCACAGAGTCTGCCAATAGTTTTTCTAAATAACAGCCAGATCTTCAGAACTCCTGCATTTCTGCCCTTGCGGAATGGGGCAGCCTTACAGCGATTGAGCCACTGACAGCGTCAACAACAAGCTCTGAATGAAATAACAAAACCTTTCTGACAGCTTCTGCTACTTCAATCCAAGAACAAATACATCCGTTTTGGAGCCCACAGTAAATAAAAGGTACAGCCACTGCATCCATTGTACACACACAGAGAGCACCATAACCAAAATGCAGTCTAAATGGAGAAATTTTGTATATTAAAATAATTATGGTGGGGTAAGCCCTGGTGTGACTGCAAACACACAAGACTAAAAGTTCCCTAGAATGCTGCAGCTTTCGCCCTTTCAATAAGTTATGTCAACACAAGCCCATGTACCAGTGAAATTATACCAAGGCTAGAGCAGTAGAACATTAAGCCTATGTCACGGTTTAAGCGCAGCTGACAACCAAGCCCCCCATGCAGCCATTCCCTCACTCCCCCACAAGCAGGATCTGAGAGAGAATTGGAAGGGTAAAAGCTAGAGAACTTGGGGGTTGAGTAAAGACAGTTTAATAGGGAAATCAAAAGCTGCACACACAAGCAAAGCAAAACAAGGGGTTGATTAACTTCTTCCAATGGGCAGGCAGGTGTTCATCCATCTCCAGGAGAGCAGGGCCCCATCATGTGTAATGGTGACTTGGGAAGACAAATGCCATCATTCCAAAAGTCCCCCCTTCCTCTTTCTTCCCTCCACTTCATATATACCACATTCTTTACCGAATTCAGCAGGAATTACACAGTTTCAAGTCCTTTGCCTGCAAAATGGTGTTTTTTACTAAACAAAAGAAGAGTAACAGGCTCCTGGTGGTGAACTCATGCTCCTATTTACTCTTGTCTCTGTGACTTCAATTACTTTTATTTTTATAATTTGGTTTTAATGTTTGAGAGCCATTGAGGTTAGAGTGAAAGGCCAGTAGATAACCAGTAAGTGTTAATAATATTAACTATGTCTCCTAACACAGCACACCTTGGAGTAAGATGCAATCAGATGCACTTAAAATCATCAGACATAGAGGGTGCTGTTGCACTAAACATCCAACAGTGGTCATACAGCTCTGAAATCAGGCATTGTCTTTTTACTGTGTCTTACAGCTAAAATTCAGGATAATTTTACTTTTATTTGTGAAAAAAAATAAAGAAATGTTTTAAGAAATAATAACTCACTTTCATTCTTTTAAAAGTGAAGATGAGCCGATGGCAGCTTCATGGCCTTAATAGCAATACAATTTCTAGATCATAAGCCCACAAGTAAAACATTCATTTCAGTGCCTGATATCAGCTGTAAGTTTTAAGCACAATAGGAATTATAGGATTGGGTTGTAACAATATAACACAGAGACTTTTTTTTGGTCTCTTTTTAACCGTGAAGCATAGGGTTGGACTTGATGATCTCGGAGGTCTTTTCCAACCCGGTTGATTCAATGATTCTATGGTAAAGAATAAAGTTTGTAATTCTCCATTTCTCTTGCAGGAGTCAGTACTATTAATATCACCCTCAAAGCAGGAAGAGGTGTCAAGGAAATTGGACAGGTTAATAGACTGAAATAGGTGACTGAAAGGAAAGAAACACTTAAAAAATATTAGTCAATTTATATTTTATATTTTTTTATGTAGAGAGTCCAATTTTAACTTGAGCCTTTCAATAAGCAAGTTATTACTTTTGGGCTGGCTTGCTCAGGTTTCTGATATATTCCTTCTAGATAAATATGCCAGTGAAGAGGTAAAAAGGCAGATAATCAGCTTCTGCTAACAAAAGACCTTTCTCTCTTTCTACATGCTATGGATTGAAGATAGCTTAAAAAGTAAGTCCAAGTACCTGAGTAATGTTTAGAAGCCCCAGATCTTGAAAGCTTTTTTCTCAAGGGGGAGGAGAAGAAGGAAGAACAGGTTCCCCTTGCTCCTCTACCTGCTGCCCACATAACGTTTGTGAAGAAGCATTTGAAATATATAGCTGGTATATCTTAAAGGCTAAAACTAGGTAAGGACTAAAAACTTACTTGAAAATATACCCTTAACTCCTCCCACTCTTTATTATTTTTGCATTGGATTTATGACAGTCAGGTAGGAGCTGGTGCTGTGTGAATACTAGACTGGCAAGACTGAAAATGCAACCCTTATGCTATTAATGGATTTAATGTTTTGTTTGTTTGTTTAAGAACAAAAGATTCTGTTTCACAAATAAGCATTCTTTTTTTTTTTTCCTTTTCTCCAAAGAAAAATAGATGTTCACATCCTCTGAGTAATGGAAGCTTATGCTGGCTTTATGTGATGTTTTACAAATGTTATCTTATAGTTTGATGTTGCAGATTTGCAGCACATACATGAGTTCAAAAGAGAAAAGTAAAGATTTGGCACTATAGTGTTCACAGCTCTTCTCTCAGGAGTCCATAGTGCAGCAATGAGAGCTCTGAGAACATTATGGCTGAATAAATTATCACCCAAGTGGGTTATGTTGATTTGCTCCCCTAGTAGAGACTTGCCCCAGGAAGATATGATAACATTCTTTCTTTCTTTTTTGGTTTGATTTTTTTTTTTTTAAGAAATGTGAAATAAATGCAATTTGAAAAACAGAGAAATCTCACTATTTTAACTGGCAGTTTCATAATCTCTTCTGTACCAGTGTAGATACAAAGGAACAATGGAGAGCCCTGACTGTGATGGTAAGAAAGATGACATAAGTACATCAGCTAGAGTAGTCCTTGAGGAACTTCAAAAACTCTTGTTGTCATGATTTTCTATAAGGAAACAGGAAGAGAGGTTGCCTACCGGCAATTTAGATCACAAGCTCTGTGGGACATGAACTTCACCTGTTTGAATGTCCAGCCCCTTGCATCACACCTACCTCAATGATGACAGAAATCCCTTGCAAACCACGCTGTAAAATAATCAGTTAATACAAGAGATTCAGTTCCGTGGATTCAGGACCAGCACAGTTACAATACACACACAGTGCCTAAAGTAGCACAAAGACAATATCTAAATCTAAAATCAAATTTTGAAAGCATTAAAAAACGGTTTGTTTGATTGGATCATCATGATCAGCATGATCAGCTTGGTGAAAGAAAAAGAAAAGGAAATGTATGGCAACTCCAAGTTCACCCCTGGAGTCAGAAAGACAGCAATTTCCACTCTGAGTTTTTTGAAGTATACATTTTGATGTCTGGTTGCTGGGAATAATGGAAGGTGAAAGATGACTCAGCTCCAGACAACTAGTCGATTATTAGTTTATATGGGGTCAGCTGAAATCATGAGCTGTAAGATCAGAAAATTGAGGTTTGTCCAACAAGGCAAAGGACCAATTTTCAGTGTAATGGAAGAACACAAACATCTGTACAGATGACAACCTTATAATAGTTGGTAGTGAGGAACAGCAGTTCAATGTACTGAAACTAGCATTTACAAGCTTACAGGTACTTTAATTGCAAGAAGCTGACTCACTAACATTGATGCATTCTCATCTAAACCAAATCAGAAAAGGTACTCTAATACAAGATGCTCTAAGTTCAGCCAAAGTCATTGAATCGTGGCAGCACAGTTATCCTGCAGTTCTTCCTTGGACAGAACTATAGGCTCCAAATAGGTCCGTTTAAAACCATCTCTTTTCACCAATGCATCACCTTACTACAGACAATTCTCTGAGAGCAAGTTAATCCAAGTAGAACACTCTGGATGCCCAGCCTGACCTGTGCTGGAGAGCCAGTGAGCAGAACCAGGTCATCAGCTTGTCTCTTTCTCTATGGTGAGATAGGTCTGCTTTATCCATTTGAGCTGCGACAACAGCCAGCCTTGCTTGACATTCTCTTCCCTTTTCAACATGCCCTCCCAGATGGTCAGTCTCTCCCTAACCTTTTATCTGACCATTGTCTTTTGATCCTGGATTTGCTGAATAACCAGATATGATGCCCTGTTTGGTTTGAAGTGGTGGACCTTGCCAGTGCTTTAACTTTCTATTGAACTTCTTCAGTGCCTTCTAGTTGATCTACATGTATTTCACATAGTCTAAAATCATATCTCGGTTTCTTGTTATTTATGTCTGAGATATGAGAAGTTTCCTTTCATGGTTTTATCATCTTCTATTTTATTTCAGTACATTTTTGCATGTGTATGCCAACTATAATTATAGAATGAAGTCAAAGCATGAATATAGCTATCACCTGTGATAAAATGTTTTAAACTAGTAACAGAAATACCAAAAGATCCCACACAAGAGGATTTTCCCTATTCTCTGACTACTACACTCTGGGATTTGACAAAGAAAAATACTGTGGGTGGTCTTTCAATATCCATGAGAAACTCCAAATGTAGGATATTTGGAATAATATCTGTAGAGAGTTTTGCTGTGGTATTACATTACTATGGTAACAAAACCGGTTACAGACCTGATTTGAAGGACATTTCTTTGTTCTGAGAAAGCTTTCACTTCTTCTACTTGTCTTCCCAGCTCTTTGAAATTTATTATATAGTGCTTCTGATCAAAGACAATTCCAATAAGTTAAAGAAACCTTTCAGTAGTAGTTTACGAAATTGAAATGGAAGGTCATATTTAATCATCAGACTTAAAGAATAAGGTAAAAAAATAACTAATGACTTAAATACAGAAGGAGTCACACTGCCCTTCAGGGGGCACTCACATAGCTCACAAAACAATTGCCACAATGCTGAAACTAGAACAACTGCTACTGTAAAAGACAGGTATTTCATAAAATTAGCCTGGACAAGCATAAGAACAGATTATGGTACGAGCTTTACCATTACTTGAAATCTTTTTATTCAAACAGAATGGCTTTGTAAGACATAGGCTTTATGTAGCACAGTGACAAGGTAATCACCCCAAAACTGAGTGAAATTTTATACTGGCTCTATGAAGATAGAGGATTTTTAAGATTTACTTTTAGCTGTCTAATCTTCTGAAATATATTATAATTTACCAACTATAACAGGAAAGAACTGACTATGCCTGCTTAGAAATAGTTGACTGTTTCCTCAGCCTGTACCCACTGCAGCAATGGAAGGAAGAGTTTGAAATCAGTGTCCTAAGAAACTGGAAGAGAAGATATGTTATTCTTAAAAAAAAAACCCTCAAAAAAACCCAACAAACCAAACAGAAAACAAAACAAAACAAAAAAAAAAAAAGAAAGAAACAACAACAATGACAAATTAAAAACTCTCTCCTTGCTTGCAGAAGGGAAAAAGCACAGAGAGGGGCTATTTTTCTCTGAGATAGCATCACCATGAACTTGTGCTGAGAGAGCACATCAGACCCCACCTGAATAGATTGTTTCCCAGTACAGACAGCTAATTCTGCTACCATGTCTCCCAACAACTGCAGTTCACTTGCTGGAGCATACAGACTTCATACACTAGCAAATCCAGAAGTGTTCCTAGACTAAGGGTAGCATGTGAATTTTTACAGCTCTAAGATGAGGTGCTTATGTTTCCCCTTACTTGAGGGCAGCTCAGCAAAGACATCTGGAAATAACCTCCTGTGTTCAATACCTTCCAGCAGCTTTTAAGTATTCCTTAATTCTATAAGCTTTATCTGAACAGGAAAGCAAAGTAAATATAATTCCCCAGATTAAACCCTCCAGTGGTTTTTATTCTGGATGCAGAAGCTGGTTTGGATAAAAGAAAGAGAGGGGAAATATCAAAGGGAGAAAAAAGAACAGGAAGGCAAGGATAAGAGGAGAGGAGACCTGGCAACCCATGCATAGAAAAAACCCCACAGCGCAGACTTCAAAACTGATACAAACAGCTTGATATCACCAGCAACAGACACCAGTTTGTGCAAGGATGACTCTGTCACTCAAAACTCCTTATCTTTTTTGCTAGAAATTCTGTGTGGGGAGAGGTGGTTTGCTAGGGAGGGGGGCTGGGGAGGGGTAGTGTGCTAGTGGCATCTTAATACAACCCAGTTGAACAGTATCCTCCTTGTGAGCCTGGGTTACCACACACTGATGGCAGTAACCCAGGCAGGTCCCTACTTGGGGCAAGAAGCAAGTTGGTGGGAGTTTCTGCAATCATGGTCACCATGTCACCCTGGGACCACCCTGCTTGTCTCAGCCCAGGCTCTTCTGTCAGCAGAAACAGGGGGATCCCTGACTTGCTGCCACCCTCTCCCTGAATGCCTTTCTCCCCATGTTTCTGAGGCTTGTGGTTTACAATCCCACTAGTCAGGATGGCAGCTCAGAGAGAGACAATTCAAGCATGGGTAGCAGTAGTATGATGGGCATAGGAAAAGAGCAGAGGTCAACTCCCACTGCCAGCATGTACTTCTCTATTTACCTACTTAATACAAGATCTTTTGCTGCTTAGAGCAGCCACCACAACCTTTACATCTTTTCTGCAACAACAGCAACTAGCTGTGAAGATCTGGAGAAAGGTTCCATGTTACATACAGAGTTCATCAAGACTACCAGAAAACAGCTTTCTTAGAAAAAGCAGAGGTTTCTGATATTTTCTAAAACTACGTATCAGCTTCTTTACGTGCTGCTGATCCTCCTCAAAGCTGTGGCACATCATCTCCTTCTTTCTGTTATTGAAAATCAGAGCTTCATTGACACTGAAGTTCTCTCTTAGTAACATGGTCAACCAGTCTAAGCAGCACTTAGATCACCCATTTCTCATGGCCCATCTGATGCTGCCTTCTTCAGTTTGCAAGGTAAGACCTACTGAGAAGGAAGAGGATGGCCCTAGAAGTGTACGAAGACTCATGGTGCCTTCAAACAATCTTTGTCCCCTCATTTGTATCAGGGCAGCATTTACTACTGTTTTTCAATCTAGAACTGAAAAAGGGATGCATAGAGTTGTCTCAGCTACCAACCTACACTAAGTACTGTTCTTGCCATTGCCGGGTAATTTATAAATAGGTTAAATCTGTGAAATGTACAACTAGGCTGTCATTGCCACACACTTGTGCAGCAAGCTTTAACCACTTCAGCTTTTGGGAGTACTGCCTGCCTGCCTCCCTACACCCTGTTCTCAGGTTGCACTTGCTTCTCCCAGAAAGAATCAAAGCAAACAAACAGCTAAACCCCACAACTATTGCGGATGAGAGAACAGACAACATTTAATAAATCGCACAGTCTTTGGGGTTATCTGGCTTTTTATTGCAATCCGTTTATTTTGAGAAAATTCAGCACCCTGCCCATGTTGTCGTTATCTTCCCTGCCTCCCCAGTACTGCCTAAGGAAACTCAGAGATATCAAATGGTAGCCTGCAGTTTCTCTGTTGTAAAAAGTTCACTTTCCCATTTACACTACTGTCATGTGTGCTAGAATGAGCGGCTAGAAATCTTCTCAGAGAAGTGCTCTTCATGTCATCCTGTCTATAGGTCTCGCCCTTTCTTTGTAAATAATGCTGAGAAATCCCATCCAATTCAATTCAGTTACATTTTCAAATATGTCTCTCCACCCAAAAGCACTTTCTGTTTTGGTTTGGTTTGGTTTTTTCTTTCCCCTGCTCTATCAGCTGTTGCACTAGAGAAATTTTCTTCTTGTCCTACGAATTTTATTTCCTAGCAGCAAGAAAACCCCTACTATGCTTATATGCACAAACAAGCAGAAAATGAGCTTGCCATATATGAGGCTGTTTGGTTCACCAGCAGTGATCACAGTAGGCAGTGAAGGCACCTTGGCTGGCCATTCTCATTACAGTCATCAGACAGGCAGGTACTGTGTGGGCTCACAGCTCACTGATAGTTGTGGAAATGAAACACTCTGCCAAAGGCTTCAACCTGCTGTCAGCTCTGGCAAGCTAAAGCACAAGTATAATTAGATTTTCAATGGTACTTGCTAGTTAACTCTCAAACTACCATACTTCTCGAGCAGAAAGGGCATCTGGTTGTAACAATGTCAGCACACAGAAGGGTGTGAAGTGTAAGGATCAAGTAGGAGATGGAAATGCCCTTCATGTATATTATCAAATGCTCACAACAACTTTTCAATGTGATAGAGAAATATTGACAACAGAATTAACTCACATGGTTTATGAAGTGAAGTCTGCCACTAAGTATTGTCAAGCATTCTATGCAACTTCAAAGGATCTGGTAAGGTCAGAGAGACGAAGGGAATGGGCTTTCCTTAGTCACAGATCATCAGGATTGTATCATTCCTCCTTGCAGACTTGATTTCACCATGAGGCTGCCACTGCTAGGGTGTAGGATGCTCTGCTTAGGTGCACTGTAACTCAGGGTGAGGCTTGCGAATTTTCGGTTTGTCACAGATGATGCAGACCAGTGGGAAACCAGCTGTAGGGAGAGCTTCTGTCTGAAAGGGTGTTTGTTCATCAGCAGAGGGACCCACACCCCAGGTACCCCTTCTTACAAGTCTGGCTTCTTTCAACTTGAACAGAGTACAGAAAGAGAGCCTAGGGTATTGTCAACCTATCTTTCTGGCTGTTTGTCTCCAAGTCTATAAAGATGTGCTATCCAGTATATTTTGTTAGAGAATTCATGTAAGAAATGACAAATTTTATTTTGTATCTGACATGAAGCAGACACTACAGCCTTCATATGGATGGAAAAGAGTGCCACTTTCTTTTCTTTAGAAATGTTACAAAAGCCTCTATTACTTTCATATCATGGATAGATTAGTACAGAATTTTAAAGCATTTTCATTGGATTCTACATTGTTAAAATTGAGGAATTATCACACCATTTTTCCAAACTGTTTGAAGAGCTAGTTTTGATTGAGATAAGGGAATGGACACAATAGTGTATTCTTGCCATTTGCGTCTGAGAACACATAATAAGATGCAAGACTAATTTTATGTAAAAATGCAGAAATATTTTTCAACGGAAAAACTTCAGGAAGTCTGAGATTTAACTGCCTTGTACTAGACCATTCACGTCACCACAACCTGTAAAACAAGCATGCTGCTGGTGTTTTATCTCTGTTTCTCATCAAAAGCCTTTTAAAGTTTGGTGGAAATGCAATTTCCCTATTAAGTGTCTTTTTACTGTCATTTTTACTTGGCAACAGAAAAAGGTGCAGAAATTATGGAAGTGATCCGACTGGTGGCAAAGAGTTCTTACAGAGAAAGCTTAATAGATTGTTATCCTAATGTTTATCAAAGAGAAACCAAAGAGCAATTTTAAGTATTCAATATATAATTCTTCAGTAAGTAAATGCAAAAGAATTTAGAATACTAGAAGTTTTAAAGAGTTCTTCAGTCTAGTGAAGAAGGAATTTCAATAGCAATTATTAAAGTGAATTTTCAGTGAAGCTGATGAATAATTTACTTGAATGACTAATCAAACAGTGTAATAAGGAGAGCAGCAGATCTGACATCTCTTGGTATTTTCACGTCAGATGATATGCACTTTTTGGAAGCCATTTGGTTAAACAAGTTGTTTTGCTGACCTCAAGAGCAATCAAATTCCAGAACCTATTTTTTCTTTTTTTTTTAATGAAAAAAACCCACAAACCAGACAGCTCAGACTTCATTTTATTTTATTTTTTATTTTATTTCTGCTTGTATGGCCCAGTTATGAGCCATACAAGTACATACTGAACTAAGAGCAGGTTCCTGTATCCTTGTTCTTAACAATCAGCTCAGAGGAAATAAAACTTTCTCTCTTCCACAAGACAGCATTTGCATCTGTTAGAGATGTGCTGAGGTTTTTGTAACTACAGCTGGCTCCAGCCTTTTGTTTGATGGTAACTATCTGTACAATCAAAGGGACAGATCAGGTAATCAAGTAAGTGTTTAGATATGAAGATGCCATCCATTCATGCAAAACAAAGGAATCAGGTGGCAATTAGTCTTCCCAGACTTCAGACTCCTGAGTTCCACACTCAGACTAACTTTGAGCTAGTAAACCTTTGCAAGTTTAAACAAATACTCAGAGTGATATTGACCTGGCAACAGTACCTATCTTATTTAGAAGAAACCAAATATGCCCTCCAGTCGGTGGCAATACGAGGAAGGAAGGTTTGTTGCTTGTCTTACTCTGAACTTTTACCACTGGTGTTGTAACAAAGGTTAGGTGAGGACAGAAGTATCCTTTAAAATTCATTATAAAATTACCGTAGATTAAAAATTCCTGTGACACAGTATGAGAGGGTTCCTTTCTCTGTGAAGAAGAGCAAAATAAAAATATTTTCAAATAATTTACCATCAAATTAGAGCAAGGTCTCCATCAGCTCAGGCTATGTGAAACTATATGTTCATATGTAGCTATGGTTCATGTGATAATATCTGTAATTTTTTGCATTCATGGTTATACTGATTTTAGCAAGATGATGAAAACTCAAGAAACAAATTGTCTTTAGATTAGTATACACATAGCTTTTTTATTTTTTATAACCACTAATTCCTTGTAACCTGAATCCTTATGAATGAGGAAAATAAGGACATCCTAGTTGTCAGAACTACCTTCTTTGGGCAGGTATCTAAGCTTTTCTCCTCAAGAAATTGAATGCATCACACAAAGAGTTTTACAGGTGTTCAGTTACATTTTCTAATAATAAGAAGAAAGTAGTGAGGACACAGCCACACATCCCACTGTAGCTAAAGCTCAACCAGGGGGGAACACCACCACCACCCTATTCCGGTCTCAGGCTGGTTTCCCCCCACAGATCTGCTGTGTGAATCATTTTCCTTAATGACGGGGGTGAGCTCATAAGCATTTGTTACGTTCACAGAGTCAGGAAGCTGGGAGAGCAAGGTTCAGTGCCCAGCTGGACATGTTTGTTATTGCTGGTCCTGACTGTGGTAAAGCAAAGGCAGAGCTATTTACGGCTTGATCTTCTTTCCTGGCAATATCTGTGTCTTTTCAATATCATTGTGTTATTAAAGCTCACCAAGAGTTTTTAGTCAGTGCAAGTGATGTAGTGTGGCTGGTAGGAATAGGAAATTGGCCTAAAGTAACTGAATTACTGCTTTTATTAATGTGAGCACGTAGAACTGGTTTTGGACAATTAGGATACATTCTGTAAAATGTAGGCACAAAGGATAGTCTCCTTTTAACTCACTAAATCCAGATCAGACATTTCAGGATCAGCTTTTCACACTCTGAATCATACGTTTTCCAGAAGATTCCATTCCACCTGTGCATTCAGTATTTTAATTTCTTCCATCTCAATGTGGGGGAAAATAAGAGTCTTCAAAGACTCTGGAAATACCTTTGGGGTGGAAAGTATAGATATTTGAATATCTCTTACAACTGAAATTATTTTACCATGTACTCCGTGGTCCAGCTTCATGTTTGAAAGGGTATTTATTCCGAGTGCAGCTTGCACCTAGATAAAAGAGAAGGCAGAAAATTGAATCAAATGCTATCAAAGGCTGATAAAACTAGAAACATCTATTGTACAGAAAAGACAGACATGATATTAGTGCAGAAGTATATAAAAGAGGTGTTTAGTTACAGATTATGACCACTGCAGTTAGTCACTGTAGGCAGAACAAAGCCATGAAGTGAAGTTCCTGCCCGGAATGCTGAAGTTCAACATTAGGGAGGGAACTCTACCTACTATAAAGCAATGGAGCTGCCAAGTCCACTGCAGACTTATGATAATTGAAGATATTTTAAGCTGGTCCAGACATCCAAAGGTAGATGAGGAATAATTAAATCAACACCCCTCCCTCAACACTCACATACAAAATAGGAGGAAAGAATAAGTTATCTATCTGCAACTTCAGAATGGCAGAGTCAAGGGGAAACACACAGAAAAAAAAATCTTCCCCTAAATGAGAAAAAAAGCCCAAACAACCAACAAATCCACTCAAATCCACTTACATAAGTAAATTACTTTCCTAAAGCAACAACAATTAAAGAGAAAACAGAAATAACACATTACTCACATTGTTTACTGAACATGGGTCATGGTTTAGGAATGGTACTCCCCAGTTTAGTGCTCCCACTGAGAATCTCCAAACTGTGTGCTTTGAAATTGTGAAAAAAATAAACTCAGCAGTTTGAAAAAATCCTCATACAACAAGAAGAAAAAGGATTAAAGAACAAAACAGAACTGCTAGCATTATTGGTTGGAAGTGTGTAAAGTTGGAGGAGGCAGAAAAGAGAGGCTACTCTAATGCAATATTTGAGACATTGTTTGAAATGAGAGGTTTTAGAGAATGGGAAGTGTTCTAAACTGAAAATACTGCTGTAAGAAGTGACAGCATTCAAGAACTTTATATGTCATCATAAACATGACTTAGAGACTTTCATAAAGACAGGAAAGTTGCACTAAAGAAGGCCTAGCCAAGTGCTATCAGAGTTAAAACGACTAATAGAGCCAAGAGTTAAACACTTATAGGAGAGAATATGTTAATAAAGCTAAATACATAAAAAAACCCCAGGAAATAAATAATTTGACTACATCACTCTGAATCTGCTTGACTCACTGAGGTTTTCTGGAATTTTACAGCTGTAGAGTTCCTCAGGATTCTAGGTCATGCCCAAAAATGGAGATTTCAGCTAGCATAAAGAAAGCTTGAGATTTTTAAAATGTTGAAACAGAATCCCAGTTAAACAAACAAACAAACAAAAAACCAACCAACCAAACAAACAAACAAAAAACACACACAAAAAAACCCAAAAACACAGTGGATGTGAGCAATAGGTAGTTTCATGTACATTTTCACTGCTTTAAAATCTATTCTATTAACCTATTATTCATACTGGTTTAGCAATGGTGTTGGACTAGATGAACTGCAGAAGTCCCTTCCAACCCAAACCATTCTGTGACTCTGTGATTCTGTGATCTGTAGCAATGACAGACATCATCTGGAACTTAGGAAACAATAGCTAACTGACAGAAGAATAAACAAATAAAAAATCAGACATCACATTATGCTTACAAGTCCCTGATTTAACATCACAGCTAGAAGAAGGGAGAATCCTGGGAGTGCCAAGTGCTGGCTGAAGAGGCACAGCTTTCCTACATGGGCAAGGTGGCTGGAGGAGAACAGGACAGGAGGTGGCTGGAGCACACAGGACTGAGAACACAGGAACCTGCACTGCAGCACTTGTTCTTCTGCCTCAGTCTCTGAATATGTGGCAGGCCCCCATCTGCTAGTTCTTGCTACAGTCACAGAGATCCCATCAGCTCTAAGAGCTTTCCAGAACTGCGGGGTAAGTAATGACCTAGATGTGTGCAGTTAGCTTTTAGCCAGTCTATGCTTTGCTCAGGTTGCTGGGAGCAACATCTCATATCCTCTTAACTTGATAGCTGTCAGCAATATGAGTTTGGTCTAGTGTTCATTATCAGCCAGTAAAAATGTTCTTCTGTTATGTTTAGGAGCAGAGGAACTGAAGGAGTCCTGAGTTACTGAATGATATCCTGCAACATCTTTGCACTGCCTTATGGACACCTTTTAATCAGTTAAGAAAGTTACATTGTGAATTTACCTGTGGGGTTTTGTGAGTTTGTTTGTTTGTTGGTTTGGTTTGGTTTTTTGTTTGTTTGTTTTGTTTCTTTTGTTTTGTTTCATTTGTTTTGGTTTGGTTTGGTTTTTTGTTTGTTTGTTTTGTTTCTTTTGTTTTGTTTCATTTGTTTTGGTTTGGTTTGGTTTTTTCTGCTACAGACCTTTTAAACCATGATGCTTTACTTTCCAGTCTTAATCTATCAATGGTCTTTTTACAGCCATTTGTTCCTGTGGTGACATAGTCCTTCAGTTTAGTTAAAACTTGATGTTTAATCTCATTTATGGACCTTCCCAGCCCTCATTGTATTAGCTAAGTCAAAGCATCCTAGCTTCCCCTAAAAAAAGTGGCTCATCACTCCTCTGACACATATAAAGCCCTTCTCTTAGTTGAACAAAAGTGTTATATACAAATGAGCAACAGCAGAGCTGTTTATGATGATGTCAGCAACCCCGCTTCTGTGAGTCATACTTATTTCATGTATTTTAGGACTATACTGACATTTTTCATGTCTGTGCTAGCTGGGCAATTTGTCATGAAGGCCATACACCCCAGTATTTTCCAAATCAAGTTCTTCTAGCTGACCTCTTAACAGCTTATAAAGTGGGTTAGTTCACAGACATCCAACCTTTTGTTTGTTTACTGATGATCTGCACCTATTTTCAGCCCAGTCTACTCCTTCCAAATCAGTACCTTAGTACTTTCACATATGACCATACTTCATTGGTACATGCCTTGTTCACCAATTTTGACCTGAACAATATGCTCCCTTTATGTCATGTCCTTAAAAGACAACTGATTCATATTATCTCTATCAAACAGAAAACTTCATCCAGTAGCCTAGATTCTTCCATTTTTTGTCTATTCCCTTGGTTTCTGTAAAAAAAATGGTTTAGAGTTCATTCTCCCTGATCACATCTATATTCTAACTAGATAAGAAACTACCACTAGTACTATGAGCTCTAAAAAAAAAAAAAAAAAGTCTGACAAAACTATGCTTACATCTTTATTTGAATAATTTTAAACCTTCTACATACTAACACCAAACACAGAAGTTGTGTTGCTCTGTTGGAGTTCTTTTCTACTCTACTCTAGCCCCTCTCCTACTTTAAAAGGGACCTCTGGTTCTCTCATGGTCTACCTGCGAAAATAAATTCAGGATGATTAGAGCAGGTTTCTGTTCACCTACTGAAAGCTTAATGATCATTAAAGATCATTTACCCTTAACAACAAAGTGCAGATCTAGACATGCAGACACTTTCAACAGAGTTCCGGGTTGGTCAGTCCTTGATAGAACAACTGCACTGAGAAGAACTTTCAGAGGTAGAAAATCTGTGAGAAGAGGTCTAGCAAGGACAGGCAAGTCATGTCTGCAGAGAGAAGGAAGTGGGGGAACTGCACCAATGACCCCAGTGGCAGGAGGACAGACAGGAACTTCAGGACATACAAAGTAGAGATGCCAAGGCCATGTGAGTTCTCTGGTCTTTGAATGTCAGTGCACGCTCAGCAACGTATTTGTTTTTTCTTTCAGCCACTGATCAGAAATATCAGCAATATTTCTTTACTTAAGAAAAACCCAGTATGCACGACCGTACTTAAGGGTTGTAGCTTCAGAAACTGAGCCAAGCAGAGGCAGTTGTCACATTGTGGCATTCTTTGTAGAATGACTGAGACAAGGCAGCAACGCTCTGAAAGCATACTTGGAAGGAAGAGGAATCGCCAAAAATGAATGAAAAAAAACAAAGTTAATCCCAAAAATGGAAGATTTTGGAAGATACATCCAATAGAAAGGAATGTTCTCATCAGGTTTGGAAAAGAGTTGAAGGACTCCTCCTAAATCCATGTGTCAGGCGACCAACTTATTTTTAAGGCAAAACCTAAACAAAGAAGTAAATAGATACACCTACTCCTCAGAGCTCATATTAATAGCAAGGAAATGAATAGATGGTAACATCCCTGCAATACAGTCTTGTTCACAATATCTGCTAATCTGGTAACCATCAATATCAACTCCATTCTAAATGTATAAAACAGACCCAATACTGCAACATGCACCCATCAGCCACAGTTTTGTGTGCATGAGTCATAGATACATCATCTCTGGTACCCTGATAAAAAATGACAAAGTCCAGACTGTATTAAATCCTCCTGTGTGACCAGACATACAAGAAAACCAAATCCTGTGGTTAGTAGCACTAAGCTGCAAAACAGAACCAATGAAAAATGGTTGTAATTTTTTTGCATTTATTCAACCGAAACTCCCAAATTAAATTGTTCTTAGGGTTAATGGATTAAGTGGGAGTCCTGGAAACTGATGGATCTATTGAAAGAGCCCACAGTCAAAAAAATAAACGACAAAACAAAACCTGCTTTAGGTTCTCAAGATCCATAAGGAATCTGCCCTACTTTTATACTCTGGGGGAAAGAGAATAAGGGAAGAAAAAGTTGAGGTTTGTCACCGTGAAGACAATCAAAAGACAGATGTTGGTAAGGTAAACTGTGTTTCTTTCCATGTTTCTTTCCCCTCCCCTTCCTGATCCCGAAAATATCTGAAACTTTTTATTCTTATCTGCTTAGCCCTAACTGAAACAACGTAGTTCAAAAAGCAGGTGAGAATTTTTTTTTTTTTTTTTTTTTTTAATGCACTGTATTTTAAAATCTACCCTACAGGCTGGAAGTAAGAGAAGGTGTACTAATTTATAAATTTATAAATAACTTCCTGGTTTCTCCATTCTTACTACAGAAGATATTTGGTGGTAAGACATTTTCTATATTCCTGATCAGCACACATTCAATTCACTTTCTCAGTCACTCCGGCACAGGATGTAAATTAAATTCAAATAGGTGGGTAGAGACTCAAGATTACCCTTTCCAAATTTCATCACAGATTTCCAAGTGCCAGCTCAACACAATGTAATCACACTTGATTCAATTCTGGGTATGTTCAATTGCATTGTGCAGTAAGCTTTGGGTTTATTTATAAAATGATATTTCTATTGCAATTTATTACAGTACTGAGACTGTAATAAACCCTTGGGTGCAAAATAATATAACCCTGCAAAGAAGTTCCTCAAATCTGACAGGGAAAAAATGCTGCTTCTTCTTCAATAGAGATGATTCAATTAGCCCAGTGTATCACAATGAACAGGCCTTTACACAGAGACCCTTCTTCAGAATGAGCAGAAGTTTTGTTGAGAGATAGTAGTGGAAACAACCTCAGTATTAATCAAAAATGCTCAAAATCTTGGGAACTCTCATCCAAGTAAACAAATGCAAACTGGAGTCCATGACTACCCTAGCTGTCATACATCACATGGCAAAGCAATGTTTGTTGAGATAGGATCTGTCATTCTATAACTGGGTATAAGGTTCCCGCAAAGGTCAAAAATGAAGAAAAATGTTGAAATCTCATGGGAAAGTACTGCTGCATCAACCACTGTTTCATAAAGGATCCAAGTATCAGAGAACAAGGAAAAATAGTTTTGTTGGAAATACATTCTACAAAAAAAATAATGTCTGAGACCAATAAAACGAATTCAGAACAAATGGAAACAAGAACATAGTGTTCAGAGAGGAAATACAGGATGATAGTGGTTTCAAAACCAGAACAATTTCTCGAGTGAATAAGGCTGGATTCCTATATTCTCTCACAGGAACTGATGGCAAAGGGAAATGTATTTTATTACCACATGGTGTAGATGTCATTTAAAGGCTCACTACAGAAACACACAATATCTGAAACTTCAATGCCTGTGCAAACTGAGAAGCTATTCATTGTTGGTAGCTATTGGACTTTGTTTTTTAAAAAACGTGGAGTTTGACTCTCCTGAAAAAATACCCTTCAATTTATGACATGCTGTATCAATTCCCATAATATAGACACATCTGCTATGACTCTTCTATCTCACATCAAAACATTATCAGAGTGATACAGAGTGAGGTGCCTCTGACAGGAGATCAATTGCACAGATAACTAAATGAAAACAAAGTTTTCCCAATACAAATAGCTGAACATTTATGACTTTTATGACCTTTATGTAGAATGTACAATCTTGTCTTTTGCTTAGTTCTTACCATGATCAGCTAAAAGATGAGGAAAAAACCTGCTAGGGAGTGATGTTTGAATAGGCGCCTAGGCTGAAGGTGGAAATGCTGTTAGAAGAGTGCAAACTCTATGTGGACTTTCAATTAACCCAAGTAGAACCGGTTCAGTCAGAAGTAAAAACTAATCAATGTACAATGATTGTAAAACATGCACAGCACCACAGGTTCAAAAGCTGAATCGCAAATTCTTGAGAGATATTAAGTCTGCAGAGAAAGATACGTGCCTGGCTGAGGGAGATGAGGGGGCTGAAAGTGAAGGGACCACTGTTGATTTTACGTGAACCTCATCGCTGAAAGAAACATGCACTGAAGTACTGAGAGTGACATAAAATCATTATACTGAACTTTATCAAGTGACAGAAACTCTCCCCGTAGTTCCAGCAACACAAATGAAAGCTGATATCAGAGCTGTGATTTGCTGCTTCATTGCAGAGCTCCAGCATGACAAGAAGTGTTAGGAATTGTGACTTAGTTCAGTCAAATAAGTTGCTAGACATAAAATTTTGCATAGCAACAGAAACATTTTGGAAACATTTAAATAAAGTAAGAAATGTAAAATTTAAAGAGCTGAAATCTGAAAACCAGAAACAATCAAAAAAGAATGTGATCTTAGTGGTTTTTAACCAATAATGTCATGTCTGTGTAGGGTGGAAAGTCAGGTGGGAGATCCTGAACTGAGTAATCTGAGTAAATAAATAATGAAAAAAACCAAACTCAAATGGTCCAAAATAAATCTAAAATCAATTTGTTGTGTACCACAGGAAGTATTTTTAAGCTAAGCAGATATATGTTACAGAAGAATAAGACATCATCTTTTGAAAGTTAAAGAGGTGAAGGAAATAAAACCTTATGTTGAAACACAAATTTGGGTAGTAACCGGCAAACTTCTTAAGTTATTCTTTTTTTTCTCCTTCAATTCCATAACCCCACAATTGCCTCTCCCACTTAAGTCGATGACAGCTTGACTTTGCAATGATAATTTTTTTTGAAAAAACTTTCAAAGCTTCAAAACTTTCAAGCTTTTCTGACATACAAATGAATTCCTTCTTTCTCGTCCCAAATTAAATAGGTCACAATGACCTATTTAAAAGAAAATATTTCCTACCATTTTGTTCTGTTTGTCACATATGTCCCTCCCAACAGCACCTCTCCCTGGTCTCAGGAAGATGACCAAATGGGCTAAGGGTCACCGGAGCAACAAAATTCTTGGGAGAAGTCTGCACAGCAACAAGCTGGACATCTTACTATCTAGATCCTGCCCTGGTTTCTCCTCCTTTTGTCCATCTGTGAAATTCCATTTCATAAAGTTCCCTAGGAGGAGATTTAAAATAACCTACTCACAATAGAAACCATTTGTTTGCCTTTTATGTGTGCTGCAGAGAAGAACTGTTCCATTACTTTGTATATTAAGCAGCTGGGTTCATCCTACTCACTGATGGTCAAATTAGATATCATAAGCCTATAAAATGGGCAAGCTGAAGAATAAAGAATGCTGTTAAAAAGTTTTTATATATATTTAATTTCTATGTCTTGCTAATGCAGGCATAGAAAACAGCTCTTTAACTGTTTATTTCAAAGTAAATTATAGGAAACTATTATGAAATAGCAACAAAGACACACTGTAATTTTTCCTCAATATCAAACCCATTCAATAAGAAATTGGGTTTGTGCTGTGGGAAACAAAAGCCTATGGAAGCAACATAAATGCATAGAAGCACCGATAAGATGGCATTAAGCTTTTTTCATTGGAATAAACTGAGAAAAACACAAACAGTGCTCTTAGAGTCATGGATAAAAACATTTCCCAGAAATCACTATTATATCCTGACCTTCCACTAGGACAAGACAGCATGTGATTCTGTGCTGAAGGGACCATATAATGATCAGATGAAGCAAAACAGGAAGTTTAGGCTTTCTGAAAAGAGAGATGCAAGTACCCAGGATTCATAGAATCATAAAATGGCCTGGGTTGGAAGGAACCCTAAAGATCATTTAGTTTCCAATCCCCCTACCAAAGTTAGGGACACCTTCCACTAGAACACATTGCTTAGGGCCTCATCTAACCTAGTCTTGAACAATTCCAGGGATGGTGCATTCACAACTTCTCTGGGCATCCTTTTCCAGTGCGTCATCACCCCCATAGTAAAGACTTTCTTTCTAATATCTAGTCTAAACCTACTCTCTTTGAAACCATTCCACCCTGTACTGTCATTGCATGCTCTTGTAAATAGTCTTTGTCCATCTTTCTTATAGGTTCCCTTCAGGTACAGGAAGGCTGCAGTGAGGTCATCCTGAAGCCTTCTCCTTTCCAGCCTGAACAAACTCAGTACTCTCAGCCTTTCCTCACCATCCCCCTACATTCAAAAGCCCATCTAGGTTGCATACAGAAAGTACCTGGTGGTGCATGTGGGCAGCCAGTCTGACCTGCTGGCTCTTGCAAGGTTGCAAGCAGCACGTTGCATGAGAGGAAACCCAAAACCTTAGTTACTTGTCTGCAATGGTCTGTAAGAAGCATGTGATTTTGGCATTTATATTGATTTCAAAGCTGTTTCCCAATTTACTTTATTTTCTCTTTAAATTAAAAAAGAAAACCTCTAAAAATAAATGTTTTGCAAATACCTTTTGTTTTGAGCTCTCATTACAACAAAAAAACGTAAGTAATTTTTTCTGTAAAACCTAGAGAAAAAGATTTCTGTACTCATTTTTTAGTTGGTAATGCCAAGCTGAGGTTATGAATATAGGGTTTACTCTGAGAAAATGCAGTAGCAGATTGAAGCAAATGGAGCAAAAGAGACATAAAAGCAGTTCAAACCACTGAAGCCTATGCTAAACAGGTAGTCCCATGCTTTTACAAATAGTGCATACCTAGTCAAGCATGTTAATTAAACTGATTAACTTCTCATGAAACACATACATATAATTTTTCCGTGTTAAGAATTTTTCTTTAAATAACATATTAAAATTAATGTTACTTTGAACTATTTATTTGTCAAAATCTAGCATTCTTTTACACTGGAATACTTACAGAATTTATAGTAGGTTAGAGTGTTTTGCTGTCTCTGGCTAGAGTCCATACATTCTGAACAACTTCAGTGATCCTTCCTATATGCACTTCCCAACAGCAGACTTCATGAATCTAAACATGTATTTTTGTGGAAAAACAGGTGTTTTAATGTGTACACGACAATTGCTATAATTCTAACTGACAGACACAAAAAGTGATTCCAGGAAATTTTTGGTTTTAATTTACGTTTCTTTTTCTGCACACAGTCTTGTGAAACCTGATAATATCATAGAATTTGGTCACATTATTTGAAATGATGTTGCAGCAAGATATTAGCATGAAATTTTGCCTGTAGGTTTACAGTACATGCAGCAATCACAAAAACATGTCTTATTTTCTGATGGATTTTGCAATCTCTCAGACTGCATGGACTTTCATAAGAAAGTCTGATTAATATTTCAAATGTACTTGTATGAAGACACCAGTTTCTTATCTATGTTTAAGAAGCTATGTGATGTCTCTACATCCATATTTTCATTCTTTAATCTATCATGTTCCTGTCAGGGAGACTTTCCATCCTATTTAATCGGATAAATAGAATAGATACCTAAAAAGATATTAATAATAGGGCAAGACTAGTCTTTGGATATCCACCAAAGTCTGACTGTGGATTTAGCTACTAGGCAAAGATGAAGATGAAAGAAAAATTGTAGTTTACCTGTCTTCTGAGGATAAGCCATGTGTATCAACAAATGTGCCACTTCAAGACCCCTAAAAAGCTCAGCCAGCTAGGATGTATACACAGATGTATGCTGTGGAGAGCCAAGAGCCACAAGAAAACAGCATGCAACTCACTAGAGTCAATTTAACACATTCAAGGACAGCCAGAGGTCACAGTCACTGGAACATGCTGCTGCATTGTTGGTTCCCACTTTGTCCTTTATGAGCATCTACAGGCGAAATCACACTCTACACTTCACAGGGTCTGACAAAAGAAAACTTAATGGTACATCTCATGGTGAGGAGAGCTCTGCAGGTAGGCAAGGCCGAGACAAGCAGGGCACTGGAATCACAAGCACAGTCCAGAGCAGTGATTTGCAGTCAGCAGGCACACAGCCGCCCTTGGGGTCAGGATGGAGGGTCAGAGCAGCATTGCCCCAGAACAGCACATAGTGACAAGTGAGAGAAAAACTGGCTAGAATGGGAGATTTTAAAGCAGCAGATCTGCAGTTTCATCTACCAGAAAAAATTAGTCAAAAGGACGCAATGTGCTCAGAGGTATAATAGAGGGGAAGTGGAAGATCTAAAGGGAGGAGGGATTTTTGTCTTCTTTTTTGTTGCATCCAGGACCAGCCAAACAACAGGCCTCATTCGGAAAAGGCAACAGAAAATAGCTTAATAATAATATCTCCTTTTTTGCATTACAGACTATCTCAGGGTGTCATTCACTGTGAAATACATCATCCTCTCATTATACCAAGTAATTCAGACAAATCACCATTCTGTGTCACATCTACTTTTGCCTAGGACCCATAGTTCAACCACAAGTCAATCGTACCAGAATATCTCTTCAACACCTTGCATTTTAACGATTCCAGCTATCAACTCAGAAGCATTATCAAGTTAGGGAGAGACAGTGACAAGAAGTATTAATGCTATAGTAAGTATTTACTCCTACAGGTTTAATCCTTTGTGCATTATTTTCAGTTTTACCTTGGCTGTGAAGTGTCATCACCTCACCTTGGTTATTTCTGGGTTTAGTTTTCATAGTTACCACCCTAGACGTGTTTCTGGTACTGGATTGGGCTGAAAAAGGGAGGGACAAAATCGACCATTTTGTCCAAGAGTGCCTGGATAGAAAAGATACATTGGAGATCCAACAGTGAGATGATTTAAGAAAAAATGTATGGTTCCCTAATATTTTTTCTAATTGGCCTTCCTGGTGGCTCTATTATGCAGAAGCTCTACCTTGCAGTAAATCTCAGTGGACCAGACAAACCTTGAGCATCTTGATACATCTCATCACTTCTCCTGTGCACTGCTTGATAGCTATGTTGGAAATCTAAAAGCCCCTTTATCAGCCCCTCAAGAACAGTACTGTCTTTTGAAAATACTCAAAGAAATGGTCTGGGTCCATTACTATCCACCTTTTTAGCAGCAGAAACAAAAAAGTGCTCAGGACAGAATCACGGCCATGATCTGTTGAAAAATTAGAGACAAAAATTATCCCCAAACTGATTTCTGAATCTACAGCTACAATACAGTTTACTATAATGTGCAGGATATTGGCCATTAATCATAAAGGTTGGACTCCATGATCTTGAAGGTCTTTTCCAACCTTAATTATTCTTTGATTCTGTGATAACGACTTTACAGATCAGATTGAGTCTTATGCATGCTTCCCTTCTAAATGAGAGAGGAGCTCTGTTGCTCTGCAAAGATGTTTCATTCTCCCATTGCAATTTTGCGCCTCAGTTCGCAGGAAAAAACTGGTACATTCGGAAACAGAATATAAAAAATACTCCTGGGAACCAGGAACCACCACGCTATACCTCTTTTTGGCTTTTTTTTTTTTTAATTCTCGAGCCCTTACACATTCTTACCCACATTCATGTAAGTGCACAAGTTTTTTAGAAAAAAAGACTGAAAAAACCCCCAGTAAGCGTTATATTAGTATAAAGACCGTTTACACATCAGCAGCTGCTCCAGTAATGATGACCCACATAGTGACAGAAAGAGAGAAACACCAAACATGTTGCTCTGATACAAGGAAGGAGCATGCCAGTGAAAAAACAAAAGCCTGGATTACTACTGACAGAATAAAACCCTAGCAAGGGAGACAGGAATAGCCCTGGAAGCCCTGGGACAAAAAAAAAAAAAGCCATCTCACCCCACTAACCCCACTTCCCAGAAAGTGTCTGTCTGGAAGAGATGGTACAGAAGAGGCAGTGATTGCATTAGCAATGAAGGAGAAGAAAACAGAAGATTTTGGCGAGGAGCAAAAGATAAGAGTATCGCTCAGGGAAGCTTCTGTGGTTGGGGAAGACCTAGTGTGGGAAATAGTTATTTCTCGTGAATAGTGCTGTGTTTGTTCTCTCAGTCTGTAGAGAAGTAACTCCCCTGCTCCAAGGAGAGGTAAGATTCTCACAGACATGTCTAGGGGCCCTTGGTGGGCCAGTCAGGTGGGCCATAAAACACAGGGGAGAATACAGCCTTGGAAAGTTATGTGCATCTGAAAGGCATTATAAAAACACAGAAAAGGGGTTTCCTGCTTTGCTTTTTCTGCCTGCTGCATGAGTGTTCAGTGATCTATTGCAGTATATTAAGGTCTCTGCTATGAAAATAAACCTTTCCTTAAAACCTTAGCCATAGCTTGGTGCCTGGGGTTGCCTGTGTGCATATCAATTCTCACAAGCAAGCAGATACATGAGTGGAGCTGTTAAAAGTTTTAACATAATAGTCACTTCTCATGTAAGTTGAAGAGAGACTTGCACCGTGGTGTAAGAAGTACCATAAATGAGCAAAAAATGAAAAGCTGCAGCACTTCAGAAAAGCAGGAAGCATGAGCACAATAAAGTATCAACATGGAAACTGAAAGCAAAGCTCCAATTAACATCTTTTCTGTCCCCACTCTCAATGAAATATGCTATTTTGGAAGTCCAGGAACTACACGTATAGTTCAATATAACGATTTCAAGTAAAAGAGAGCTGAAAAACCCACACCAGAAATACAGACAGAAAGAGATATTTATTCAGGGTGCTCATGATGCCTATCTGTCTCCATAAAGTGAGCTCAGCCTTTGTCTTCAGAGCCTCTCCACAGCCATTTGACCCTCTTCTTGCTTCCCTCTAGTCTGTATTGTTAGCATTTCCGACCTACTCATGTTCAAAAAAACCCCTGTCTTGCCATGGCTTCTGGGTGTTTTTCCTGCTATCTGGTCAGTGGGAAATGTAGCTTCACTAATTTATATATCTCATTTCATGAGTGTAGAGGCAAACAGGAAAATTAAATTATCTTCATCTTTCCATTTAAGTACTTAGTTTAAGGATTACTCTTAATCTTTCACTGAAAGATGTTGTAGGGTCTAAAACATCCTCTGAAATTGCTGTCTCCTACACTGAATGTATCCTTACTTCAGGTTGTTGAAGCAAGACTTATTGCCCCCAAAAGTCCTGGTCACAGCTGGAGAACAGACTTCTGAGGAAACTCATACCTGTCTCAGGGGGTCTCAGAGCAAATACTTTTTGATACCTCCGTGCCTGTAGAGGTGCCAGGGCAAAACTTCTCCCATTGGATCTGATTATAGCTATCAACCTGCTACTGTATTTTGTGCCAAATTTTGTTTGCAGAATGCAGAGATACTCTACTATTTGACTATCATGCTTTGCTGCTCCCCTTTTCATTATCTTTTCCTCTCTGGTCAAAACCATGAGTGTGAACTACATAATATCTGTCTAGAAAATAGTGTTATTACTTTTCTACCAGTTAATAATTAATCTCAGCTCCCTCTTTGGTGTTTAGCCAAATTCTATACAAAACTAATTCAATGGTCAGAAATTATACAGATATTCTGGTTTGCTGTTTTGCACTTGTTTTTGGGGGGCCATTAGCCCATTTAGTGACACAGACTTTATTGTCAAATCACAAAGATGTTCAGAAAGACAACACAGAATTATAGACAGTTTGGGTTGGAAAAGACCCCTATGATCATTGAGTCCAGCTGTTAACCTAACATTGCCAAATCCACGTCTAAACCATGTCCATAACAGTCACATCTGCCCATCTTTGAAATGTCTCCAGAGCCAGTGACTCCACCATTTCCCTGGGCAGCCTGTTCAAATGCTTGACAACCTTTATCATGAAGGAATTACTCCTAATATATAGTCTAAATCTCCCCTGGTGCAACTAGGGGACACTTGCTCTCCTGCTATTGCTTGCTACTTGAGAGAAGAGACTAACTCTCACCTCGCTACAACATCCTTTCAGGTAGTTGTAGAGAGTGGTAAGGTCTCCCCTGAGCCTCCTTGATCTCCAGACTGATCAACCCCAGCTCTCTCGACTGCTCCTCATCAGGGTTGTGCTCCAGAACCTTCAGCAACCCTGTTGTCTTTCTCTGGATGTGCCCCAGCACCTCAACATCTGTCTCATAGTGAGGAGCCCAAAACTGAACACAGAATTGGAGGTGCGGCCTCACCACTGCTGAGTACAGGAGGACAATCACTGCCCTGGTTCTGCTGGCCACACTATTTCCAATACAATCAGACTTACTTTCTGGTTCAACTGACCAAAAAAACCAAAACACAGAGTCATTTCACTCCCACTCATAACTGGTGGGAAACTTTGCTGTGTACAGAGTTTGCATTGCGATTCTTCTGCTCCTCCACCCCGTATGGAATAGTCTCAATTAAAGACTACTCATTTGAAAGCTCATGAAGCTCAAGCTGTGCTCACCAGATATTTAAATTCCTTGACTTTCAAACTTCAGCAGGCCCTTAAGGAATCAACATAGTAGAGGTCTATATACTACTTTCTTTCAGGTACCTGGCCTCTAACACAAAATCCTGACCCCAGAAGTCACGTTCTTTAGCTCCATACACAGTTCACTGGGAAACACAGGCCATGTGGAAAAAAAACACCCCAAATATCCTTCAGGTGGAGCAGAGCAGCATGTAGACTTCCATATAGACAAAGCAGTAAGTATATCTGAATTGTTGCTTCTTCACTAGACCCTCTGACAAATTATATAATTTTTATTTTGTCATACAGCCAGAGGCCCCAGCTTGGGCTGACTTTTTTTTTTTTAGAGCAGAGTTGCATTTCAGATAACCAATTCTGAATTCAGATAAACAGTGAGCATGGAGGCACATGGCTTGTGCCCACTTGCCAGTGACACCTGTCGTGAACGTCTCAGCTTTTGGGCAAATTGACTCTAGAGGAAGCTGGAGACTAGGTAGTGAAGTCAGACTGGCATTTCTAGATTACATCTGCAATGATTTATCTGAAAATGGGATCAACTGCCCTTCAGAAGCACCTTTCTCTGTTCTGTTTAAAGAGGGAATAGCAGATGAGTAATTTAGTGTACAGATCTAACTTTAAGAAGTCTGAAATTAGGACAACTAAATCTCCATTGCTAGTCACTAGCTTTGTAAACTGTGCCACTGTCCTCTGGTTTACTTTTCCATGGTAAAAGAATTTTACAAATAGCCAAGCAGACACCCAAAATAGGAGTAGACCAAGGTGTTGATAACACACCAGTGTTTTGGCTACTGCTGAGCACCACTGGCACAGCATCAGCGCCGTCTCTCCTGTAGGCTGGAGACCAGTAGGCCAGGGGTGGGCAAGATCTCAGGAGAGGACACAGTTAGGGCACTTGACCCAAACGGGCCAGAGGGATATTCCATACCATATGATACCTGCTCAGATATAAAAGCTAAGAGAAAGGAGGAAGGGAGAGGCATATTCCTTATTATGACATCTGTTTTCTGGAGCAATCGCTTAATGCACTGAAACCCGTTTCCTGGGATGTGGCTAGATACTGCCTGCTGATGGGAAGTAGAGAATAAATCTTCTGTTTTCCTTCGCTTCCACACATGGCCTTTGCCTTTGCTTTACTAAACTGATTTCAACTTGACCAGTGAGTTCTTTTCCATCTTATTATCTGCCCTCTCTGTCCTAATGAGGAGGTGAGTGATCGGATCAGCTTCTTGGGCATGTGATGTTGAGCCAGGGGTAACCCACCACAGTCCTTTTTGGTGCCCAAGTGCAGCAAGATAAGGATGGTAACTGGGAGACCTGACAGGCAAAACACAGACTGAACCCTGCTAGAGAGAAAAGAGCAGAATGATTGCGGAGAATTTGTGTTGCTGTAATTATGGTGAAGGAGTGAGGGCTAGATTGTGTGTAAAGTGTTCACATTTCCTTGCTGTTGTGATGATACTATTTTCATTTTGATATGGGGAATTCTTTTTGTTGATGTGAATGAAGCTTGTGAATATTATATGACAGATGTGGATTCTAATGATAATTTTTAAATATGAGATTCACAGAGGGGGAGGGTGGAATTCACTTTGTGTGTGAAGGTTTTGGTAGCAGGGGGGCTACAGGTGTGGGTTTTATGAATACCTGCCAGACGCTTCCCCGTGTCTGATTGAGCCCATGCCAGCTGGCTCCAAGGCAAACCTGTCTGGCCAAGGACAGGCCCATCAGTGAAGGTGGTAGTGCCTCTGGGACAATGTAATTAAGAAGGAGAAAAAACTCCTGTGCAGCACAAGGCAGAGAGGGACATGAGAATATGGGAGAGAAATACAGACACCCAGGTCAGTGCAGAGGGAGGGGTAGGAGGTGCTCCAGGTGCCAGAGCAGAGTCCCCTGCGGCCCATGGTGAAGACCATGGTGAGGCAGGCTCTTTCTCTGCAGCCCATGGAAGTTCATGGTGGATCAGACATTCACTGCAGCCTCTGGAGGACCCCACGCTGAATTAGGGGAATAGTGTGAGAAGTCCTCCCTCCATGAGGAGGATGGAGCAGTAGAGACAACGTGTAATGAACTGACCTCAACCCCCACGCCCTGACTGCCTGCACCACCATGGTGGAGGAGGTAGAGAAATTGTGAGTAAAGTTAAGACTGGGAAAAAAGAAGAGGTGTGAAGAAGGTGTTTTTAAGATTTGGCATAATTTCTCATTATTTGATTGGTAACAAATTAAACTAATTTCCCCAAGTCAAGTCTGTTTTGCCCATGATGGCATTTGGTGAGTGATCTCTCCCTATACTTACCTTAACCAAGAAGACTTCCATTATATTTTCTCTTCCCTGTCCAGCTGAGGAGGGGAGGGATGGAGTGGCTTTGGCGGGCACCTAATAACCAGTCATGGTAAACTCACCACAATATTAATTTCCAATAATCTTTTGATCTTTAAAATGCTTTTCCAATAATATTCAGCAGCTGATTCACAGTTTTTATTTCAAACATCTCTTCCTCTCCCAGCCCCTCCAGCCAGACCTCTGCTTTGCACCTTAGTCATCAAATTGCAATTCACTTTGCTGCATGCTGCATGTTTCTCTTAGAGTAAAAATTCCCCTTAGAGTATAAAGCAGTCCTTTTTCCTATGTGGGGAAGCTTTAGAGAGCATGCATGAAACTTAGAGCAGCTGTCCTGTCAGACAGTCTGTAGATCTGAGAACCAGTAGCAAGACTCACTTGAAAGATAACTTACAAAGACTTTTGGAAGTCACAGACAGGAAAAGTTTGATCAGAGAGGAGGATCAAGATAATAATAGATAGGATGAGCTCTGGGTAGAAGGATTTGATGAGACTGTCAGGCAAAAAAGCAAAGACAAAAATAAGAACACTAAAAGGGCTCTTCAATGAAATTCTGAATTTGGATTAGGAAGACTAAAACTTCTGCAATGTATGATCACCCAAAAGCGCTTCAAATGTCATTACTCCACCTTGATTCTTCCTTTGTGCAAGCAATGTGAACAATATCTAGTTCTTATGTTTGTAAATTTTGTTTCAGATATTGCCAAACATCCACAGTAAGTTAGTGAACCTGTAGCAAGCTGAAAAAAAAAAATAATTAACATCCAAACCAAACAGGTCTCACACATCCAAATTGCATGTAGACAGAGTTTGATACCTAGTCCTGAGCTCTAGTAACACACCTGAGCTTTCCTACCTGAGAGTGACACAAAAGAATTACTCTTGTCATAAGAATGAATTAATTTTTGGGACTGTATTTCACTTACCTAGGGCTATATCCATTTTCAAGGCACAATTTGAAGATTTTGACTCCTTATTTTCATTTTGATTTAAAGATTTCAGATTGTTCAGTTTGTAATAAGCTACACTCATCTTTAATTAGCTAGGAAAGCCAAGATAGTTCAGTCAATGGGAAAATAAAAAGCAGAGACGCCTTTCTCTTGCAGTACACTTCAGTGACACCTTACACACATTATTAATTCTTGTACATACTCACAAATTATCTGTTTCCAATGAATTTATGGTTTTGGTACTTACACATTAGCAACAACATGAAAAATGCCTTAAATGACTATTACATTTCACTGTGAAGCTTTTTTCCAGTCTAAGAAACTTTTTAATATTTCCTTTATTTACATATTGTCATAGTAATAAACAATGTTAGTATAGGGAACCTAATGAATTGCATTTATTTTCCCTAAGTATTGATTTTCTGTTATCTACAGAATATTAGAAGTAAAAAAAAAGCAACTTTTTTTTTTTTTTTCCATACAGAGATACTGATACAAATTAAACCTAGTAAAGCAGGAATTTTACCCATTTGTGAGATATCCAGACTTTTTTAGAAGTGGTTCTAAATTATATAGCAAGGTCATGTAACACAGGATTCCATTGACAGAAAATGCATTCAAAATTTAACCATTCACCTTTTTGAAATAAGAATATTATTGAAACTATGTGAAAGGACATTCCAGCAGGCCAAAGAGGACTTGCATTTGAGATAATCCATATTCACTGGTGCTGAATGAAGAATCAGCTTTAGACTGCGAAACAATGTGTAATGTTTTGTTTTCTAATCTTACAGGAAACTCTGCTTTGAAAAGCATGCCTTCTTCTTCTTTTCTGGTAAGCACTGAAAATCCTTTTCCCAGAAACTTCAGATAAACCTTAGATGACATGAGGCAGTGAAAGCAGAACAACATTAATGTACTTCTAGAATTTGACAGAAAAAAAAAATTATTTTTTACCTACATCCCAAGAATTCATCAAAAAGCTAGCTATAACAGAGAGATTTTTTTCCCCCCACACTTGGGTTTATGCAGTTGAAAGCAGACTGTGGTGGGCAACATTGTATGAAGTGCTAGCCAGAGCTTTGAAGTGATGCCATCTGCACCTTTCTTTACAAGAAGCTCCTGGAAAAAGCTTTCAGTCTCTGAAGATAGTGTTCTTTGTCACACTTTCACACAATGAATTTTTGGCAGAGAAAATGTAGAGCTCTGCTGCACAAGATGCATTAAATAAAGGGAAAGAACTGGCATCAAAGTACCTCCTGCTTTTCCCCCTACTAACTCTCACCAGCACCTTTCTGTACATTCCTGAGCTGCAACACTGTTCCCTCTGCACCTTTAAAAAAAGTGAATCAACCTTCCTCCCCCCACCAATCAAAAACCCACCCCTCTCTCCATCACACCTGAGCTGCAACAAATCCCTTCTCCTCCCATAGCATTTCCAGGCTTTGTGTTCCCCTAGCTGCAGTGTTTCCCTTCTGCCCGCCCAACCATGCTTTCCAGCTAAGCATGCTCAGCTCCTCCCAGGTAAGGAAACCTCTGATGGGATACACGGAAATGTGGGAGAAAATTTTAGAGGAAGAATTATTGAGGAAAGGGCAATATACAGTCCAAATTATTGGGGAAGAATAAATCATGTGAAGAAATAAGATAGAGCAAAGTTAAGGCAGAGCTTTCTGAGGTGTGTTTAGAATCTGATTTTTATGATCATGTGGAAACTTAAGCAAACAGACCCTAGATCCTTGGGTTATTTCAAGTGGTCACTCTGACATTAACAAGAAAACAAAACAAGATGTCTCTAAAGAATATTGCAGTTCAGATAAAAACCTTGGTATAAAGGTTATTTTCATTTCATAATGCATTTTCTTCTGTATTCACAGTAACTATATGTGATCAACAGTAGCATTTAAATGTCAGAGGTGAAACTCAGACTTCACCAAAGTCAGCTCAGGTTTCCTAACCTCTTCAGAGGGACCAGAACTGCAAAGAGTTTCACAAGGATCTTTAAAATATCTAAATATATGTTATTCCTCCTTCTACTGCTCCTCTACCAGTATTACATAAATGTTCCTCAAAAACTGAAGACAAGCAGAGCGCAATATTCCTTCTTATCAGTTTCCACAATGCATTGGGATGAAAATGTGAAGCATTCTGATTTTTACCATTTAAAAAAAGAAGTCTTCTTAGGGTTTTCCTGCCTTAATCACTCCCACCCCAAAATCCTCAGAGATTCCTGAAAGACAGAGAGGGAGATAAGTTTAAGAGAAATTATTTTAATTTCTTGGGAAATTATTGTAATAACATATCACATATCAAAGAACTTCAGCTCCCACTGTTTCAGTAGTAATAAAAACTGTTTTATATGTATATAGAACCTTTCATCAAATTATGTAGGTATTGCTTAGTCTAGAAATAGCCTTTGAGATGGTGTTTGTCTACCACACTTTTGTAAAGCACTTAGTTCAGTGAGATCCAAGATGGTTGCAGGACTTAGGAGCTAATTTAACAAATATTTCCTCTTTAAATGAAATCAAATAAATAAAACTCTCAATAGACAAGCAGAGCAGTTAATCTCTTTTAAATTTTGTTTCACAGACAAGAAAACAGGACATAAGGAGTGTTAAATCACTTGAAAGAGGCCATTATGAATCTGTGGGATCATTTAATGAATATACTGTATCACTAGGAAAGATTTGCAGAGCTCTCACTCCCTTGGGGCTGGGCAGGAAGGGAAAGTTTGTATTAAGCCAAAATAAACTCAGGTCTGCTTAAAAATTGACAAAGACTTCACTATCTCAAAATGGATGTCACAGATCTAAATTGATGATGCTATTGGGATAATCCATGACTCATGCACTATACTGAAAATAATGTAGTGCAGACTTGTTCTAGTCAACAATACAATTCTATAGGGCTGTTGTAGCAAGAGTTCTAAATTACACTGATTTTTGTGGCCAAAAAATCTAAGAAATAAACGAAATGCTTCAGAGCTGAAGTGTATTTCTTACTTATGCACTTCTGGATCTACTAATATTCTTCTGGTTAGCACCTGGGAGTATGTTGGGCACACTAAAATACAGGCAAGGTCCCTGCCCTGAGATGCTGCAGATACGGTAACAAAGAAAACATGCTAATGACAGCTGAGTAAATTAACCAGTAAAAGCAGTGCAAATGACACCCTAAAAAAATGGGTAGCACTTACTGAATCTAATGGCATTGTAGTCTTTCTTTTAAAATTAGTTTTGAGTAGATTTCAGTGAAGTACGTTTTTTCATGTAATTAGAAGCCAGGTTCTCATTAGAAGGAACCATTAAACTATCTGTAGCTAGAAAAGTGTCTGCTTTTCTACTTATTTCTAATGTTCCATTGGTCTGCACCAGTTAAATATTGGTACTTTTGTAAGGAGAAACTCTAATTCCTCTAAATTGAATCTGTTTCTAGTACAAGAGATTACAGTCATGTTCCTCACACTGGCTTAATTTCAACATATTTATATATCAGCCCTTTCAGAAGTTGAAATTCTTACTACTTTCAGGCAATTTAGTCTTAGAATTCACTTTGGAACTAAATTTTCTGTGTTTCCTATTATAAAGCAACAATAAATGGAAGCTCAGAAGCTCATATTATGTTATTTGGACTGGTAATGTCAAAGCATTATGTGACCTTTGAGCACAATAATAGCCTGGAAGCACTGCTGAAAAGTCCCTCAGGAGCTGATAAACCTACCAAATTTCAGAGACAAATGCTCTGTGTATTGTACTTCATAGGATAAAAAGCTATGAAAATCATTCATCAGCTAAGTCACGAAACTGTAATTCCTTTTGGTCATTTAGAGATCCCAGCTAAGACTGTCAAAAGGAGCATATTTTTCAGAGGTACTGCCCAGGATTACTATAAAACCAGCCTATTCCTCTGGCTATGCAAGGGCCACGGGGAAAAAAAAAAAATTGTCATGCATTTCCTTTCTTAAACTGATTTTAAAAATCAGTTTCTTTGCTATAAAATGCTGCTGGTTCTCGTTATTTCATTTGAATTGCAGAGGTGTAATTGAAAAAGGAATTAACCCTTGACCTAAAGTGAAAACTCAATAAACTAATACTGTGTCTGTGGCATATAAAAGAGTATCTCCAGCTGCATCTATCACCAAGGGTTATGCTTTACATATTTTTTATTGTGAATCAGGATATGCAGCAAGAGAACAATCTTTGCAGCGCTTGCACCTCCTGAAGAGTGGCCACCTTTCCTTTTCTGACAGATGTGGAGTTTGAAGAGGGCAATGCAAGCTGAGTGATGGAAGAGTCTGGAGATGCCACCCAACAAACTAAGCATCTGAGCCAAAAGTTACACTCTCTTTCTAATGAGTTCTTTCAGAAGTGCATCCGTTTAGTATGACCAGAGTGAAATTCTTCGCCTAGAACAGAACACAGGAATGCTTTCTTTCCTCTGACATACCACCATTCAGCAATTAAAATGCTGAAACTGCATGCCAAAAATCTGCCATATCAATGCACATATGATAGACATGATTAATTTTGTTTGGGTTTTTGTGTTGTTTCTTTTTTTTTCTTTAATATGTTTTATGTGTTAGTGTGTTAGATGGAGGGATTTGTAAGTTACAAAGCTTTGTAGTTCTGAGGTCAGAGCTGCTTCTGTTCCTGTTTGTCAGGCGCTGAACTTGCTTCCCTGAACACTCTTCATTAACCAGAGCACTTTACATTCAACTATCCTGAGGGTGCATCATATGCTGCAATTAACATCTAACATTTCAACACTTGGCATTTCTAAATTACTTCTTATCCCTGAAGCTGCTGTTACTCACATTACTGTTCCAGGACACCAATTTCGAACAACTGAGAGTAAAACTTGATAAATTAATTATAAGGTAAGATTTGTCAGGTACAAAGATTTTCTACTCAATATTTTGAGTCTCAAGGTAGAGTCACCTGGTCTACAAAAATGCTTTCCTCTCAGATCTTTTTGCTTTTCTAATTAGAATATTCGAGGATATTTAAAGCCTTTTAAGAATCTCAGCTAACAAAAGGGAAAAGATATTCCAAAAAAATTGCATTTTGCAGTCCCAGCATCTAATATGGAAAAAAGAGTTTGTCTTTTTTGTACGTTTTGAAAGTGTGCCAAGTATTACCTCCTTGTGTGCCCTTCAAGCATTAAATGAGAGAATGGGCTCTCCACAAAATTGTGTTGCAGGCTGAATTTGGAGCCATGTGGTCACGTAGCAGTTCACTCAGATTACATCAACTGGCTTCCCTTGATCAACTAGGTGGGTTACCATGTCATAGAAGGAAATCAGGTTTGACAAGCAGGACTTCCATCTGTGCTGGCTGTGACCGATGACAGCATTGTCTTTCAGGTGTTTTTCAATATCTCCCAGAATAATCTTCTACATAGCTTTACCAGGCACTGAAGTGAGACTGACAGGCCTGTAGTTTCCAGGGCCCTAAAGCATCATGAACATTTTATTTCTATGCAGACAATCACAACATTTCTTTCAGAGCTAAAATAGTTGATATCAAAAGACTCTTGAAAGTTGGGAGTTGATCAAATGGTTTGCTGTTTATAATTCTGTGTTTGATAACTAAGGCACTGCATGTGGCAGAGGTAGGTGACTGAGGCTTCACAAAGTGACCACAATATTTGAATACTCAAAGGATTTTTGGGTATTCAGAATGTTTGTATACTCAAAGGATCCTAACTTTGCAGCATCCAAAGTTCTCTCTGGCTGGTATTCAAAAGTAGGTAAAACCTTCCAAAATATTAGGTAAAATTTGGCTAAAAATATATGTATCATATGGTGTGCACAAGGTGTATAAAGTTCCATACTCCATTTCAGCGCAGATATCTTGGTACTGACAAAGCTCTTACTGGCACAGTAGCTCTGAAGTTGAGAAAAGAATATATTTGAAACAGGGGCCATAACAAGGCCTGTAAGGGCATGAAACCTTCTCTAGAAAATAACCTGAACTAACATCAAACTAGTTTACTCATATTTTATCTCTAAGTTTTTACCAGCGACCCATTCTGCTGAGCCAGACAAGTGCCATCTTCTGCTTTCAGGAAAGGGAACAGCCTGAGTCACCTGGTTTCTGTACAATAGTGAGAAATACGTGATTTCCTGCAGAAATTATGGCTGCTTCACTGATATGCATCCTCCATGACGGGGCCAGTACCAAGTTTACAGTTCAAATCCATAGTTTAACCTCCCTTGAAATGCCCAGTTGTTGGAAATTGAATTCCTGATATGCCAGCAGATCTTCACGTCTGAAAGGAGCTGTTTGAAAATCAATGAAGATGGGTCACCTCTTGCTTCCCTTGACCCCTCAAAAGTTTCACTGTCTCAATCCTTTGCCTTGGGCACCTGTTAGGTGATGGATACTCCCAAACTAAATTACACTGGCGTACACTGGTACATAGTTCACAAATAAGAAGAATTTCTACCAGGAATACCTTTAATATTGCGTGAAATAACATCCTATTTGGCCTGGAGACAATTCTCGCAGAGAAACCACCATCCTTATCTTAGAGGGGAAATTGGACTGTCTATATTACTTGTGAGCATTGTATTTCCATGGGCAAGGCTGAAAATAATAATAATAATAGGAAAGCAATTACATTCACTTCATATCCCCAGCAAAAATCTTAAGGATAATAAGTAAAGACATATTTCTGCATAATTTGCATTATTTGTGCTTGTCTTCATGCACAGCCAGGCTTTTTTTCCATTTTACTGTGACTGTATTTGTATTCAAATAATTTGAAGCATCAGTGATAACGTATGGTATACACTGTAAAATAACTTTCAATCCCTTAATGCAAAAACCCAAGAGTCAATCAGAACTTGGCACGTCTGTGCACAGGCAGTTAAATCTCTGGACAGATATCTGCATATTTTCTGCTTTCCAGAAATCTTTCAGACTCCCTTAGCACAGGCAAAATTGGGAGAGTGTAGAAAGTGATTACCACAACAGTAGCAATTTAATAATTTTTTTGTCACTGTTTTTAATTCGGGCAACTTCTTTTCTTTCCCTGTTCAAGCAGAAAACAAAGTTTGATTGTTGTTTTGGGTTTTTTTTTTAAATAAATCATCTTTCAGACTGTATTGAATACAGCTTTGGAAAGCTTGCTGGGTGTTTTTTATGATGTACTTGACGGGTCTAAGTTAAAATCTGCATGTTGGTATCTGAGTTTGCATGAGAAGAAACCTCAGAACTGCACAGAGATGTTATCACAAGAGAAGATATTTTTATATCAAATACTATCATCATGATATGTTTTAATTCCTCTGCACTTCAAAATGGTTGCTGCAGATTATTGTGCGAATTAAGTGTTTTGTTTATGCTCTGCTGATAGGGGCTCCAAATGTATTTGCAGTTCTGTTTGTTTACTCACCTGCTGTCTTTTTACAAAGAATAAAGCTCTAATAAGCTATTGCGTGTTTGTTTCAAAAATAGTGGTTAAGTATGGCTAATTCCACACCTACACGATTTTTGGTTTTCTTTTTTCCACCTGGAAGAACACGTAAATGACTTCTTATCAACGGATGGCACAATATATGCAAGATTTTCAGTGGATCCCCTGATTACAGGGGGGACTGCAGTCTCATATGTGCAGGGCTGTGTCCAGAGAGATATGCCAGGGACAGAACTCCATTGTACAAGTCTGGCTGCCATTTCCACAGAAAGGACTATCTGAACATCGGTTAGAGAAAGTGGATCTTTCAGGGGATTGAAACAATAGAAATAAGATAGGGTTCAACAGTACAGTGTTCAAAGACAGTCATTCAGAAGCTAATTACAGGTTTTGAAACTCTGCAGTGAGAGCTCTTCATCAGGAACAGCCCAAGAGCGTAACATTTTGAGATTATTAGATCATCACAGGGGAAAAAACTCAAAACACAAAAGAGGCACTCTGGACATGACAGAGGCACACAATTTAGGTGAAGACTTTTTTGTGGAACTTGACCAAAATGTACAGAGCACCAGAAATGCTGCTTACAGTGTTGTTCCCTGCTATATTGTACCCAGCCCTGGTGGTGGTGGCAGCACTGGGGGGCTGCCCTGCAGTGGATACAGCTGACTCCAGCGGCTCCAGAGGGCACGGCTAAGCCCCTCAGCTGTGGTGGGACACGTGTTTCCCGGCAGCCCATGGAAAGGCCCCAGGATGGAGTAGGGAAAAGTGTGAGGAAGAAGTGGCAGAAAGGAGCTGGTGTGGGTTGGCCACAGCCCTGTATCCTCCATACCCCTGTGCTGCTCGGGGGGAGTAGGAGGTGGAGGAGTTGAGAGTGGAGTGAGGTTGTAGCTGAGAAGAAGCATTGAGGAAGAAAGGTGTTGTTTTAGTACTTGCATTTGTTTCCCACTAGCTGAATCACTAAGTAAATATTTTAATTTGCCATAAATTAAGTTCATTATTCCCAAATCAAGTCTGAGTCATCTGTGATAGTAGTACGTAAGTGATATCCCTGTCTTTATCCAGAGCTTTCTCAAACCCGTTCTTATTTTCTCCCCTGATCCCACTGACATGGGGCATGAGCAAACAACTGGGTGGGGTTTTTGCTGCTGGCCAAAGACAAACCCAACATACAGGCAGGAGGTGACTTGGAAAACTCAGATTGGTGGCAGTCCAGAAACATATAAATATAGAAATATACCAAGCATGAAGGATAACAACTGAAACAAAATACAATATTTGCAAGGGAACGAAATGGGTAAAAGCAGAACTGCTGACAACATTTACATTATAAACTCAAAGGGGGTGATCTGAAAATCTCTTCATCTATGAACAGAGTGAGTAAAAATATGAAAAACAACTAGGACAACAGAACCATTTGAAACAAACAAAACAAAAAAAAAAGGCTAGGCACAGTCAATTCATAACCTAGCTTATGTGACAGTGAGCATCTGTAGTAGCAGTAGACAGTTCCTTGTAATAAGTGAGAGAAGTGTTTTATCCAAAGAGAAAACTCTAGGATACTTTAGATATGATGGAAGGAATCAGAATAGTTATTTCAAACCTGAGATATTTTCTGAACAAACAATGAACATTTCATGCCTAAAGGTACATTTTCTGAGAGCTCCTTCCAGTATGATTGAGACTGCAATTCCTATGCAAGCCTACAAGCAACACAGTATACTATAAATAACACCAGGACCAAAGTTCTTCAGCAGAATTAAGCTTGAGAATGAAGGAGGCCTCAATGAATACACTGTATAATAGGATCAGTTTAACAGCAACTAATTAATTTTAGAATTGCATGATTTTTAGAAAATAACATGTACTTTGCATATCTCTGAAAGGCACAACTGAAGGCATCATGGTTGCTAAACATTCATTAACGCTAATCCATCAGACCATTTCTCCTTGCTTCCAGATAACAGCATTGTTTCAGTTGTAAAAGGGATTTTGGATCATCATTCAAAATCAACTCTATTACTATCAACTCCAGCCTCCTAAGTACTTTTTGGAGTCCTTTGCTTTGCTCAAAAACTACTTCAAAGCTAAAGAAATGTCCCTCTTGAAGAAAAACATTTCATTCAAAAGTTTTAGTAAGGTAAAACATATACATTATTCTTCCCAAGAACGCCAAGGCATTGAAAGGATTAAAAGAAAAGGTTTATTTCAGGTGCAAGGACCAGTTTTTTGTGATTCAGCTCATCGGACCTTCAGGGCCAAAAGGCAATGCTCCTCCTCCTCCTCTTCTCTCTCTCCTCCCCCACTCTCTCAGGCCCAAGGAGGCCTTGTACTCGTCTGCAAACATCTTCCTGCGTAACAGAGAGCAAGGCTGAGAACTTCTCTTCCTATGCAGGAGGGGGCGTGGGGGTGGAGGGGAGGGGAGGAAGAGAGGAGGGGAAGAATTGAAACTGCCCCTAAGAAAGAGCCACCAGCTAGGCAGAAAGCCTTCCTAGCAAAAGGAGTTCTAACTTTCAGTTACAAATTCTTCCGGAAATGTATCAGTCAGTTATGTGAACAGTGTGGAGTACATTACCATCAATTTCCAGCTCAAGCAAAGACTACATTCTAGAATGCTGAGCAAATCCATTAGGCTCTTTTTCCAGCAGGAGTGAAAATGTAAATCCTTACGCCTGTAAAGTGGAGACAAAACCATTTCCTTGCCACAGAGGAACATACCATTGTTACCTAACATGACTAGAATGATAAGTGTCAAAGTGATTAGAGCCTCAGTTATTTAAAGAAAGAAATCACATTTTCTCGGGAGAGTTTCAAGTAGAAGAACAAAGTTCCAGAAAATTGAGTGTGGAAAATAATCCTCCACTCTCTCCACTCTCCAACCAGCTAGATTAATTTATTTATCTTTAGTTACACTAATTTATATGGCTGGCAAACTGATTCAGCTACTCAGAAGGAAAAGCCTATCTGAGAATAGGAATATTATCTATGTTGCAGGTTTTCCAGTAATTTCAATTAATTACACTCTCAGAAATGATGCCATGAAATGAAAAAGTCCTCTTTAATTAAAAAACTTCATTAAAAAAAAGTATGTATATACATTTACCTTTATGAAATAAATACAGAAGTGCTGCTAAGCAGGCTCAGAGTTGCTAAAACTCTGGAATAAGCTAGTTTTAAAAATTAGGCTTCTAAATGAAATTTGAAGTTTACTGGGGTCACCACTGTCTTGACTAGTCTTATTCCAAATAAGCATGAAAGAGATACACACTGCTTTTTGGAAACTACAAGAAAACCATTGATGCAAATTAATTATTTCTCTTCTGCTTGAGTTGGAAAAAAAAAATGCCCCCCAAAAGCCACAACAGCAACGAAAGAAGAGACTGTTTTAAGAATAAGCTTGGAGTTCAGAAAATAATTTGCAGAAGCACATTCTCTTCAGAATTCAGAGGTCTTTAAATTAGGTGTCTGGTCCTTGTATATCTTAAGGGGAGACATAGAGACTTTCAAGGTAATGTTCAGAGTACCTAATGCAGTATCTTGCTCTTGTACCACTTCCCAGTGAGTCCTCTCTGCATTCATGGACTGCAAAAGAAAATCTGGATCCCAGTATCATATTTTACAGTCCTAAAGCTATAGAAGGTGAGGCAAAAGAAAGATGATGTAAGATTTGTGCCTTGTTCAAACTGGCAACAGCAATTTCTTTCATTATTGCCTGAATATTTTTTCATAGATAGTATCAGGTCTTGTGGGAGAGGAAAAGGCCTTTATTAAAGTCCATTGAATTTTTGGATAAACTATTAATTGAAATACATTATTTATTTTCTCCTCTTGAGCTTTAATTCTCCTTCTTTGGCATTTTTTATTCTACCAAGAGTCTTCAATGCATAAAGTCAAATTACTTTCTTGCTCTCCCTATAAGTAAATTAGAGTTAGAAATACTGAGACCCATCTTAAGTCCTTCATTCTCTTTGACAGAGAATGAGGACCAATTTTTGTCACCATTTTAAAATATCCTGAAAAGTTACCCACAACGGAAAGATCAGCTTCTCTCTGAAGAATTCCAGGTAGCAAACACTGGTCTCTTTGAAAAGCTTTTCATTGTATGTTTTTCTTTAATGAAGGAACAACATATTCAAAAAGCTGTTTCTAAGAAAATTAATAGGACTGCTCATCCTGTTTTTAATTTATTCATTGTTCACCTTGGTAATATCAAGTATTCTAGATTAAATCCTGAGATGTGCTTTACAATTTTGAGTTTTTAAATCAGAAATTATGAGATCTTCTGCAAGTTTCCACTATGTTTTATACTTATTGGGAATAAATAAATTATTTTTTCTGTGTCCTTACACAGAAGCTGATATTGTTGAGATGTTAAGCGACATCTTCACGGAGTCCTGTGTACTCCTATTTATACTTTAAATGCCTCCAAAAGTGCTAATACTAGGGCCCCGAAGTCCCCACTATAACCTGTGGAGAGAGAGGCTTTTTAGTGTGAATCTGAGAACACATTCAATTAGATGCTTGTAAAAGTGAATTGCATTCAAGCAGCAGCAGCACGCAGGGCTGCCAGATACAGAACATGGGTAACCAGACTCATCAGCCAGCACTCACTCTGTGTGAGAGCATTTCCTCTGCAAAGCCTGTATGCTCCACAGTGTAGTCTGAAGTGCTCAGACCAAATTAACACATGCCTTGACTCCTCTGTAAAGATCCTGGCAGTGAATCCCATCTGCTAACATCACGCTTCAGAGCAGAGGGCAGCTTGTTTTCAACAAGGATGTACTTTCATCTGGAGCACAGAGCCCTTGTTCCCCACAGCACCTCAGAATAAGGACTGAATGTTCAAAATGAAGTTCCAGCTTTATCTTCTTCAGGTAAATCTCTCAGTGAATCTTTACACTGGTGCTGGCACTGTCAAAAATATTACTGTATCTGCCTGATGGCTGAATGGAGGGTGCTAGGCTACCTGGATGCCAGTGTAGCAAATAATGTCCAGGGCTAACTGATGCTCCAGGCATCAATTTAAAGTTTGCAAAAAGGTAGTCTCAGACATACAGCAGTCATCACCTGGAAAAAAAACCCCAACCCAAATCCCAAGCATTCAACTCTCCGTGTAGCAAGTGTTTGAAAAATCTTGTTGCTGTGGGCAGTAGCTGTAACAAAGAACAGAATTGCTGCTGTGGAGTGAAACAAATAGAGTTCAAAATGAATAAATAAATACAACTTGTTGGTTTTACTAACCTTTCTGAATTTTCTTTCTAATTGCAGAGAACCTCTAATCCACTAACATAAAACTATATGCTCTATTTTAAGTTGTATATAACGTAGTGGATAGATATAATTACTTCAACAGAATAAGAAAGAGTATCAATCAGTATGTACTGTAAGTCAGGCAAGTTATTTATTTTCTCAGCAGTTGAAATATACAGCTGCTCATGTTTGTTAGTTTTTCATATTATTCATGACATTTATTTGCTTCTTACAAACTGCTGTGAAGTGCTACTTCTCTTTCCAGCCAAATAAATTACAAACTGTAGGCATCACAAACATTTTACAGAAATATGAACTACATGCAAATGGGATACAAGAATGAGAGAGAGGGGAGACAGAAAGAGGTGCTCACTTTTAAAGATTTAAACCAAATTCTGCTGAGAAAGAGGATCTGAAGGCTTGGAAATCTGTGCTGCATGTTGTGTACACAGTAATAGATCCATCCATTTGGTTTAGTATTTCCCAGGGAAATCACAAAGCCCTCTCAGGCTACAGCAACATATAATCTCCTTGAATGTTTTCCTGAGCTCCTGACTCCGGAATGCATAGATTAGTGGATCAATGATGGAATTGCACATGATGAGGATGAGGTAGAAGTTAAAGTGGGACATGAAGCATACACAGTAAGGGTTGTAGGGGCAGGAGATGTAGAAAATCAGGTGCAGGAAAAATGGAGCCCAGCACACAACAAAAACTCCAATCAGGATGGTGAGAGTGATGGCCCCTTTCATGTTGGCCCCTTGGCGAATAGGGCCAGTCCCTGGAAGAACAGCAATCTTTTTTATGTGCATCCGAGCCATCATAAACATGTGGACGTAGAGGGATGCCATGAGAATGAGCATAGTGAAGAACATGCTAATAAGGCAGATGATGACAACACTGCTGTCCGAGTAAATGATGAACAAAATGCCTGAGATTGTGCAAGCAGCCCAGATGCATGTGATGATAACCCCTACACGTTTCACTGTCATGATATTATGGTACTGGAGGGCGTAAAAGATAGTAAAGTACCTGTCCACTGCTATTGAGAGAAGACTGCAAATTGATGCAAGCAAGGAACTGCAAATCACTGAGTCAATGACATTGTCAATGTTTATGGTAAAGCTCTGTGCATCTGTGTCTGTGTTGTTTAGCAGCGTGATGACAATGGTTTCTGATCCATTAGATACACTCACTAGCATGTCAGCCACTGCCAAGCTACAGATGAAGAAGTACATGGGTGAATGGAGGTTCTTGTTCTTGGCTATTGCCACAATGACCAAGACGTTCTCCAGCAAGCTGATGATGCCCAGAGTCACAAACACTTCAGGGGATACAAAGAGTTGCTCATAGCAGCCTCCTGAGGAGTGGCCCTTTGCACTGGGCTCGCTGGCACCTCCGTGCAGTCTGTAGCTGTGGTTCCAAAAATGGAGAGGCTGAAGTGTCCCACGGTGCTGTGTGAAATTCATCTTATGGAGATTCCCTTTCGGCTTCCTGCTTTTAAAACTCCTGTCCCTTTCTCATTCCTCTGAAAACCTTCTTTGGCTTTTCAACTTGGGAAAAAAAGAAAAATAAGCTAGGACTGAGGCAGACAGCAGCTCAGAACACTTTAACTGCTCTGACAAAATCAGGCTTCAGACTCAAAAATACTAGTTTACACTCTCACAGATGCAGTTTCTGATCATCTTCACGTTTACCTTGGCGATTTATGTCACAGAGTCCCAACAGTCTTTACATTCGCATCAGGTTCTCCCCTGTGGTCAGTTGCTGTTTAGTTCACTGGTATGCTGCAAGGCTTTTTTGTTCCTTTCCATTAAAGAGAGGCGAGCATAAAATGCCCAAGTGACTGCTGCAGAGCAGGAACTGATTCCGAACTGCAAGCACCACTCTCACTGTCAGACAGTGCATGCCAGCTGCCTGTTTTACGGTGCGTGGAAGAGATAAATATTCCGTGCACTCTCCGCCTCTGCTTTCCCTTCCAGCCAATGGGACTCAGGAGCTGCAGAAAGTGGAGGGGCTGCTGATTTCGAGCCTCTCTGAAACATCACAGGGCACTGTATAGCTTCAGATGCAGCACAAGCTACAAGTAATTACAGGAAAGCAGACAGGCTACCAGAGATTTGCTTCCTTTCTTCAACTTCTCAGAATAATATTTAAATAGTTTTTTAATTAGGAAACTTACAGAACTGTACTAGCAATCTTACAGGATTCTGGCAGCTGAACTGACAGCTTTTTATTTTTCACTACATGACCACAGAGTGTGATTTACCATGATTTATTCTTGTGCTGGCAAAGGCACAAAGTTGCTTTGTGGCACAAAGTTGCCTTGCATGTGTGACATAATAAGAATAGGGAAAGAAAGCAAGAAAATATATATTTCTTCTTGGTTCTCTCTCCCAGGTCTCCTTTGCCATGCTAACTTTTCTATCCCTTAACTGTCCACTTGCAAGATGTGTTGCAAGGTTGCTTTATATTCTCTAAACTTCTTACAATTTTTAAGAAATGGAGACAATCTAAGGACCAAAGCCAACATGACCCACAATTACAAATGTCTTAATACACTGTCCTAAATAAACCAGTTTCTTCAAGGTAATATTCCTCTTCATAATCTTATTTTTGGGAAGGAAAAGATGATGGAATTGGTTGCAGGAGCTCTGTAACCATCAGGAATTAAGATACTGGCAGAAAAACAAAAATCAGTATTTAGAACAGATGAAGGAAAGCAACAGGAGACAAAGTTGCAACCTCTAAGAAATGGAGCTCATAAAATGGTAATGACACAAAGGCATTAATAAATCTCCTAGAGGTCCATATGGCCTGTCAGCCCTTGAGAAGAAGGAAGAGAAGAATGTCAAAAGAATATGGAGAGACAAAAGTTGTTTTGCTGTTACCTCTTCAAGCATTACAACCGCGGATTGAAAAAACAAATATATTGAACAAAGCCTAAACCACAGATGAATAAGGTGCAAGTCAGTCACTGCACCTGAGAGGAATGTTTGCAAGGAAATTGTTTGAAGTAACTACTTTCCAGTCAGCTACCAGGAAGACTATGTAGGGATCTCTATCTGATGCAAGAGTCTATTTCCTATAACCTGTCAAACTTCTTTCATCTTCTGTGCATTAGCTGGCTTTAAAATGAACAGCTGTAAAGAGGTACAGGAATACAGCATGTGAGTAGAAGCACAACTACCTGTATTCAACATCTCAGCACCAAGGTGAAGCGGGATTTTACTTTCACATTTGGATTTATATAGACCTATGGTTATGAAGACCCATATCAGAAGAAAAGCCTCAGTCAATTTTTTCTAGGCCCCTCCCCAGACAGATTGCTTCATAAAGCTAAAACATAAACAACCAAGACAAACAGAATAACTTGCAGCACAGGAAATCCCACATTTATCATTTTGGAAAACATCATTTACCAGCAGCATGCTTGAAATTAAATAATTTGCTGCCAGAAGGGTGAGATTTGCTTTCCTATCAAGACACAAGGCAAGCCAGGATTCAAAAAGATTTTTTATCTAGTTACTGACCCCTGGGCCAGCATACAATGTGCACTAACTCCTGCCATAGACAGGACTTGCACACCCAGCCCTTAAAGGACACAACGACAGTGCTAGAGCAGTGAGAAAAAATGTATGAAGACTGATGTGGGAGAACAGCATCTCCCCACATAAGGAATTTTTTCTACACCAGCAGCCAGAAATGCATACTCTCTCAGTTATCCCAGGGAGGCAGCCATTCAGAATCCCTTCCCTCATGAACCTCTCCATGCTGGAAGTGCCCCGACAGAGGAATCTCTCCCCTTCACCTACTTAATCAGAGGTAGAGCAGTCGAGCCTGGCATGAACAGGGAGAAACTACCTCCAGAGAATACTGCCCCTTTGTCCCAGTTGTCTGTCTGCCTATTCCTCTTCTGGCTCCTCCCTCTCTCTGCACATTATCTCTTTTCTTATCCCCATTTATCTTTCCATTTACTCTCTTCACCCGGAAGCTATACAGACAGTGGTTCATGCCTGACTTTTCCCTGGATGTGGTCATTAAAATACAATATTGGTTATAACAAAGGAAAGAAAAGCACACTTTTTTTTTTTTTTCCACACCCACAGGCATCACTCACCTCCAAATTTCTGCTTATGCTCTGCATTCTTGGGGCACATTTATTTTGGTGCTGTGCATTCATACTTGTGGGGTGAGGTTACATGACTGGAAGCAGCAGATTTAAGGTAGTTCAGCAGCTTAGTTGAAGCTCTGAAGAGGTGACGTATATTAGCCTGCTCTAACTAAAAGATAAAACAAGCTATATGAGCTCTTTTTTTTTTTTTTTTTAAATGAGAGACAATATATGTACATTTAACTACTTCCATGGTAAAAAATGGATACATGTCTCTGGCTCTCATTCAATAAAATATACTGTTAACCATATAATGTTAAAATAATTCAAAGAATCCTAGCTCTCTTATGCCTGAAAATACGCTAAAATTTAAATTTTTTTAGTCATAGATAACAGGAATATTGCCTAATATACATTGCCTAAATTGTTTCTTAAATTTTTAAAACAAAAACTAATCAAATATTTCTTTCTAGTGTCTGGCAAGCTATTCAGCTCTTCTACTCCCACCCCCCAGATAGTGTTACAGTCATCTCCACCTCATAACATTTTTGAGAGATGAATTATCCTCTGGCATTTGATTTTGAAAGTCAGAAGAAAACCTTCACTGAAATCAATAATGAGCAGATAAAATCCCAGTAGTAATACAGGAAGACAGGCAGAGCTGTCAGCAGGTTGTACAGGTCCACTATGAGAGAAAAAAGAAAGGCAGAGAGAGTTACCATGGGCCCTTTCTTGCTCAAATACGCAGCATGTGAGATCTCCTTGAATCCCATGACCATGTTACTCAATATCTTCAACATCTGTAACTGGAAGCAGAGGAACGGTTGTGGGAGGCTGGGTAGAAAGAGGAGCCAAATAACAGATTATTAACACTTAATCAGTCCCTCAGAGTTGTTGCGAGTGTGCTGGTACTGTGCAGAGGGCGATGCTGCATTTACATGAACAAGCATAATTCACAGAAGAATTTGATTCCATGTGCTTGGATACAGTTTTTCTGTGCATTCAAAACCTCAAATCAATAACACAGTAAAAGCACTATAATATATTTTAGCATGCCAATTTTGAAATTAAAAAAAAAAGAGCCAGGCAAATAAACTTTGAAATTTTCTGTGAGACTTTAGTCTGTATCATCTCTTTATATTATAGCAGTGGCAAATTCCACCTAACACTCAAAATACTCACCAAAACCAGTTCAATAATGCAATGTACTTCTCTATCCTATTCACAGACGTCTTTGGAAGAAGCAATTATTTGATTCTTTCTAGTTCACTAAATTAGCACATGAGCAATATGGAAACATTTGTTTGTTCATGTATTTGGACAGGTACTTTTCTTTTGGTCTCCCAACGTCCCTCTGGAGCAAATTTCTGCTCATTAGTCTGTCCATCACTCATCCCCTCATCTTACTATAATCTGGATTGTGGGTAATGCATTCTGTATTAACATCCATGTTAGTCATGGAGATATGAAAAAATCCTTCCCAAGCTCAATTTGTTGCCCAGTGCTCAGGACATTGATCACTATCTTTTGGGACCATCTGTGTAAGCAGTTTTCAACACACCTGTGATATGCAAATGAAAACACTCGTTGGTGGAAAACTGGTGTAATACTTTTTCACCTAGTATTTTATTTTGGAATACTGATTGCCTTGGAATCTTACTTATTTGAGATGAAGGCAATTTTTGAGTCCCAGGGCTTCAGTGTTGAGAGCAGGAGCCCCTCTTCCTCCTATCTGTTATTTAGAAGAATAGGAGAACTCTTTAGTCAATCTGGGGACTGAAAAGCACATAAGTGTTGATTTTTCTGGCAAGTGATACTTTCAACTTGAAGATGCTGTAACTGTGCAGAAGTGGAATGTTTTCCATTAAAATGGCACGAGGAAGCATGGAACCATTTAAATCTGATCTCATTTCTATTTTAGATGATCGCTATTGTGGCCATGGAGATTATTAATCTGCAGTCAATGCAGCAATCACAATCCTTGTCCTATTCTGTTGTCCCCCATCCCATCTCTCCCAAATAATGACTTTTCTCTTACTTGCTTGTAGATTTAGATGCTCGTCTGTTCAGACTCATCTGAAGCACTTTGTTCAAGCATCTCCGTAATCTCCTTGGTGTCAATACCCCTCTCCAAAAGACTTACAGCAGCATTTAGAATTAAGTACAAGTTAAACATTGCCATTCATCCAGATCAGAGAACGAAAAAACAATAACCCTGAATTTGGAACTTCCTTGATTTATTTTATGCCAAATAAATGAGCTGTTAACCTGGTAATTTCCTTTCTTCATGACCTTTGAATACAAATACAGCAGAGATAATACCTCTAAAAACAACACACTTTCCTTCAGTCTGTACGCTCCTGAACAGAGAAGTTTTCAGCACTATCATTGCTTCTCTTACCTTACATGAGGGGATCATTTTCTATTATGAAGTTTGAAATGATCTTCACTTTTCTAGTTTATCATATTCACTTTTCTGTCATAATGATATCCAGTGTTAATTTGTGTGAGAGTTGCAGTAACATTTTATTCCAGCAGAAAACTGATCTAGTCAGTCCAGCAGTCTAACCATGAAAGCCTGACAAATGGTATGCTTCATTATAGTTGGATGAGAAGGAGAGAACAAAGTCAGAAAAAATGACAGATCATCATTTAGTGACAGCCCAAGATTGCATTGTGGTAAAAAAAGCAGCTTTTTGTATGACATCAAGTCACTTTGATTCAGTTTTTCAGAATACAACCTCAGAGTGGGTCTATAACCAACAGTTAATGTGAGATGGAAAGTTACTAAGTGGCTTAAGATTTCTCTTCCAGTCCCTTCACTTCCAAGGGTGATTGTTGTTATTCCAATGCAAAAGTCATTTGGACACTTCTTCAACTCCTACTGTAAAGTGACTGGTGTTGTGCGTACACAAAGATTAGAAGTTTTGAAATCCATAAGTTAGGAACTTCTAATAAATCAGGGTTATTTATTGTCTGAATTAAGGACTTTACCAACAGCAGTTGTCAGGGTCCTGTCTCTAGTGTGTGTGTCATCCTATAGCTCTGGATGGCACATGCTCTAAAATGCATGCTTGCAGAATATGAGGGCTAAAACCCTATGGCGATGCACATAAGGTAGGCAGCAGCATGCAGACACATCTGAACATGTCTGTTAAGGTAGCAGGGAGCATTAATCCTACAGAAACCATAGTATAATTGCAACTTTGATGCAGAAAATACATACAGCCCAAAATAAACTCCAAACAACTGAGCACTTAGTAATTTCACATTATAAACCTACACTCTCAGTAGTGTACAGTTATGGGATCTATGTTTTCATCCAGCTATTTTGTGTTTAATGTCTATGGTTATAAAAATACCAGTCTTGACTTCTCTATCAAATTTCTTGTAATGTTTCATTTAATACTGTGATTCTCTGATGATGCATTTTGTGCATACGACAAGTTCACAAATTACTAGGCTGCTACTGTTACCATGACATCACTTCTTTAGTACCTTTACAGAAAGAGTTGTGTGCTTAGTAGTCATTGTTCAAGATGCATAATATATGTCTGGAGGGGCTTACATAAATACAGTTACTGAAAAACAGACTATTTGAACTCTTACTGAATTTTTGCACATACATATGCACATATATGTATAAACACATCTATCACAGTTCCATATGGTGCAGTCAAGTTGTGTATTACCCTGTGCTCTTTTATGTAATTTCATGTACAGGAGATAGGAGCTATTCCTCAAGAAAGCCCAGAGCAGCTTGAGCTTAATAGAGGTAATAGAGGTAGTCTTCAACTGTGTATCTCCACAGTGGATTTTCATGGCTTCCATCCATTTTAGCAGTTCACCAAAGCACACTGTTTCTTAGCAAATCCTGGACAGAGTCAGCAGACAGTGCTTAAGCTACTCATGAATTGTTTTCCTCCATTGGAGTTCTTTGAAAACAATTAGAAATCCTGGAACCATAATCTGATATAAGACATAAAACAGATGCATCAAGTCTTGTGACGTATGAAATAGCCAGCAGTGGCATCATGATAAGACGAGATGAAAGGAAAAATTTCTGAGAGTAATTCCTTCATCACTGACACACAATCCAAAATTGTCAGTTTTCTTTAAGAACTGGACACAGAGAAAGAAAATACAGGAAGTCTAGACTTCTGAAGAGTTATAGTGTGTCTGCAGTGATTTTATTTCCTGATAATCTCTTTACAACAGTTATTAATATATAGTGAAAAGAATAACCCATTTCATCTTGTGACAACTGATGCAACTTTAAAAAGTCTGAATTAGAATATTGTACTGATAGTAAAGCTTAGCCATTGGAAAGCATATATATATATATTATTTGCAAAGCTCTTACAAAAAAAGTCTTCTTCTAAAATTCAGTGTTGACGCGCGTTACTGAGAAAGAACAACATGGACTTGCAGGGTTCTTTTTGGCAGGTTGCCAAGGTCTGGGGCAAATCCTCTTTATTAAGGGGCGCTCCCTCTTTTATAGAGGGAGCTGGGGAAGGTTCTGGAAACTGGGAGGTACATAACATAAAAGGAAAGGGTAGGAAGGGCTTGTTCCAAACGTGGAACAGGGTAGGAGGATACAATACCAAACAGGGAAAACAGGGGGGGAAATGTTCCTTATAAGGAAAATGGTGCAATGCACCAAACTTCAACCAATCAAAAAATTTGAAATAAACTGGGGATAAAACTGAGGGACAGGTATAGTAAAACTAGGGTACAATATATAAAATTAGCATGCATTAACAATAGTAATAATAAGTATAACAGTCCACCTGGGTACATAGTCTCTGAGTTTTGCTGTCATCCATTACAGATTCTGACGTGGGTAAATTTCACTTTTCCATTTTTCAAACTTCTCCCACGGGATCCGCTGACTCCCCACACAGAGTCATGAACCAACTCCTATTTTTGAGTAGCAAAGACGGTCTGGGTCATTACTCAGAACTTCTAGTCCTCACTGAAGGATTATTTTTAATAAATTCAGGAAGAGTCTCCTTTCTTTGCTTTTCAAGAGGAGAAAGTATGCCCTGTAAAGCATTTTCCTCTCTACTGCTGGAGTACAGATTTTATGGCTGCCTATGACAGAGCTGGATGACATTCTGTCATAGCAGACTTTCATGAAAAGAAAAGGTTGGATGGGTATATAAGAGCAGTACAATAAATTAAATAGAGTAGCTAGTGTGTTTATGGTGTTCAAAACACCTTACTCTATGGTTGTTAAAAACAGAAAGGAAGGGAGAGAAGTTAGCCGTGGTAGAGGAGTAACACTTGAATCGCCTTATCATGGCATGATGGCTGAGAAATCAACCTGGGCTAGGAGATGCTTTTACTTCAACAGAATAGATAGGACTCATGAGGGCCTAAATCCTGAAAGTGAGTTAAAGATTTATAAGGACTCAGAGGCAGTCTTTTGTCTAGACAAATATGGGTGAAAGTATATCATCTTTGAGAAGTCACTAAGAAAATCCCCAGAGGTCTCAAGTTAGACAATTCTTTAATGTATTAGTAGTATCTCATCTGTACAGTAAAGAAAGAGATTTTGTTGAAGCTAAATTTTTAGTTGAGAGATTAGAGGGTTGTTTGAAACATTTGAGAGTTAAACATGAATGACCTGAGTAGTAGATGTTGTGTCTAAACAAACATGGCATTGGTGGTTTTTTCCCTTTGATTTTGGTCACAGACCTAGGAGTCATAGAAAGAGATCTTGAAGTTTTTAGGTGGGGGAGAAATTAATGTAGGCCATCCAAGAGCTTATACTTGAAAAAAGGTGAAGAAGGCCTTCTAGTTATATAGGAAAAAAATAATAAAATCTGTAAAATGAAAAGGAAAACACAGGGGTATCATTGCTTGTCTATGAGATGTAATTTGTTTAGACTTTATAACTGAGGGCTGTTGTAAGCAAGGAAGAAGAGGTTAGAATAGTAGGAAGATTTACACAACCTTTGCTGGAGCCAAAACTTTCTGGGAGAATAGGGAAAAACAAAGTATCAAAGGACCCTTGCATCCCATATGGCAGACTCTTTAATGAGAAAGGGAGTCTCTGCAGCCACATAAACTAGGATGTCAAGTGCCTTTTGGGCAAACTCATTCAGTTAGGCGCCTACACAAGAGTGAATTTTACTGTGTGAGCAACAGAGCTGAGATTTCTTCCTCACATCTGTGAGAATGAGGTAGAGAATTGTAAACATGGCATGCAAGAGAGACAAAGTCAATTTAAATGCATGTTACATTTCCTTTCCAATAAAGGAAAACAAAACAAAGCCTCAAATCCCTCCAGGGACTGTTAGCCTGGACAAACACGTATCAACACACCAGCATGTGACACCTTAATATACTGTGACTTCCTGCAGATAACTGAAAAAGTATAAAAAGGAGAAAAATGGAAAAAAAAAAAAAACTTGAAAAAATTAATCAAGTAAAGAACATCAGAGAAAAATGAAGAAACTTGTAAAAAACCCCAGACAATCAGAATGATTTTCCATTACCCTGGGAAGCCTTTAAAAGCTTATTCAAAATATACATGACAGAAAACTACATCCTGGGAAGAACCGTCTAATTTGGATTTCTTTTTGAGGCAGGCAACGTTTTCCAACAATTATTGCTGATAATATTAAATAGAACTTCTTTGGCAAGTTATTTTAAGAATTCTAGAATGCTTTTTCTGACCATCTTCAAACTCAGATATACAAAGTATAAGTAAATCATATTATGTGTTTTCCTAAAAAATGCTGTTTCATCCTCCTTTCTTTAATAAATAAAATTCATAACTTCTTTGAAAGAGATCAAATAAGCATCTTTTTTCTCTGCCTATGAGGAGGTTTTCTTTATCATTTTAGAAAATGCTTAGCAAAAGAGGATGAGAATATTAAATTAGAGGAGTGAACCTGCTTATTTCTATTACTAGATCTATATGCATTATCATATGCCTAGAGACAGACTAATTCAGTTATAACCATAATGCCACATCACAGCCAAAATGATCAAAAAAGAGAAAGTTGCAACACTGACCTAAAACAAAGTCATAGTTTCCTTATAACAACTCTTCAGCAAAACTGAGTACTTCTGCTTACTTCAGGTTATAATGAGACATTTTTGTAGCTGGTGGAGCAGCTAAGATCTCTCTGTGAAATCTGCAGAGGCTCTGAGAAGCAATGAAAAGCAGGCTGGGAGCCCTAGCTGTAGCAGAGGAACTACTGATGGAAAGAGCACAGCCTTCCCTGCCAAGTTTTCTAAGTGTAGTTATATGTGTGGCTTTCATCTATTGGGAAGTGTAAGCACTGCTAAGTCCTGAAAGATTTTTATTTAGAAATAGCTCTTAGAAGCATCTCTCTCTATGGCTAGCTATCACTATGAAAAGGATTTGCTGCAATGGAGTATAGAAAGCACCTTTTGAGGGTCATCAGGTTTTTTTTCTGCCTCTTCTAGTATAAAGTCCACACAAATGACACTTAACAAGGTCATCAACATTCAAGCAAGTTATTTTCTGAATTAAAGTGATTAAAATCACTCTGAGCCAGAAGAGAGTAGTTTTCCGTGCTAGAGTCATGGAAGACATGTAAGTACATTTCAATTAATTTACGGATAGAAAAGAGAAACAAGAATGAAATATTATATGTCTGTTGTAACTATCAGATATGGTGATGCGCTCCCACTGTTTGCTATACGAGAGTACCTAAGTGCTTTGTATCAAGCAAGCAAGAAATTTAAAGGCCAGTGATGTTCTAGTTCAGTTGAATGCAGAAATCCTTCTCACATTAGAAAAAAATGTGTTATTTTCTGTACATTTGCCCTACCTACCCAGAGACAATTTTCCATACGTAGTGGTACAGAATTAATGAAAACTTTTCATGATTGAAACCTTTCTAATGCTTTTAGAAAGTCAGTGGCATGAAGGGAAGTTTTGTTTAAAGATATGTGATTTCCAAACAGTCTGTTGCTGTCTGTGTATCAAGTATGTGCAGAATTCACAGACGGTCACTTTTAATTACTGAATTTTATATCAAGTGTTTGGTACATTTATTTGAAGGACTCAAATCATTATGGAACCCCATCATCATAGACATTGGGCAAAATACAATCTCTTCCTCAGAGAACAATTTTGCATCTCAGAGTGGACTGAGTTTTGTACAGGAAAGTAATCCTTGTCTAGCCTCTAAAATCTTGACCTAAACACAAATTTACACTGCACCCAGTCTCTCAAAATAATCAATATGGTGCAGTTCTCACTATTGCTATTAATTCAGAGCACTTCCTGGGACTAGACACAATTTTTAATCAAAATTTAAAAACACAAGCCATTTAAAGAAACGGTCAAACTTTGTAGGAGGCTTAACTCTGTATTGCCTTTTATTGGCTCCATCATGTGACATTTTCTATTCTAAACAGGGTTTCCAAGCCAACACTGCAGAGGTTAATGGCAGATACAATTAGCAAGCTACACTTTGCAATAAGTTCCTTGAAAAAAAATTACATGTACTTTTAAAAAGCTACCAAACTCTCATAAATATTCTAGTCTAACTTGGGGCTTTTTATTGATTTCTTTTCATGCTTTCTAGCCCAAGGGGTCTCCCCTTTTCATGTTTTTTTTACTTCAGTAAGTTTCCTATCTTCAGTGTGGGTTAATGTTCAGATTGCTTCTTTCAATTCAGAGAGTAAATACACTCTAAATTTTCATGTCTGAATTTCATACATTTGCTGTTCTGAAATGAATCAAAAGCAGCGATCAGACTTAGTAACTTATGGCTGGATAGAGATATCAGCATTTCTCATTCTAACATTGCTATATTGATAAGAGTTGCACATTCTCTTCTTAAGTTATTTCATACAGAACAGGGATCATAAATTTGTCTGACACTACCTGGGTTTTCCATTCAGGCAGAGATGCTTTCTGGAACCTCTTAGAACTTTTACTTTTAAACCTTTATTTGAATCAGCTCCCCAGTCCTGCTCCCTAGGTTCCTCTCAAGCTCTTGGAAGCTTATTCTAAGGAATGTAAAGGAAAAAAAAATACTGTAAGATTTTATTCATATTTTATTCTCAATAGTAATGCTCTCAAATTTTTTAATTATACCACTTTTAGAAATGCAGTGTCTTCTGTTGAATATGTTGCTAAAACTCATCTGGTATATGGCAAATACATTGTAAATGTTTTAATCTTTTGTCATTCCTCAGCTATGGTGGCTCTTTGAAATTTTTATTAATTCCTTAAAAAATGTTTTTAGAAGTCTATCATAGCTACAATTACCCAAAGTCTGGCTTTGTCTGCCATCTTTCATCTAGGCTAGGACATAACAAAACAAAAAGAGAAAGCAAATTCTGAAGTGTATGTTTCTGTTCAATTTGCCAAATGACTGAGGAACCAATCATTCATCCTTAGTGAAAAAGACTGTAATTATTCCCTTTTTTATAAAAGCATCAATTTACAGTGAAAAAGACAAACTTTTGCCAGATTTAGCATTGTACTCTTCAAAGTAACACAGTGTAAATGAACTGAAATTATGTGTGCCAAGAAACTATTCAAGATTGAGAAAACCTAACTTTATGTAAATATAGTGTGATTGATGGTTTGGAATTAACATACAAATTCGACTAATGTGCAAATTATTCTCTTCGGACCAGAGTTTTAGAGGAATACAAAGTATGATATTTCATCTTTTGGCATAAAGCTGGAATAGTGCATGAAATATAAGCTTTGTGTTAAGTTCAGCTTCTGTTTGTCAAGGTAAGAATTTTCTTAACTTGTTCTTGATCTGATTTAATACATTCTTTATAAGTTCTTCTTCTGCAAAGTAAGATAATATGGAAAATTATATTAAATTATTCATTATACATTAATATTATTTAATAAAATATCTTAGTGAAAAATTGTATCTCATATTGGCCAAAATTATCCACAAAATTAATGAAGTATCAATAATGCATCCAGTCAAAAATATGTTGTAGCAAAAAATGCATTTAAACCTGTTTTCATTTCCCACTTGAAATTTTTCATATTGAAATTTAGCAAATTGTATTCTAAAAGAGTAAATTAAAAAATAAATTAAAAAAAAAGGTTTCTTCTTCACTTGCAGTGTTTTGGCAAATCCCAATTTATTTTTTCTTTTTGTGCTCTGAAATTCTGGTTCAGCCAAAATAGCCATCAAACTCCCATAATTATTCATTGTATTACTTTGAGCTGATCTAGAAGTGGTATCATGTACCTGCATGTTAGTATTTCTTTAACTTGCATTCCTAAGTGTGCAAATTTAGTGTATGAAATATATATCCTGGGGCATTCAGCAGTGATTTCTTAAGTCTGAAGAATCAGCCAACCCTGGCAGCATTTATGAAAGAAGGGAAATTAATCTTCTGTGGTTGCCTTCCGCTAGACAGCGGCAGGAGACTCATCAACCAGGGCATGTCATCTGTCACACCAACTAAAGAAAAAAGAGGTGCATACACCGATAGAAAGATCCCATCGTTTTTTGCTGGGTGTACACTCACATACTGAACCCACTGAATGCTCTTTTTTCTCTTCTAAAGTACATGAATTCTAAAGACAGATAGAATAGGTGGTTATGATGAAAACAATAATAAGCTTAAACTACATACTTAATGTTTAGACCCTAACTAGCCATTGCATAACCATGCCCTTTTGCCTGGGGGAAAGTCTGTGCTGCACAAGATATTGAACATCAGGCTACTAGACTTCTATATCCATAGCACAGAAAAATTAAAGGGGGGCTAACAGACTTTTCCAAGCTGAAAAAAGATAATTTATTTCAAATCCCCCTGAGAAAAAAAACGAATGTGAACATCTCCTTCTCAAATGCCAGAAGAGAATTAAAAAGCAAGTAGCAACAAGCAACTATTCTTGACTAATCATTAAAAAAGTGTAAATATCCAACTTCCTTTGACCACTTTCTAATAAACAAATTTCTCCAGTCTTTACTTTTTTTTTTTTTCTTCTGCTGTACTCACCTGAAAAAAGATGTGTCTTAATAATGGATATACAAAAAGATATTCAAGATATTTTCCTGGAAGTCAAGTAGTGAAGAATTTAATGAGAAAATTCTCAAGTTATAATTCAGTAAAGCTTCTAAAATTAAACCTTAAGCATTGCAAGGTTTGCTGATCACTAATATCTTCATTTTAGTAAGCTGAAGACAGCTTGCTGATTTTATAAATGCTTTAGATAACCTGTTCAGAGTAATGGAGTCTGTGTGTGGCAGATAGAAATAGACTGGAGCTGAGATAAACTACAAACAACTGAATTGAAAAAATGATACCTAGATTCATAATTTATTGAAACAAAAGGGAAAAAGTGCTTCCTTTTTTTTCAGAGATGACCAGAAGTAAGTGATACAGATTTCAATGACCGAACATAAGCTGTGCTATAAATTTGTGTACAGAACACACTTTGCGATATTCTTCAACTAAATAACTCCAAAATCATTTCAATGTGAATAACTCTTACTCTGGCAGTGTGCAGTGCATAAGAAAAACAGGATGATTCTGAACTTCATCTCAACACAACATACAACTTTTTATTAATTAGCCATTTGGCATGTTTATAGGTGATTACTATATAGAAATAAATGAGCAGAGTTTTCTGTGATGATTAACGGAAGTGGTGCTTCTTGCAGGTCTTGCCAGTTCTGTACTGTCCATGGATGATCTCTGCATATTGTACCACCTGGGAAAAACTGTAGGAATGTGAGAATGGTTCAGGAAAGGTGAAACTGAAGAAAAATTCCCTTGTGGTTGATGAAAAAAGACGTGTAACAAAAGAGCAGACTCCACCTCTCTTTTCAAGACCCAAGATAGTTTTCACAGGATGGTTCTTGAGAGGAAGGGGAGAAAAGAAATATTGACAAGTTATATTTTTTGATCTTCATTTCCTGTCATTTTTTATCCTTTAATTTATTTTTTAACAGGAATTAACAACAAGCATATGAGTCACTTCCTCAAGGTTCTGTGTGTGTTTTCGTACTTTAATACAGGAAGTGTTGATGCTTTTCACTGATTTATTTGAGAAAACCTAGAGTTTACTCCCCCGATGAGCCATGAAGTAAGCAGGGGCCCTCAGGTATCTTCAGTTCTCTCTATGTATGCAAATCCTTCCTGACAGAAAACTCTCCAGCCACTGTTCAGATGGCTGGCTGTTGCTGATCCTCCATTCTTAAGTATTCTTATGTTTGAATGTTATTTTCACAATGGTTTTCCTAAACTTTTGCTGTTGTAATTTATGACCCTTCTTTTTTTAACTCACCTTGGACCTGATAAACAGCTCTTTTATCCCTGCACAGCTGCCTGATATGTATTACCTTTATCTATTGGATTTATATTCCTCATTAGCTATTCTTCTTTATTTAATTAATTTGATTTTTTTTCATGGGTCGTGTTTTCTGGACCTCTGGTCATTCTCATGGCCGTCCTCTGGACTTTTTCCAACTGATCTGTGTCTCTACTGAACCATGAGTCAGTAAGGTTAATGGAATTTGGATTTTTACTATTGCATGACTGATGTTTAATTCTCTAAGCTTGTTTTGCTAATGCTGTTACATTGTACCACACTATTCAAGATTATGTGAAAGATTTGCCTCAGAGGCTTATGTTTCTTTTCTTTCTTTTTTTTTTTAATGGTAAATCCTCTGCATAATGTTTAGAAATTACCTACAATGATCATAAGCAATAGTCATTCATTAAAAATTGACAAGGAAGAATTTGGATAGTTCTTTTTGCAGCTGCAAATTCAGTATTTAGCAGAAATGGTTAATTACTCACTTTTCATGCACTTTCATTTTAGACAGCCAGGAAAACAGAATCATGGTCCCGACTTCTGTGCTTTTCATTCAGGTATGCCAACAGAAACAGAATAATTCTCAATATTTTCCCAAATGTCTACTTCCAAGTCCTACAGAGTCAGATTTTTTGCCAAACTAGCTGTTGGCCCAGTCCCTGGTATCAATAATGTGCATAATATTGAGTTCTACACCTGTAATATGTCCAGAGCTCTCATATCAGAAAAAAGACACATTTTCCAATGTCAGCTTTACCTGACACAATAGGACTCATATGCTACAGGTCTGAATTATTCTCACCCCAAATGTACAGCTGTTTGTTTTCTTTCCAAACACTGCTATGTTTCAGAGACTCTGTAGCAGAGAGTTTTCCTCTAACTACATGAAAAAAAGGCAAATTTTTTTTCTGAAGTAGAAGTTTTAAGTTCTTATATAGCTATCATTTTCTTACAGGAGGCAGACTCCTTTTTCATGTGTGACAACAGCAGGAGAGAACCCTTTTTGGGAGGTACTGCATACCATTTAAAGAAATCAGATGATTTTTTAACATATTAAATTCTCCTCCATATAGAGATAATGCCAAAAGATATTTTTGTCCAGGCTTTCTCAAAGATCCTCTGTCCCGGATTTAAACTAGTGTGTTCTTGTTTTTTCCTATATTCTTTATAATTTGCAATTACCTAAAGTCTGTCTGCTTGACATGGGAATCTAAACTCCAAAGAGGATTAAGCCCAACCAAGAATAAATACTGAGAGTTGTTTTCTTCTAAGCATTACTTGTTATAGACAAGGGATGGTCATGCACAAAAACAGGTTGTCTGTTGGCATGGATAAAATGAGGATCTTTCTCTCTTTTGGGGAGTTTCTTTCCAAACAGACACGTTAATTTTTCATGCTGATGAATGCTAACTGCTCAAGGAGTAGTTCTGAACAGAACTGCACAAATGATGTTGCAGAGCAAGAAGAGGGTACAGTTGGGTCTCCACTGGATGATAGAGTCTCTGCTACATCTTTTCTTTCTCCTTGTCTGCTCCTGTTATGGATAAGCATCACTTCAAACTCAAATACCAGCTGCCTGCTCCTCAGCATCATTCTGGCTTTAAAACTGTATTTCCCCAGAGGATGATACAGTAAAAGCAAAGGGGAAGAAATTATAAAATGTTTTGGGGACAGCACGGTGCTGCATTGGAAAAAAGGAAAAAAAAAATGTTTCCTGGTAGTCTACTCCTCAAAATCATAGCAATATCTACTCTCAGTGTTCTGCTATATCTTAAAAAAAAATGGATGTTTCATATTACCTTCATACAGCGTTCAACCTTCCTAACGTAACCTGGCCATCAAGAAACTATTCTAGATGTTATCATGGTGGAAATGCCTATATTTCCCAAATACAGGCTCTGATAAAGAAGATTTTTAAGTAAGAAGGTGGAATGTTAAGTTCTGGCTGCCTTATTTGTTTTGTTGAAAAGGTTTTTTTTCAGTTTGATAGCTCTTCTGCAGCAGATTTCCCAGGCTTATTAACACAGACGAGCTATTTCTTTTCTCTCTCCATCCTTCCTCACAAGGCTGAGTAAGGAACTTTCAGCTGGACTAACTTCTAGATTTAATAGCTTTGAATATTTAAATAAACCAGAGAAAGGTGCTACTTTTGTATTCCTATTGTCTGATGTACTACAGGGAGAGACAGACATCCCTATCTTCTTTCCAGCCCATATTAACTGCAGAGCCAGTCTTATGGGGCAGCACAGCTAGAATATCGTCAGGAAAATATTATAGGTCCTGAGTCTCTTCTTCACTATTATTGTTACTTAACTTCTTTGTGCCTGCAGTTCTGCATCATGAAGGCTTGATGTTGGCCTAAGGAAAAAGCAGAAACAAAGTCATATAACCTTCAAAAAGGAAACATGCTCCTTAGTGAGAGCATTTATCGTCTTAAACACCTGTCAAGAGTTTGAGACTGAGAGGTATCTTTACTCTCTTAAAGAGAAAAAAAACATTTTAAGTTCCAAGCTGCATTTTAGAATATTAATAAAGGGATGCCAGTCTAGTTTTTTCCTTTCGTTCACATTTTCAGAGTGCTTGGAAAATGTGAAATATATGCTTCTGGACACAATTTCAGAAATATTATGTTCCCTCCCATAATAGAAGCAGTTTACTTTTTCTCAGTTCTGTCAAGTATAATATAAGAGAATCAGTTTCTTTTTACTTTTGCTGTGGTTAATGAAAGATTTGTCAAAGTTTTATCATCTCTAAAATCTCTTTACAGGAAATTCAAAACATTTCTGGAGTAAGCTCTAAGAAAGCAAGGTAAGCTGCCCCCATCCTTCCTTCACATGCATGTGCAAACATGAACACACAGATGTACATATACATTGTCAAACAGATTCAATATTTCTTATGGCGTAATATACTGTAGTGCAAGCAACTCCTTTGACATTTTAATACACAGATAAAGCTACTGATATTTGTAAACTGTACAGGTCATACAAACCAGAAACAACTTTCAGGCAATACACATATGCACTGAAGGAAAACTTTTCAACCCCTTGGGAAACTCAATTTACTTGAGTTTATACTGCCCCTGGCAAAGGAAAAAAAAACACTAAAACATGGAGTGAATAAGGTAGCTCGTTCAAATATTTGTTATAAATGAACAAAAGAGAAAACCAGCAGGAGGGAATAATTAATATTTTACATTCACCAGATTCAGCACCCAATACCTACTGAAATTAGCTCATGTTCCAATTTCTATCAAAAGCATAGTGCTTTGGCATCACGAGAGTCACTGAATTACAAAGTGGTGTTAGTTATGTCCCTACTTACTGGCAGCAATTAAAGCTGTAACTGCAAATATGCAAAAGTATTCTCTGGATACAACTGGAGCACTAATGATAGGTTATTTTCATTCTGGCTGCATCTTGGCAGCTAGAGACAGAAGCTATAGCCCACAGCACAAGCTGCAACACAGAAATATCTGGCTCCCAGTCAGGTTTACTTTCCTCATACCCACATGTGCAAGCAAAGAAACACACAATACAATTATTCAGAAACGTAAAACAGAGACAAAATACATTCTAGAAATTTTTCAAAGTTATCTCATGGTTTTTTATGCATACAATAAACTTGATTAATCCACATCTGTCCTGGATTCATGATTATTGTTCCAATAAAGATCTTATACCTACACTTTCGCAAATCTCTAGCACAAAAATTTAAAATGCAGCTATGAGCACCACCTTCTTAACAGCTTCATGATCTGCAAGAAGCGCAGATCTTATTCCCAGTATCTTCTTCAGCAGTACATGATATCACCAGAACAAAAGTGAGCAAAACTGGGGAAGGATGTTTTCTATTTGTGGGTGAAGAGTCAGGGAAATAAACTTAGTGCTAGGAGTTGTTAAGTGCAAGTAAGAAAATTGTAACAGAGAGAATTTCTAGGGAGATCTAAGAGCTGGTTTCTAGATACTGTGTACTTGCAAAATCTGAATCCTCTGAGCCAATATGTCCCAAACCAAACTGTGTGGTTTTGGTGAGATTTCTCTTTACTTGAAATAGGTAGGTGCAAGTATAAATCAGAGCATGCTTTTACTTTTTTGACATAATGGATTAGTCCTTCACTGATCTATTCAATCTCTATATGTATTTGTCAAAACTTGTAGTAGAATAACACACTCTAAAACCCTAGGTACAGAAAAGCTCTCAAGAAGAAAGCCTAAATTCTGCTTGTGTTCCCTGTGTCTAATATTAACCATTACTTAGGTGAAAAGCAAAACAAACAAACAAAGACAAAGCCTTCAAACCAATGGAGAATACTGGACCTGGGGATGCATATGGAAATTGGGCCACCTGAATATAAACATAATTGCACAGGTCCATGAAAGAGGGCATGTATGTTAGATAAAAGATGGGGAAATACAAGTGATTTAAACAGGAAAGCTGCATCTTGCTGCTGCATATCCCATTTCAGAACCTGAGGCTTGTAACACAATGCAGTGGATCATCAGAAGTAATATACAGGAAAAGCCTTGAAGAAATGTAGAGTTCAACAGCTATCTCCATTTTGTCTAACAAATCTGTCAATTTTTAAGACTGTTTCTTCATTTAATTAAAGTTCAGAGAAACAGCCAAATGGGAGGATTTTACCTCAGTGTAAACGGAAAGACTAGTATTATGTATCACCATTGTGCAGACAGAGATGTTTATACAGAAAATTATGAGAAGGGATTACCACTTAAATATCCATGAACGTGCACACTTGCTATAAAATGTGTGCACCTCCTGCCAGTGGGCACAATTCTTTCTTCTACAGTCAGAATTCAGGGAGCTAAACAAAACCTGGTCTTAAAACCCTATGATATTCAAATTCCTAAAGAACAGGTTTATTTTGATTTTGGGTAGCAGTTGCAAGTGGAGTTAAGGTGCAAGTTCAAGGTGTGAAAGAAATTTACTCCTTTATATTAACTCAGTTCCCTCGTTTGCTAAAACAAGCAAACAAACAAACACACATGAACAACTGTCCCAAAAAAACCCACCCCCAACTATAATGAAGCCTGAATACTTAGACAAATGCTTTCATTACAGTTTAGCTGAGTATCTTACTCGGTTATTAAGATCATTAGGTAGATGCAAGAAGTCGTCTCTCCACTCTGCAAAGTTTAAAGCCCTGTAATTGCCCTGTACTAGAGATTTCTAGTCTCTATAACAACTCACTGATGCTCCCCCAAGAAACTCTCTGGTTGCAGAGAGTCACTCCAACATGTTTCTCTGTTTGACATACTGCAACAGACCCTCAGCTCCCGTAAACCAGCCAAGTTCCACCAGTGTCACCAGAATTACTCCGATACCAAAGTTGTGTGGTACCAGCTTGGCTTTAAGGTCCCGAGAAAAACAGAATCGAGGAATAGTGTTGAACTTTGCAATATCAACCTTTTAAAGCTTCACAATGAAAACCTTTTAAAGCTTCACAATGAAATGTGTAATTCTCAGGAATGGAGTTCCCACTCCTGAGCTGCATGTGGCATATTTAGGCTAAGAACTGAGGCAACTTCAGGGATGGGTGGCATCTATGTAGGGATTTTGAGAACAGTAATTTTAGAGGTTGCACTCATACCTTCCTGTGAGTGGAGCTATCCTGTAATTATTATCTGTTTGCCTAATAGCATAAAGTTTATGTATTATGCATTAAATGCCTTTGTGCTTCTTTTTAATCATCTCTGGTGCTGCTTTTAAGAAGTCTTTTTGTTGTTATCTAATCTTTGCATAATTTTAGTAAACGAGAAGAAATCCTGTATTTGTATCCTCATAGCATCTGTCAGCACTGAAATTCCAGGGAGAAAAAGAAATTGTAGCTACATATTGCCGGAAGTTTTTAACATGCCATAATTTTCATCAGCCTAGATTTGAGCTTGCTCTTCAGGGGCATTACATTAGCCTTCCAAAAACACTGGGCTTTGAAAGCTTTTCTGTCCTTGCCAAATACATCCCACCAACATTGTTGTGGATTCTTTTCTCTCATTCCTCCATCACTGCAACAGAAGTCACAGCCCCCCCATGAATCACTCAGGCCTGGGTGCTGCCTCTGCACTTCACAGGAGCAAGCCAGCTACCTCGTACTTTGTATCCAGTCACAGTGGCTCGGGTCTGGAAGCCCTGAAAAATAAGAGATGAGTAAACTGCTGAAAGAATTCTTCCTGCTCTGAAAAAAAACCCCACAGTTTTTCTTTCACTGAGACACTCACAACATACTGTTTATAAGTAAGGAACGTTGAGAGGTTACAGAACTACAGAACATAACTGCTGTCATATAACAGAACATTTATATAACACTGCAGACAGGTTGTAAGTCACAGAGTCAATCTGTGAGGTTAGCTGACAAGGTCTAACAAGTGCCTGAGACCTGCCATCCAAATGATGAAGCTGAGAAAGCTCAAACTTTTAGCTGAAAAATTTTATTGATAATAACATTTCCTGATATGGGAAATTACCTACCACTGAGTCCTAGCATCACTAGTGAGTGTCTTTTGAAAGGAGATGATTTGTGTCAGGAATTAAAATATCTGCCTCAAAAAAGGAATTTTTGGCTGGAGTATCTGGCACAAAGGGGTCAGATTAATACATCAAAATCCAGGCTTTCCCAGCCTCAAGAACAGTAACTGAGAGTTTAATAATTAAATTTGGGCTACACATACTGTTAAATTTTATGGAGAATTGTCAGCAACACGCACTGAATGACTCTGAAAACGCTAAGTTGCTTATGCATGCAAAATCTGGACAGTATATGGAATTCCTACTGCAGATAAAAAGTATTCACCAACTCAGAAAGACAGTGAATAATACATGTCAGCATACCATCCATATCAGCTAAAGAATATGTTTCTCCTTTTTTTTTCCCCTAAAGCTGCTCCTTTCTCTACATGAGTGAAGGTGTACAGCACTCAAACAAATAATTGCAGAGCACCATACTATCCATAGTTATTCCCCCAAATTATTTTTAACACAAAGGGAGTAACAAAAGGATCCTTAAACATACACAAGCACTTTTGAAGTAATTTGAGCTTTGCTTGGGAGAGACTCATTGAACTCATGAGTTATTCCAGCATCCTTGATATCTTCAGCCACTAGCATGTGGGACCTTTCATGAGTCAAATCTTCATGACCACTTCAGCTAATAAATATAGAGCAAACACTATCTGTTTTGCAGAAGTGAGCCAACTTTCCTTTTCTGATGCATTGTAGTAACTTCAACAAATACACAATTTTAGGAATTCGGCTGCTTCATCTTCGATCATGATATGTTACAGAATCCTGTTGAGGATACTTTTTACCAGAGAAATGTCAGTCTATAAATATTTTTTTACAAACAAAGATATGGTGTGACAACATTCCCTAAATTATCTCAGTGTTCACCATGGCTTCAAATAAATTGAATTTCACAGAATCACAGAATATGCTGAGTTGGAAGAGACCTGTAAGGATCATTGAGTCCTACCCTTAGCCCTGCACAGAACCAGCCCCAAGAGTCACACCATGTGCCTGAGAGTATCACTCAAACACTTCTTGAACTCTGTCAGGCTTGGTGCTGTGACCACTTCCCTGGGAAGCCTGTTCCAGTGCTTAATCACTTCTGGGTGAAGAACCTCTTTCTAATATCCAGCCTAAACTCCCCTGACTCAGTTTCAGGCCATTCCCTTGAGTCCTGTCACTGGTCACCACAGAGTGGTGCCAGCCCCTCCTCTTCCCCTCATGCAGAAGTTGTAGCTGCAATGAGGTCTCCCCTCAGTCTCCTCTTCTCCAGGCTGATCAGACTCAGTGACCTCAACCACTCCTCATACGGCGTCCCCTCAAGGCTCTTCACCGTCTTCATTGCATTCGTTAGGATGCTCTCGAATGGCTTAATATCTTTCTTGTATTGTGGTGCCCAAAACTGCACACAATATTCAAGGTGAGGCTGCACCAGTGCAGAGCAGAGTGGAACAATCCCCTCCCTCGACCTGCTAGCAATCCTTTGCCTGATGCCCTCCAGGACACAGTTGGCCCTGCTGGATGCCAGGGCACTGTTGACTCATATTCAACTTGCCATCAACCAGGACCCCCAGGTCCCTTTCTGTGGCACTGCTTTCCATCATCTCATTCTCCAGTCTGTGTGAACATCCAGGGTTGCCCCATCCCAGGTGCAGAATCTGGCACTTTCCCTTGTTAAATCTCATATGGTTGGTGATTGCCCAGTCCTCTAATTTGTCAAGGTCTCTCTGCAGGGCCTCCCTGCCTTCAAGGCAGTCAACAGCTCTTCCCATTTTTGTGTCACCTGCAAACTTGCTTAGCATCCCTTCCAGTCCTTCATCCGAGTCATTTATGGAGATGTTGAAGCGCATGGAGCCCAAGACGGAGCCCTGTGGAACCCCACTAGTGACAGGTCACCAGTCTGATGTCACCCCATTCGCTATTATCCTCTGCGCTAGACCCATGAGCCAACTGTATCACCACATGATGTGTTTATCCAGCTGTGTGCTGGACAGTTTGTCCGCAAGAATCCTCTGAGAGACGGTATTGAAAGCTTTACTGAAATTCAAAAAGATTACATCAACTGGCTTCCCTTGATCAACTACATGAGTTATCTCATCATGAAAGAAAATTAGATTTGATAAGCAGCACCTTCTTCTCATGAAGTCATGATAACTGTGATCAATAACAGCATTGTCTTTTAGGTGATTTTTAATACCTCCCAGAATAATCTTCTCCATAGCTTTACCAGGTACTCAAGTGAGATTAACAGGCCTTTAATTTCCAGCGTCCTCCTTGCCCTTCTTGAAAATCAGGGCAACATTTGCCAGCTTCTGGACAGCTGGTACCTCTCTGGATTCCCAAGGCTGACCAAAAATCATTGAGAGAGGTTTTGCGATGACATCAGCCAGCTCTTTAAGGATTCTTGGATGAATCCCATCAGGCCCCATAGAACTGTAAGGATCCAGCTGGCGCAGCAGATCCCACACAATTTCAGGGTCAACCGGGAGTTANGATTAACAGGCCTTTAATTTCCAGGGTCCTCCTTGCCCTTCTTGAAAATCAGGGCAACATTTGCCAGCTTCTGGACAGCTGGTACCTCTCTGGATTCCCAAGGCTGACCAAAAATCATTGAGAGAGGTTTTGCGATGACATCAGCCAGCTCTTTAAGGATTCTTGGATGAATCCCATCAGGCCCCATAGAACTGTAAGGATCCAGCTGGCGCAGCAGATCCCACACAATTTCAGGGTCAACCGGGAGTTAATCATTCTCACAGCCATGGTCCTCCAGCTCAGGGCACTGAGACCCCCCCCATGTCCACCATCTGTGTTGAAGATAGAGGCAAAGAAAGCATTAAACACCTCTGACCCTTTTCCTCCTGTCAGCAGAGATCACCTCGTGGTTGCTGTGGCAAAGGAGACCACCAATCTCCACTTCACTTGTGAGATCCACTCTGTTGACAAGCAGCAGATCAAGGAGAGCATCATTCCAAGTCATCTCTCTTAGGACTGGTTCCATAAAGTTGTCATCCAGAGTTTTTAGGAACCTTCTGGCCCAGGTTGTACCAGCTGTGTGATGCTCCCAGTTAATTTCTGTCAAGTTGAAGTCCCCGTAAGGACAAGAGCAGTTGAGTTGGAAGTGTCCCTTAGTTCCTCAAAGAATAATTTGTGGGTGTCATCGTCCTGGCCAGGGGGTCTGTAGCAGACTCACAAAATGACATCTGCATTATTTGTTTGCCCCTTGATTCTTAGCCAGAGACTCTCAACTGTGCCATTGCCAACTGTGAGCTCCATACATTCTAGCCCTTCTATTACATACAGGGCCACCTCTCCACCTCTTCTGCCCTGCCCATCCCTCCTGAAGAGCCTGTAACCATCCAACAGGGCACTCCAGTCACGGGTCTCATCCCACCAGGTTTCATTTATGCCAGTGATGTCAAATCTCTGGGACTGGGCCAAAGCTTCAAACTCCTTTTGTTTGTTCCTCATGCTGCATGCTTTGGTGTAGAAACATTTCAGGTGTGGTACGTTGTAGCCAACACCTCTTGAGGCAGATTGAGAGATCCCGTTAGTGCTCATTTCATCGAGTTTTGGCTCATCACTGGCAAGCCTGGTTTTGTTCCCTTCCCCCTTCCAAGCTAGTTCAAAGCTCTGTCAACAAGCCCCACTATCTCCTCTGCTAGAACTCTTTTTCCCCTCTGAGACAGGTGCATTCCGTTAGGTGTCAGTAGACCAGGTGTTGCGTAGATCACCTCATGGCCAAAACCCACATTTTTTTTCTGATTATACCAACCTCAGAGCCACTCACTGACCCATTGGATATTCCTATTCTTATCAATATTATTTCTTGTTACCAGAAGGAATGAGGAAATCACTACCTGTGATCCCGATGCCTCTATCAATTGTCCCAGGTCCTGGAAGTCTCTTTTGATTGCCTTCAGATTTTTCCTTGTTATTTCATCCCTGCCAGTTTGAACAACAAATAGCAGATAGGGCCTTACTAGACTTGAGATTTTTCCATTAATATCCCTTATCCAGCCACTAGGAGACAGTAGACTTGCCCTGTGAGTTGAGTCTGGTCAGCATATTGGGCCTCCATTCCCCTTAGAACAGAGTCTCCTATTACATCTACTCTTCCTGTTAGCAAAGGAGGTCTTGATGTGGCATAGAGGTGGTGGTGTAAGTTATAAGGTTCAAGTACCATAAGCAAAACCACTGTACTTCAGATATCTAGAATTCAAAAACAACATACAAGAATGACTGACATGGTAAACTCAAACCACAAAAATCAGAGTTAAAGTAAAAATATCCTCCAAGAACATTACTTGGAATTAGTTCAAACAAATAGTGTACTACTTCATTACTGCATTCTGTTTGATTTTCCTGAATAATGCAGAATGTTATAATTACAAAATATAATTATTAAGCTGGAAACTGAGTAAGTTATGTATCTTCGCTGCAGTTGAATCTTTACCTTCAGATATCAACCAGAAGGGCAAGCTTTCAGTTTGTTACTCATGAAAAATACTTTGTTCTGCCTAAGCACAAAAGGTCATAGGCTAGCAACTTGAAATTGAGAGAAATATTTTTTCTTATGCAGTCATATCTTGTGAAGGCCTATAAATTCATGAATGCCTTTGTCAAAGAATTCTTCACTGGTTATTTGCCATTACTTAATTTAGACTTTCTAAACCTGCGGGTAGTGTGTAACATTATCATGGCCATGGAATGGATTCCACTGAGCAAGGAGAAAAATTAATCCAAATAGGATGCATAAAATGTTGAGAGATTCCGATTGGAAATGTACTCTTTCAGTGTGTTTCAATGTTGACAGCCTTTGTTTTGTGTTTAACAAGCAACATCTCAGACAGTAATTTTTCTGGTTAGTTAAACTTATGTTGGGTATCTTACATGCTAGTGGAAGAGTCTCTACCAAAATTACATTAAAAATTCAAATGACATGTACACTGTTTCTCATTTAATTTCCTAGGGATTTCTAAAATAAAAGACCAATAGAACAAGCACCCATATGACTTAACTTTTTTTATAAGAGATAGCACTTGATTTCTATGAAACAGAGGTTCCAAGAGTGCTTAGTTTTAAAACGATATTATAAATATCCCTTCCCAAAATAGCCAATGAACACTGTTTCTCCTAAAAGAATTCTAGTACTCTTGGACTCCACATCCTTTTACTAAGCATCAAGCATACTGTGTTTCCTTCATTACTACTCTGTGCTTTAAAAGAGTGTTCATTTTCCTCTTGGTTATCAGTCACAAATCTGTCTCCTTTTTTAGTTCTCCCTCCGAGGCTCAAAACAGACTTGATGCCTTTGTACAAAATCTGACATACTCTACAGTATTTAAAAAAAAAAAAAAATAATTAAAAAAAAAAAGGCATGACTATAAAAATCATGGAGCTAACCAGACTTAGTATTGCTGCTTTCTATATAGTAACTCATAGAAAAGAAATATCAGGAAATATGAATTTTCTTTTAATTTCCAGGTGAAAAACGGATCTCTGGAGGTCACCTTGCCCAAAGCCCTGCTCAAGCAGGGGCACTTAGAGTCAGGGGCCCAGGACCATGTCCATTAAGAGTTTTGAATATCTCCAAGAGTAGAGACACCACAGTCTCTCTGGGTAACCTATGCCAGTGCTTAGTCACTCTCCCAGGAAAAAAAGTGGGGGTTTATGTTCCAATGGAAATTAATTCCAATGGTTTATATTTTCTGATTCCCTGTAAAATTCTATGTAAAATTAGGAATAATTAAAATTTTGAGGAAAATTAAAGAAATGTTATTTACCAGGGTGATTTGTGTTGACCTTCTTTCTTCTCCATTTATTTTTGAGAGGAAAAAAAAGGAATTTAGATGCCTCCAGTTTGCAAGTTTAAAAAAATATATTTGGATTTATTTTGGTAATGTTTTCCAAGGAAGTCAATTTACATTTTTTATAAACAAATCCTTTTCTAGTCACAAGAAGGCCATGACACTTACAGATTTTTCATCTGATCTGTCTTCATTGTTGTTGTTCAGAGATGCTTATAATCATCTCAAAGGTAGCGGGATTTTTTCTAGTTTTTATTTCTGGGCCCTCTCAGATGAGTTCATTTACTACTGTCTTAAAAATAAGCCAAATAAGGTGTGTGTGAAAAATGTTTTGTTTCCTGTTCTCTAATTAAGGATAGAGTTGTTTATTGTTCTCTCTCTGACTCAATTTACCCAGATGTCCACTTCATGTCTGCCTTACACAAGGTTTGTGTTTATAAACAGGTTAGATGATGTAGCCAAATACTATTAAGTTCTCAACTGAAACAGTAACCAGACTTTCAATGAGATTTAAGTAGCAATGATTTACAATTTTTCTGTGCATTAAACTAGACTGTCATCACAATCTTGCCTAGAAATATTTCTGAACATATTTTTTGAATCCACTTCGTAACTTAATGCAGTCATCACATAATCTGCAAATCCGACAGAGAGAATGAATGTTGTTCACTGTAAGATACCATGAAAAGCTTTACTTTTCACAAAATTATCAATTTGCAATTCAAACAGCACAGTTCATCCTCACCCGTATCCCTGATTTGATCCTTTTGTACAAATCTTCTCACTTACTTTTATCATTTAATAAGTTTAACTGGCTTGAAAAATTCTCATCCTTTCTCAGAACCCTAAACTCATTTTATTTCAGGCAGAAAAATATGTACCAGTTAAAGTAAAGCAGCTTCACTCTTTATTTTAACAATGCAATAGCAAAGAAACTTGCAGTTTTATACTGAAAATCAACCTTTCCTCAGCTGCGGGTCGATTATATTGGCTAGAGAACATTTAAGAACTTGGAATGGCCTGTAGTGGAGACTTGCAACCCTTTAACAGGCAAAGCAAACCACAACCACAAAATGTTAATTTACTCTAAGAATACTCATGTCAGGCACAAGGTAACTTTTCCATCTTTATTAATCCATTTCACAGACACTCCACTTGCTCCTTTAAGGGAAAAAAAGTGCAGTGTAGCTTTCTTGAACCTGAATAGATTGGAATATGGTAAAGCTTCTAGGGAAATAAGTAAGAAAGAACACTTAATGCGTGACATTGAGCCACAATTCCCTTGGGTTGAGCTCATTTCCAGTTCTCCTTATGATTATAAATAGCTGATTGAAAAGGTGCAGACTGGCCTCTTTAACAAACTTCTGTTTATAGCAGCTAATGTTAAAAGATGAACCAAAAACAACCCAAAAAGCCAAAAAAACCCAAACAAACAAAAAAAAGAAAACCTCAATACATCATGAACTCAAATTGTTCTGCTAGGAAAAAAAAAAAAAAACAAAGAAAAGTTTCATGACACAAACTGCTCTGGCTTACTTTTAGAGGTTACATAGGAAAATTATTATGGCTTCTTTATTTGCAGGATTGTTGTTGCTGAAGGGTCCAAAGAGAAACAGACATAGACCATTCTGTTAGGGCTGCCAAATCCATGGAGAAAAAGAGATTCATGTCCAACAAACAAATGTTTAGTCAATAAAAATGCAAAGAATAAGGGAAAAGTCTTAAAAAACTAGATCTCTTCTACAACTTAGATAGTAAACTGGGGATATTTTATAAGCTTCTTTTGTCACTTTCTCTTTGTCTCTTTCTTATTGTGTGAAGACTAATTTATTATGGTTTATACCAAGAATTCCCAAGACATGCAAGAAAAAATTAAGTGGTAATAATTCATCATCAATTACCCTAGAGAACTTTAACAAATGATCCAGTTCTATGAGACCCTGAAACATATGTTTTTTAATAGTGTTTCTACTTTTATTTTGGTTCCTGATTTAAGTCACAAAAGTAATGAAGATTATGGAATTTCTAGTTCAAATTAAACCACAATTGAAATGTTATAAGTAACTGTATTATGTTACTTACGTATTATGTATTATACATTGTTCAGTTTGTGCATGTTCTCACTGCTCTGTTATTTCCTTTCTGCATGACTCTGCATTAAATTTCACTTTTATCAGAGAATCAAACTAAATCAGACATTATCAAAAGGTAACAAAAAAATTAGTTTCCCCATGCCTAAAGGCCAAAGATTAACTCATTTTAAACAAATATGAACTTTAAAGGCTGCCCATTTTTTTTATAAAGTTCATATTGTGACAGATTAAAAAAAAAAAATAATTTGATGAATGCAGGGTTTCCTGATATGTTTTCTTATTTTCCATTTTAATTGAGGATGACATAAAAAGCAATATCAAAAGAGTCCTGCATGGCTTTGCTTCATTCTTTTTCCTCTTGAAAAAGAATTTTTTTTTCCCCTCTTTTTCTACTCTGTAGATTAGTGCTTTCTATTTATTTAAAATCACAACTAATTTATGCTCTCATTGATCTTCAGAATACACAAGAGAGAATAATCTAATTCAAGTCCCAAGTTTCAGAGTAAATAGGCACAAACGTAAAATAGCAAATCTTTACAAAATTTATATCTAAAAAAGTATATCTAAATTTTACGTGACCGCTACATTTACCTATGGTTCACATGCAAATTGAGTCTAGGGCCATATATTACATTAAACAGCAAGATCGGGACCCCAATTTTCTTACAGTTCAAGCGTGGAACTAGGGCTTTGGAGAACATGAACTCTACTTAAAGCTCCTGCCAAATAAATTTCTTAAACAAATGATTCAATTTTCACTTCCCTCCCTGTTTTGCTTGTGCTCCCTGTTTTGATTATATGGACTTTATGAAGTAAAGACCATCATTTATTCCATGTTTTCATGGGGCCTAGAACAATTGTTTCCTGAGTGAGCAGAGTACTTTGAATAATACAGGGTTGTTTTTTTTTCACTCTGTGCACTGAGCTAGCAAAAGTGTCATTCTTCCATCTGTTCACCTCTCTTCTACATCCGCTTCAGTGTTTGGACAGGTAAAATCAAGGGTGCAGAAAGATTAGTTGAAGGAAGGCTTTGCCTGTAACCTACTACTTCTTTGTGCCTACTACAGAAATAAAAGTGAAAGGTGACTTTGCAGTCTGCCACCCTCCCTGAACTTAATAAAACTATGGGTTTATTGACTGTAAGTTTATTAACTGTAGTTTATTTAAACTGCAACTATATTAACTCCCTGAGTTAATAAAACTACAGTCTTTGCCATAATATCCACTTTGGGGGTCATAAGAAAAGATCATAACAGTGTTTTCTTTTGTTGTAGGCACTGTTATCTTATAAAACACAAAAGATACCACTTCCCATGTATGGGACCATCATATTCTACAAAACCATACAGGTCCAGAACCATAAAATCTTGTGTAGGAAATAGAAGATGTGGCAGTTCTTGACAGAACAACAACTGCCTCCAGTACTATCCAATATAGAAAGAGAGAGGTTTGTTTGTCTGTAGGTGTCTTTGAGGTAAATGTGGGGTCTGGAATCCCTTTTCTCCCAGACAAAGGTAGTAAGTTCAGCTTGGCTCTTTGAACTAATCTATACTATCTAAAGGCTGAACCTTACATAATAACTAATTTGTGGGGGTTTCAGTGCCAGCAAATGAGCATGATGCTTTCTGAGTCATCCTCCCAACTAGATCATGTCTGGATCATACTGACAACAGCAATTTTTAAAAACTCCCCTCCCTGGTCCTACTCTACGATCAGCAACAGCATGAGCCGTGGGCATTCAAACAAAATGCAAACAACAGATAACTAGCTTGTTGCCTTTGTACATTCTTCTGCCTTCACTTCCAAAACAGACAGGAAGATCAACTGCTAAGGGGCTCGTTACTTGTCTTTTTTTTCTCTTTTATACAAAGTAAAAAAAGTAATTTTAAAACAAGCACTTGAAAGTAAACAAGATGACATTTTATCTCTGTATTAAAAAAATAAACAAAAACAAAAAAACTAAAAACAAACAAACAAACAAAATTTAAAAAAAAAAAACCACACCAAAAAATGATCTCCACATAAAAAATGAAAAATAAATAATGCAAAGCATAAAATTGTCCTCTTGGGATAGCTTCATAGCATGCTGTAGTACTAAGTACTTGACAGAAGTTCAGGGGTGTCACTGCTAAACAATGCTGGTAGTTCACAAAACCTTCTTAGACCTTGGGCAAGAAACTCCATTTATAACATCACTGCTGCCAGAAGGGAGCTGGAGTATATTTTTAATACTAGTTCTGAGGCACTGAGTAGACACAACCAAAAAGGACTGAATGTAATCATCACAGATGCATCCCATAAGCCTGTTAACCAACACAGAGGTGTCATTTGAAATGGTACGTTTACTGCAACAATCTCAATCAGTGGTAAGTATTTATGAGAGATCAAGCAGGTCCATGTACCTGACAGGAAGGCTCTTGCACTCATCATGCTAGTTCAGGACCAGCAGAAATTGCTGTGGTCAACTAAATTCACCTGGCTTTTCCTTCCCATCCACTTGAATGAAGCTGAGTGAGAGCACTGAGCAGAGATTACCACCGGCCCCCAGAACAGCCTGTTAGAACCTTGTGCCTGACTCTCCAGTATTCTTCACTATGGCTTTGGGTCTGTATGGTTAACCTCAGAGGAGGTGGCCCATGGCACAAAGGGAGGGCACCTCCGCTGCCCAACACTGCAACATTCAGTCCTTCATTCTGGAAGTCCTCAGCAGTTTGTTTCTAATTCTCTGCTACGGGGGTGTAAAATAAATGGCTTAGCTCCTTGAATTCTTTACTGAGCAGCCCTCTTGAAGCAAAGAGAGCTGCTTACTGTATTGGGTGCAGGTGTTAGAGACCAATAAGTAGAATATTGAGTTAAAGGAAGTGATGATCTTCATGAAAAATGCTGTAGCAAAATAGCATTGTCCCTTTTCTTCATATACTGGATATCCACAAAACAGAACATAAAAAAGTCACAGAATAATGTAACTATACGTTACATCATATACTTAATCTTATGAAACAGATCCATGATTACTTTAACTTAGAAAATTAATTGATACAGAATGGGGAAAAAGGAAAAAATGCAATAAAGACTACTGCATTTTCAGCTAAGACAAAAAAGGCAAGAAGGCAACAGGCTCTGTGTCACTAGCCATGATGCTTACCTGTACTTTAGAAATGCTAGTGGACGTAATACTTTTGATGAAATATGCATCCTGTCCAACATGTATAATTTAGTAGCTGTTGTTCCTTGCATATATTATATTTTAGACTTCACCAAAGTGTTAAATAAAGGATAGGGTGTCCAATTCTATTTTCCTCCATGTCCTTGGGCAAGTCTACCTTGCAGTCTCAGTTATACTTGCCTGTAAAATTACCAAATAAACAACTCTAACTTCACACACGAAAAGAGCTAGTTGTGAGTATTCTGTTCAAAGCAAAGTCTTACTGATGATCTATTTAGCTCTTTCTTACTTAGAAATATTTACAACATTAATTCTGCAGCTTACTTCCTGGGTATTTCAGGTGACAAGGACTTGAAACACATGATGAGATGTGCTAGGCTGTCTGTTGACAGATAACATTCAGTGAATTAACAAGTCTGAAATAGGAAGAAGTGCTGTTGAAAATCAAAATGCAAGAATATATTGTTTCCAATGGTAAAAAACACTTTGTACACCCCAGCTAATGAAAATGCCATCAAACTCTCTTAAAGCTTATTTACAGTCATACACACACTTGTACACAAGTAAATATTTTAGACAGGCACAGAAAAATTAAAAATCACAGCTGATTGTTGTAACTGATTTGACTGCAGTCTTTTAGGTCCTATTTATTCACCTGCTACATAGTGGTTGAAGAAGCCTTGCGATCAATACTCTACAATGCAGTTTCTCAGCACAGACAAACCTGTAGTGATTTGCAGCCTTGAACATGTTTATGCATAAATGTATACATTATCAATACATTGCATTCTTCCACAGTCTTTGAACCTTCTGTTTATTTTTAGCATCAGTATATTTTCATCATTTTCAGTATAGGAGGAAGTTTTGTTCCCAGGCACACTGAAGAAGGAAAGCAAAGTAGTATCCTGCTTGAAATAAATGTGGGTTAATTCACTCTTTCCTGCTGTAGAAGTGAAACCAGAAATCCTGACTTACCCTTCCTTCTTTGTAAGCTTCAGTGTGTAATACAGATGTACCTGCTGAGTCCCACAGGTTACATACTGGTTTTAGTTATAATTGGTTAAATACAGATAATTGGGCATCAGCTGCAACAGTCTAAATACAGAACTCAAAATGTACCTTAAAAGGTCTGTGAAGTTCAGCAGTCTGTTTTTCATATGATCAATATGCCACAAATTGGTTTGGTATTTTCCTAGAGTTAACCAAGTGTTTTCTTCAATTTTGTCTCCATTTCAAAAGCAAACCAAGGTTTGTCCAAGGATGTTTCAAGGCTTTTTCTTTTATGGCCATGGAAAATTCAAGGCTTTTTCTTTTATGGCCATGGAAAATATTTTTCTGGATTAATTGCATTGGTGAGAAGCTGTATCCAACATTTTCCCCAGCTAAACTGACATGTTAAATTTAAAAAATTGAGCTGTTACTCAAATGATACAACAGAATTTTTTCCTGCTGAGTTCAGCAGTGAAGAGATGGCAAGAAACCATACAACAATCACTTCAGTGTAGATAAATCTAAGGATATGCGTATTGGAAGTAAAACACAAAATAGCTGACATATTTTAAATGTGACCTTCCTATACCCAGTGTTAAATGTCATTTTACATGTGAGGAATATGCAAACTACTTTTTCTATGCAGATAAATTCTAAAACTTTGAAGGCAAAATTGGAATAAAACAAATTAATCAAGGAAAAAATTCCATGGTTTCTGTTCTACAAAGATGTTGGAATTGTAGCAAGTAGTTACTCTTTTAGGGAATATCATAGAATCATTAAGGTTGGAATAGATCTCTAAGACCACAGAACATTCTGAATTGTAAGGCACCCACAAGGATCACTGAGTTAAACTTGTAAGCTAATGGCCCCTATGTGGATCAAATCCACAACCTTGGCATTATTAGCACTGTGCTCTAACCAATTGAGCTAATCTCAAGATCATCTGGAAGTAACTATATACAAATACTGAACAAGTTGTCATGATTTTAAAAAGTTCTGAAGCACCATTTTGTTCTCTAATATACTAAAGCTTTCTATCTTTTACAATAAATTGTATCTATTTTTCTCTGAATTACATTTAATTTGGCAAAGATTTCTTGAAAATGTCATTACATGCATTTGTCAGTGAATTAAACATTCCTTTGAATAACGCTGTATAAAAATGAAAGTAATGAATTCAACTTTTCCAGCAATAAGAAACAGGATAAAAGTTGGTAGTGTGTTCCACAGAGTGAATCATTAATAACTTTTTAACAAACATAGATTTAGAACACACCCTTTTGGATTTCTCTTATACACACTACATATTTGACTATCTGCCATAATTAATTTCACAAATAAACAGAACTGTTTAACAAGCTGACAATTTGGATCTACACAGCACAAATAGTTCCTTTGAATCCTTCAAGTCCAGGATTGGAGCCAGAAGTGTTTTCATCAGGTTCGATGTCTGGAACAGATACAGAAACTGTAACCTCCCTAAACCAAAGGGCAGTTCGAGTGAGTCTTACAGCTTTTCAACCATGCAGCAAAGCACGGACACTGCTGAATTCAGGAGCCTCTCTTATCAAATGTTCCTGAGACTACTGGAAGTACTACACACATCTGCTCAGTTTCTAGTCAGGACTGTTACTGGCACACTCATTATCAGTTTGTAAAGGTAAGTCCTAATTTTATTTCATTTCTCTTTAGAAAAAATGAAAGTGAGTTGTTCTCAAATGTACTTCTCCTATGTCCCCAAACAGCATTACTGGTGAAACACTTCTTTCATTTGTTTTAATCAGTTAGCTTCAGTGCTACTTTATTCCTTCTTTTATATACAAACAAACATGAGAGAAACACATTGCTTCTCTCAGAAAGGACAAGTTTTAAATGCGCTTCTCATGGGCTTCAATGAAAACTCATTAAAAAGTAATCCAAAGGGGAAGACATCAAGATAAGCATATGATATTCAGTCACTGCAGTATTTCACAAGTTGGGCTGCAAATTATATTTGTTAAAAGTATCTGCCACATGACAACACTTGCAGTGAAGTATTTCAGAACAAAAAAGTAGATAAATAACCTCCTAAGAAGAAAGGTTTTGTAGGGATATTCTTCTGATTACACACATTCTTGACTTAAATTATAGGTCAGTAATCTGCCCTAGCATTCTCTTCCTGGGTGGCCATGGCTGAAATAAGACACAACACATGCCCACAGCTCACTCCATTCACGTTCTCAACAGTGAGAGCTATGTCTGTGCTGGAAGCTGTATGAACAACCATATTGTCATCATGTTGTGCTCAAGCTAAAACTCTCAGCTTCAAAGCTGAGTTCAGGCAGAGCAACATATCAGCACAACTGTGTAATTTCCAGTTTATATTGGATCGCTTTGTAGTATAGGCAGAGAAAGTCAGATGTGATAGGCCTGTCTGTGCAGAAATAGCTCTCTTCTTGGGAGTATAAGGTGAGTTCCCCTTGTTATTGGAGTGGGAGAGGCAGACGATCCAGATCCTTGTTTGGGGTATATAAGAGGTGTGTGGTTTTAGCAGAGCTGAGTGTCTCCGGTCTCGACCTGCAAGCTCATGTCTCAGGCACTTCATATGCTGCAGTTTATACCACTGAGATTAGTAGGCAGAACACCACATGCTTTTTTGTGGAAATTTGAAATAGTGTTTCCTGTTGGGCATTAGACATATTCCTATATATTATTGAAAATCCATTGGGGATTGGGTGGTGGTGGGTTTTTTTCTGTTTACTCATTATCTCCCATCCTAACCATATTGATTTTGTTTGCTCTTTTATTTTGCTAGAAGGCACTTTGAACTGAAGCCTCACGAAAGAGACATTTTAATTACCTCACATTTTTTTCCCATTGTGAATCCTCCAATTATTATTGAACCCCAGTTGTTTTTAATTACTCTTCACGCTTTCAAAGTCCGTTTTCTCAGAAATCAATATTTGATCCCATAGCCACATTTAAACTGTGTTCTGTTCACAGACTTTCAAAGCTATGTCCTCTGAAGGAAAGTTTAACATGAAATAAGCAGTGGATAAGCCTCAAAATGAACCTTTGGATTTTGATAGGATCCCATAAAGATGCACAGAACTACATTGCAGGGTCAAAGTTTAACACTGAAGTTAATTTTGTTTGTTGAAACAATATTTGCACTATAATCATCCACATTTCTTAATTCATGAGCTTACAGATCAGATTTGGACTCAGGTTTTATAAAACCCAAAAATGTGAATTCAGTCTAATGGCTCACTATGTTGAGAGGTTTTTCCTCAACAATAGGAACAAGTCTATCCATTTTTCCTTGCCTCTCTGGGACCGGTGTCATTGCCTGACTAAGAGTACTGGAGTCAAATGCATTGCATGGCAGAGGAAGAAAAGAAAAAGGACATATTCTCCACTTTCCTGGGTTCCTCCATGCACCCTAAAGGGGCCCAACAACAGATAGGTGGGGCTATTAGAATAACTCTTCTTATCAGCTTTTACTTAAATAGTCTAAGACAGACAAGCCAGACCAATCTGTGCTGTACTAAGCTAATCTATAGTATACTAAGAAATACTAATCCATACTAAGGATTTGATCTCAGTTTAACGTAAGTTATAACCCACACATCAAACTTTTGCCTAAGAACATCTGAGCTGCATTTTCAGGAAATTAGCAGAATGCCTACTGTCATACAAAGCAAAATAAAGGATTTTCAAATGCCCAGTATGCAAAAAGGTGAGAACTAATCAAAACTACTTTTGACAGCCTTCAGGAACTTGGCAGTTTTGGTTAGTTTCAGAAAACCACTCTGTGCTATTGAGCACTGTCCTCGTCTTTAAAGAGGTAATAGTTACCCTTGGATTTATCGGTAGCTTTGCCATCTACCACTGTTAAAGTGAAAACAAGATTGCATTGTCAACACCATTATGGATTCCTACATAAATGTGCTTTCTGTTGTGTATTATTCAGTATTCTGCAGTGGTACTTATGTGACTTGTTCTAGAAAAAAAATTATTGATTATATGCTACTATATTTGCTTCTTTTTTTTTTCCAATTTAATTGGTTTAAAAGCTTACTGATACTTTGAAAAGTTCCCTGTTTCCCCAGCTGTCTTATCACATATTTTGACCATATTTGAAATGATGAACGACATCTGAATTTGTGAAAATTGTGTGCAGTTTGGCAGAATGTGTTGATACACAGAAAAATCCTTCAGTGTTAACTTCATTTTCCATTTGCTTTTAAAAGTCACTTTACAAATAAATGCCTTGGAAGTGCATACTTGTTTATTGCACTGTTAATTCTAGTTTTTCACCTCTTTCAGTGCTTTAAAGGTTTCAGATGAGAAAACTTTCTACACTAATTATACGTTATAAATATATATTAGAAACGGTACCTAAGAATAATTCTTAGTACTTTTCCAACAGGCCCTGATTAAAGTAAACTTTTCTTAATACTTGGAAATTTGGATGTGTTTAATGTTTTCAATGATCTTGACATTTTTAATTTTAATTTTTAATTAATAGACTCTTCTATTAAGTACATACAGCCTGCAGCATTGCAGCATTGCCTGGTAAATAAAACCACTCAAAGGCAGACTACCACAGTGAAGAAAGGAATTAGCTGCTCCTTAGAAAGACAGCTTTGCTATAAAATTCAGATAAATGAATGTATAATTTCAGAACAAAGTATGTGTTTCCACAAGTATACTGGCTTCTGCCGAATATCCGTGTGATCAAGCTCAAGTAGCTCCTGACCCTCATTTCTACCCCTTTTTAATCTTTTCTTACTTTATTCCCTAGAAATGGTTATGCAATTATTTGTCATCTCATGTTGTAGCCTATGTCCAAGCATATATCATGTGATACCAAATCTTATGACCTTGATCCTGCCTTACTGAAAAAAAAATTATTGTTGAGCTATGGCTACCAGTTTGTAAGTGAGGGATCCCAAAGGACATTACATCAGGCACGATGAGAAAGAAGAAAAGAACACAGACCACAGGAATGAGTGTGCTGAATTAATAATAGGTTAGTAACTTCAGAATTCAGAAGTGAATCACCCACATGAAAAAATACAAAAAACTAACAGAAAGTGGGAGGTCGGAGGACGGCAACTCAGGAAGATCAAGTATCAGCTTGTTCATAGGAACAAAGGCTGACACATCTTCATATACTTGGGGACAGATTGGTCAGTAGATATGGGGGAGGGTAAGCATACAGATGCCTGGCCTTGAGGCATGCTGCTCCCAACACACTCCTATGAGTGTTAGCCAAGAAAGTTTTTGGATACTTTTAGGCTGTCGGTATAATTCTGTAAAGTCTCCATGCACAGTAATCAGACGCCCAAGCAAAAGTGACTCAGAGATCTGAGGATTTACAATATTATTTGTAAACAATAATAATTTGCATCTTGACTACATAAAAACCTCAAACCCAGGAGTGATTTACAGTGTTCCAAAATAGAAATTCATGCCAAGGAAAGAAAAAAGAAAACTTAAGGCCAAAATAGGCACCCCCCCAATGCCTTAAGGACCAATTTAGAGCACAAGCCAATCAACATTTTCCAGGGCTTTACTAAAGTCCAGTTAGACAAACTCCTTTCCCTCATCCACTAAGCCATTCATCCATATCTGCCATTCCACTCCAAACTGAATGAGAACTTTGAAGAGAATCCTTGCTGACATCTTAAGTCAATATCCCTTTTCCTGGCTCATAACACTTCTGCTTCAGCTGTGGATTGCCATGGGGCTTTAGTGGGATGACATTTCAGAAGCAAAGTGAGGGTGAGAAATGTTCCCATAATGATTTCAGGACTGCAAGGGAAGTAATAAAAATGGAAGAAAAAGTTGGAAGTTCTTGAGGCAGACAATTTATGTGGAGTGAGAGAACAGTTTGGTTAGAGCATTCCTCTATTACTGAAATTTAAAAGGCAGACTTTTTACAATGTAATGAGAAGGGACTTAATAATAGTACTTAGGATAAGAAGCAATAAAGGTGGGAATAAGGGATAGGCATAATTCACTTGAGAACTGATTCTTGTGTGCACTACTACAAAAACACCAATTGACAGCAGTACAGAAAATGTGTAGTGGAAGAAGATTGTAGTTGAACTTTAATGCTATGGACTATATAAAGCACCAGCACAGGGGGGAAGAATAAAAGTTTAAAAATGTTATTAGTTACTTACAGTTAACATAGCATTGATAGTATTTATATCATTGAATTAAGAAGTGAACAAGGTTCACAGAAACAGTTCCTCTCTGGTTTTACAGTTCTGAGAACCCAATGCAACTCCTATTATCAAGGTCATATACCAAGATTAGAATATGTATCATTAAGTTTAAAATGTGACATGAAAAATGAGAGAGATGAAAGGAAATAAGAGAGACTGTTAAAAGTTACCTAAGAAAGAATCACTGGAGTAGGTCAAAATTGACTAAATAAGCTTTATATATTGGCAATCTGTCAGATTTCACGGAGAATGCTTTTTAAATATAAGTTTATTTTATTTATACAGGATACCAGCACTCAGAGACCACTTCTAACCATACATATAAGAATAAAAATTAGTACATCCCTTCCCTAATCCTTGCTGGAAAAAGCTATCAAGATCAAAAATCAGCAAATGATCAATTGTCACAGAATCATAGAATATCCTGACTTGGAAGGGGCAAAGATAATTGAGTCCAACTCCTGGCCCTGTACATGACAACCCCAAGAATCATACTATGCACCTGAGAGAGTTGCCCAAACACTTCTTGAACTCTAAGAGGTATGTGATTCTTCAGGTTATCTTTTCTTTTAAAACTGCATGAAGAAACTTTTCATCTTAATTTCTGTTCAGAATGATGAGAGACAATTCTTTGCCATTATGTAGGCATCCATACACTTAAAAGGCAGATGTAGTAAAATCAGTTGTGCTTCTGAATATTACCTGGACTATCTCGGAGACTCATGTCACTGATCCTCATGTCACCGAACTTCCTGTTGCTGGGGGGTAAAAATAGATAGAGTGATCTTTAAAAACAGCTTCAAAACATAATATATAATGCCCTTTTATGTTCAAGTAAAGAAACGTACAAAGGAATAGGCATCAATGCCAGAAAAAGCATAGCATTTTAAAACAATTCAATTGTTTGAACTGAAACGTGCGCCTGCTTTAAGCTACTGCTGAGGTTTCATTGTAAATATCTGGCCTCATACTGTTACAAACTAAACCATTAATCTGTCTGCCTCTTGAGGAGCTAATCTGCATGATTGTTTGTTAATTTGAGTGCAGCTGTGACTAGATTAGGAATAATTATTCTTTTTTATGCCTCCTCTGCTTAGTGCACTGCTTCTAATTTACAAACACAACTAAGGAAGAAATAGACTAATTATAAGGTAGAAAGTGAAGGGAGAGAAGGAAAACAAGAAATTACTAGTTGTTTTATTATTCCTGATAGAGCTAGATTGCACCTCTCTGGTTTATGGAAGACTCAGGTTTTGGTTTTGCATTCATTTTACTAAATACAGTAACTAATCAGAAGCATATTATACCACTGCCATAATTTTCCACTGAAGAGCCATCCTCTACATGGTAGCCTGCAGTAATTTCATGAGGGGAAAAAATTATTCATGCTGAACTTATAACAACTGAACAAAATCTATAATTTAAAGCCTGATTTGATTTAAGTACAAATGTCTTTGTTTTCTATTCTTACCTAGAGCTAGGTTTCTCTTGAACTCAAGCATTAAACAGTATTCCAACTCTGGTGAACACAGCACTGAACAGGGAGATGTGATTCTGCCATAGGGGATTTTGCCATGTCAGAAATTATGTTCATCTGGGGGCAGAAGACTCAGTGTCCTAGCCCACAGCTGCAGCTCCTGAAGAGTTCTTAGTCACTAAATTAGGAGGACTGTGAGGAGCTGAGAAAAAGGGTGTTTGTGGATTTCTCTGCTGGTCTCTAGGCAGTTTGTTGGAGTCAGGTAAGCAGGCTGGCTTGCATCACAGACCAGGATCTGTTGCTCTTCTCCTTACTTTTTGTTCAGAATTCCTTAGATTTTGCAGTTCCTGTAGAATGTTGAAGGGTTGGTGTCTGGGTTTTCTTTTCTTTGTGCGTGTATGTGGGGTTTTGTTTGTTATTAATTAATATTTCTGATAGAATAATGACAATTTTTTTGTTCTTTCTGTGCTGGCTGGTGGTGGTCTATAAATGACTGATTAAACACAGTGCTTTGTGTTTCCAGTTTCAAAAAGAGTGCATTTCTGAAGTGTTTCAGTTTGTCTTAAAGTGGACCAAGTGACCCAGCATGTTTACTGCTGTGGTCTCTGAGCATCTGAAGAGCTCTAGGTCCATTTGTGCTGGGTTCTGCCAGGCACTTAACGTGATTGCAAAGGGGAGGGAGTGAATCTGCCTGGAGGACAAAATGTGAACTATCTGTAGGACCATCTGTGGGTTCACGGCAGACCCCGTACAGAAGCTAAGGCACTTTAACAGGTGGCTATATATATATGTAAGCCTTTTTTGTTTGATTCCTCTCTTTGCATGACTTAAATACGGACTCTAGGCAATTGCATTTGACCAAGGTGTGATCGTTAGTGATGTCATCTTTTGCAAAGGCAAATAGTAGCTCTCTGAGGGAGGAGAAAGCAATTCCTTACTGTAAGGATCTGACTCTTAATGAGTCATTGTCCAAACACCCCCAAAGGAAATGGAATTGATGGGAAGCTCTTCACAGCTCTTAATTTTATCCCACTCACTAAGTCTAACAGCATGTTCAGCCATTTCTATTCTTCCTGTGAAGCTTTGCTTAAAAAATAATTTTTCCACTTTTTCCTCTCCTTGCTCCTCATTTCTCCTCTGACTACTGAAATATTTTTTTACTAGTTTTTCTGTTGGCTAGAAGGTATCCTTTAGGAAAAGTGACTGAAATCGGGTCCTTCCTACAGTTTAGTTCTCTTAATGCCAAACTACCAAATTCAGCAGCCTCAAAAAAAAAAAAAACAAAAAAAAACCCAAAAAAACCCAACCCTGCTTCCGTAGCTACATTTTAATCTTAACCAGTCACTCATCTAATATTATTTACCCAGTACCGTGGATTTAATGACACCTATTTGGGATTCATATTACTTACTAGTATCTGTATCTTAGAAGACTGAAATGGTTCCACTCAAATTAGACTGAACTGCGAGAGTCTCAGATTCAATGATTCATATGAAAATACTTTGAATTTGGGAAAAGAAAAAATCCAACTATAAACCATAAATCAAACCAACTCAAAACACCCTTTTCCAACAAGATAACAAAAGACAAGGTGTTCAGTTTTTTAGCTCAGTGATTTCAGTGGCTCGTGATTCAGCCTTGCTGGTTTGCAGGTACTGCTGCAAAAACTCTAAAGGAAACTCTGTGTTCTGACAGAACATAAAAATAGGATTTAACTGTAGTATATGGGATACTGGATAGTAAGATGATGTGGTTTAACCCTAGCTAGCAATTAAGCACCCCACAGCCTCTCACTCACTCCTTCTCCAGCAGGATGGGGTAGAGAACTGGAAGTGTAAAAGTGAGAAAATCCATGGGTTGAGATAAAGACAGTTTAATAGAGAAAGCAAAAGCCGTGCACACAAGGACATCATCATTCTCCATGGGCAGGCACGTGTTTAGCTATCTTCAGGAAAGCAGGGATGCATCATGCATAATGCTGACTTGGGAATACAAATGCTGTCCTTCAGAACGACCCCCCCTTCCTCCTGCTTCCCACAGCTGTATATGCTAGGCATGACACCACTGGAATGGAATAAACCCTTGGTCAGTCAGGGTCAGCTGTCCCAGCTATGTCCTCTCCCAACTCCTTGTGCACCCCCAGCCTCCTCAATGGCAGGGCAGTGTGAGAAGCAAAAAAGGGCTTAACTCTGTAAGCACTGCTCAGCAGTAACAAAAACATCCCTGTGTTATTGACACTGTGCTCGGCACAGATCCAAAACACTGTCCCGTACCAGTACTGAGAAGAAAAGTAACTCTACTCCAGTCAAAACTGGCACATGAGACTACTGAATAGGGTGCAAATACAGGAGCAGATTGTCACAGGTGGATTACCTTCAATCTGTTTTCTCTTGCATCATAGTAAATCTCTTTAACTTTCAACACAGACTTACACTGCAGAAGCAGAATAGCAATTTACATTCAGATTTTAGGCAGGTAGTTATGATTTTGTTTTTTGAGAAAAAGGAAGAAATCTATTCCAGACCTCAAGAACAATCCATCCCTACAGTTCTTCTTATACCTTATTTCTAAGTGGGAAATGATAAAGAAATAATTTTTTTAAAAAAATTTCTTTCTATTTGATGTAAAGTTATAATCATGCAGTACAAAAGTAAGTTCTCCCTCATTCTCCTGTCCCATGTAATTTTGACCTAAAAAATATCATTAAATATTTACTGACTGGTCTAAATTACTGATTGTAAAGTGCAGTCAATTATCTCAGAGTTCATTGATTTCTGTAACTTGCTGTTTATCTTTCTATCACACTTTTCTCAATCATTCTGTCAAAGTAGGCAGGGAAAGAGACGTGTTTAAGTAAAGCACACAGGACATATAAATCCCCTCCAGACTCTGTGTTATTAATCAGTCTGGTGGAAGAGCCTCTGTTGGAAGAAAATCCTTGAAGGCTAAGGGGAAGAAACCAGGGAGTGGGATGTACAGAAGGCATTTGCAGCACTCATGTTTCTGTGGCTCTTTGTTAGTTGGTCAGTGATTAAAAGTGCTAAGTCAAATGGGCAGTTTTAATCTGGCAAGTAACTACACCCAATGAAGTTCGTGATTGTGAAGTTCTGGGTAGGGTCTCTGTCCCAGGAATTAAGGGGAAACAAGGCAAGGTAAAACAATTGATCTACACAGTTTATTGTATCAGACAGTGAGACAAACACCTGGGTTCCTGACAGGACCAGGACATGTACCAGATTTCTTGTTTTCTCTCCATAAAATCAATTTTGCACATTTTAATAGGTATTCTCAGCTTTTTGATTGTATTGAGGGTTTGTAACATGTAGAGTTTTTCCTTAGGTTTTGGCCAATGTCTATAATTCATATCACCACAGAACCCTCAGATGTGTCAAAGAGTAATTACTTTCTTATCAATACAAAGCTAGCCTGAATTATCATCAGTGACCTGAAGTTGAAAGGCCTAGCAACTTATCTACAACTTCTTGCATTCCTTCTTTTGCCACCCTCCAGTTGTTTAGTTCTCTTTCTCCACTAACATTTTGTTATTTTCCAGAGTAATGGATCTGTTTGTTAGCAATGCTACTTGTCTACCAAGTTCATATACTGAGCACATTTTGATGCCTTCTCAATCTAGAGTGAAACTGCAGTATTCCAGTAAAAAAAGGGAGAGTTAAATAAATGCTAAGTGGATAACATGAGTTAAGAACATCAGAGAAAGTAGCAAACATGTCCTTATGTCAGTTATTCCAGAAGTGGAGCTGTTCATTTTCAGAGCTGCTTTTATCATGGATTAAAATATGAGCAAGCAAAGCTCTTTCTGAAGTATGGTGAATTGCTTGATGAGGACAACAGGAAGCATTCTTTTTCCCACTCATATATTCACAGCCCTTGTTAATCTCAGCACTTTGAAGTACATAAGCTACTAATTCAGTTAATTCTAAAGTATTGTTTCTGTTTTTGCTTTAAACTGACATTGACTGGAGCTTCAGTGTAAGGATAAAGTATCTGTTATCAAACAGACGTATTTGGTGAACATGTTGAGAAGTGGGAAAGAATATAATTCTAGAATATTTATGGTGTGAAAGAGGGGAAGAGCATTCTGCATGGAAAACAATATTTTCTGAGTATCTGTTTAAGCTTTGTTTTCATGGCTATGTTTAATAGATTTATTTGGTGATATTTTATCATTCATTAAAAGCCATTTGACTTGCTGCTTATACTGCAAGATTTTCCAGAAGCATCTAACTTCCTCATGCATTGCACCAGGTGATGAGTGTAGACACAGGGATTTAGAGACTGAGGTTTTTATGAAATTCAGTGGAAACCTACTGGCTGGACTGCAGAATAGGTATGAAGGATACTCTACAAATAAGCACTTCAAGATTAGGTCCCTTCATTCAGTTTTGTTCCAGAATGGCATGTGTTAGAGATTTTGAACTGCTTAAATAAACCACTTATTTTTCCCATGCACGCACACACACACACAGAATTAAATCAAATGAAGCATTTTCTGGTTTAGCTGCTCTTCTTGACCTTATTATCACAGCTACGCTGAACACGCTGATATTTCTTACCTCTCTGCTGCTGGAAGAATCCTGACACAGGTTAAAGTACCAATGTCTCTGCTAGTGAGAGAACTGCTACTATTTCAGAGGAGTGCAAAAGAAAGTGCAGAAAGCTCAGACCTAACATAGAACATTTAATCTAAACATTGGGCAACTAACAGAACAGAAACCCTGGTGTCCCTGAAGTACAGAGCCTCATATTTTGAAATTGAAAATCTTGTTCCTTGCAAATCAACTGCAGACACTACACATGCTTGCAATTTAGTTTAACTCTTAACAGTCTTGTACTTAGTAGTCTGCTACTCTCCCAGGCTTAGTCAAATACAGATTTCTGCTCTCCTGCTGCTGTCATGCTTTTGGAGTCAGTACTTTTACACTAAATTGAAACTGGAGAATATATTTCTTTCAAAACCTAATGGCTGAGTTTGAATTCAATTCATCAAGTGCTTTTTATAAAGCTTTTTTATGGAGTTTTAGGTTTTCTTTTCTTTAATGAGGATGGAAAGACGTAGAAAGTTCTGGTCCAGCTATTACCTGTATTGATTTAGGTTTCACCTTGAAGTTGTGGATAGTGGAAGAGGGTAACTTTAACTAACAGGCATCTACAAAGTCAAGATTTGTTCAAGGACCTCACAACTGCGTTCCTGATACAAGAGCAGAGATATGACACAAGTCAGTTGGAAGTCCTGATTTTAAATATTAGTTCTGAGCTAGAGTAATTTCATTTCTTTCAAGATTAACAATCTTAATCCCCCTATTTCTCCTTTCTAAATTAGGTGCCTTCTTACAAATATTTTGCTGGTGGGCATTTTTTAAAAAAGTGAGGAAAAAGACCGGATTGATTAATCAGCAGATGTTTGTGTTTTCCAATTACTTCTCATTTTGATGGAGATCTTCAAATATCACACCAAGGGATTATGCTAGACTGAGAAAATTGTCTTGAGGAGTACAGTCAAACCACATTGATTTTTCCAGTGAACCAAGCAGATAAGCTCTTTACAGGGTGGTGGTCAACTCCACATAACACAGCATTTCTGCACAAAGGCTTCTGGGGCATCCTCAGAAGCAGGAGGGGCTACTGTGCTTGGCTGGGAAAAAAGTGGATTTGCGTCAGTGCTGTTGCATAAATAAGTCTGTGCCTCAGAGCTGCCCCATCATTCAGGGCAGTGCCACTGGGGAAACTACATCCTTTTCCGCAGGGCTACAAATCTTCATCTATTCAGGCATTTAGAAAATAGAGGCTTTAACAGGCCTTAGGTTTCTCTGGGATAAGGTGGTGGCCTAGCTGTCACAGGGTTCTCAATTGCTTTTGTGGGTATCATAGTTTGAAGTCTGGTAGCTCCAACATGCCAAGCTTGGATCATATCAAAGGGGCTGAGAGCTGGCTGCTGAACAAAACCAATGAAATTCATCTGCTTCCTCTCCAAAACACTGAGTAATTTAAGAGATGGGCGGAACTAGTGAATTCTTGGTTTTGGGTTGTTGCTATAGCAATGCACTCAACATTTACACCAATGAGCTGAAGGGGAGCTGTTATGTTTTTTTATCCCCTGTACGTTGGCCAGGCCTTAACAAAGCAGTAACTCATCCATTGGAGTGTAAACAAAATAATCTTGTTTACTACTTCAAGACTTAAGGACACTTTCTAAAAAGCTGACGAAAGCTAATGTGTTTGTAAGTGTTCTTTTGTATACAGCAGCTGAAAACAGTGCATTATGAATATTAACAAAAATTAATTTGTTTGTACTTTGGTGATGTAAAATGTATGCTAAAGAATGAAAGACGGAAGCTGTTAATTATGCAGAAACTTCCAAGTAAATATGCACAAAGTTTCCACAAGTCTGACTAACTTCTGTTCAGTATAGCTTTGTCATGTTTTGTCTTCACTGAGGTAGCCCTATTGGTAGTTTCTGTATTATTGAGACACCTGAAAAACTGGATATAGTTCTGCAGACAGTTGAAAATCATTAGTCATGGAAATTACATTGCTCCCTTTAGACTTCTCATCTTACTGAAGAATGTCTAAACATAGTAGTTATAGCTATGACATAATGCAGTACTGGTGCAACAAAGCAGACTTGTTTTCGATTCCTAATACTTATCTGGAGAAATATTTCATTCTGACCTGAATTTTATTATGAAACTTGGCTGGAAAGTCAGTGGCAGAATTAAAACCACTCAAATTATTTGAGGGATTAAAATGCAATAAGGTGGGAGAAGACTATTTTTATTAGATTTTCAAAATAAAGTGGCACATGAGTCTCCCCTCTGAAAAACAAATTTCTCAGCCTGTTTCTTTCAGAATATATACTGGAGCACTGTTACATCTATATTGTGAAAAGGAACTTAAATAAAAGTAGTTATTTTTGCTGTGCACCAGTAGATGGTACATCACAAACTCTGCTTGCAAGATGTTTGTACAGATTACTTCATACACACTGGTTTGAGGATATAGACCCAATTCTCATACTTCATATTGTTTTACATCAGTGAGAACAAGCACTCTGTCCATTCCTGTTTGAGAGCCTCTCAAACTCTTTCACAATACCAAGAAACACAGGCTACTTTCAGATCTGCCAGAACAAGTCTATTTTGGTGTAGTAAGATCACAGAATCACAAAATATGCTGAGTTGGAAGGGACTCACAAGGGTCATTGAGTCCAACTCCTGGCCCTGCACAGGACCATTCCCAAGAGTCACACCATGTGCCTGAGAGTATCATCCAAATGCTTCTTCAACTCTGTCAGGCTTGAAAAGAAAAAAAGAAACGTTTTAATACTCAAAGGTAAGTAATACAAGGTGACACAGTTATACACTCTTTGTATATCACTTTTTGGAGGGCCAGGAATGAAAAATCCTCACGGAGATATAGGCAAGTTTCAACCCCATGGCCTGACGCTCCTCTCTCATCTCCCAGGAGGCACAGCCACTCCATGCCCCAGTGAGCCGAGGTTAAGGAGGGCTGGTACCAAGCTGGGGCCCAGGCTTGGTTGTGGTCCAGCAGTCACCAGGTGAAGCTGCAGCCAGGAGAGAATTCTCAATATAGGAAACAAAGAGGGCAAGATAGAGTCATCAATGCAAAGGCAGGGCACAGACATTCCTGCAAGAAAGCATGGGAAAGGAACACTGACAGGCAGCAGAGAGAGCAACAAGAACTGACCGTGATCATATCTCAGGTCTTGAACTAATCTGACCTTCCTTCCCAAGCACATATAGCCTGAGGGTTTTTCTTATTAGAGAACTGTGATAAATAAGCAAAAGGCAGGATCCATTACAGAATGGATTTGCTTTTCCCAAGTATGCTCCTTCCCAGTAAATTCTTTTCCAGACTGAGCTCTCAAAGAGGAGGCAAGGTGAGGAACTGCTGTGGTTTAACCCCAGCTAGCAAGTAAGCACCACACAGCCTCTCACATCCACACACCACCACCTCCCCAGTGGGGAGTAGAATACAAAAGAAAAGGTAAACTTTGTGGGTTGAGATAAGAACAGTTTAATAATTAAAATAAAATACTGTTACTGCTATAAATTATAATAATTTTAATAAAAAGGAGAGAGAAATAAAGCCCAAGAGAAACAAGCAATTCACAGCTGCTCATCACTGCTACCCCTGAGCATCAACTGGTGCACCTTCTGGATAACTGCTCCAGTTTATATACTGGGCATGACATTCTATGGAAAGGAATAACTCTTTGGCCAGTTCGGGTCAGCTGTCCTGGTCGTGCTCCCTCCCAGTTTCTTGTGCAGCTCCTCACCGGCACAGCATGGGAAACTGAAAATTCCTTGACTTAGGGTAAGATCTACTTAGCAATAGCCAGAAGATCAGCGTGTTATCAACACTGTTGTCATCCTAAGTCCAAACCACAGCACTATACCAGCTACTAAGAAGAAAATTAGCTCTACCCCAATTGAAACCGGGACAGAAACTTGCAGTGTTCCCTACAATAGTGGAGTGAAACATTTAACTTCTACCTTGATGGGCTATGTAGAGAAGTATTTTCACATATGGAAAATTGTTCTCCAAGTGAGAAGAGTTTCAAGGATTAATAACTAATTTTTGTTGATCACCTGTTCCACTAGGTAAACTCCTGCTTTCTCCTTTAAGAACACATTATTTACTGCTTTATCAGAGACTTCTTCCCACACAGTTAATTCTCATCAGCTCACAGAAGCAATATGTTCCTCATCAAGTCTGTTCATTTTAATGATTTTTAATGGGCTTTGCTTCTTTGCCCAGTGCATCTTCAGCAAGCTGTATCAAGGTAAAAAGGAGTTTCCCTTTCAAATTATTTCAGTTAGCACAAACTCATGAAAACTGGAAGTAACAAATCAATTTGGACTCTATACAACACTTACAGTATTAGATACAGTGTGTGGTTTGTCAGCAGTGCTCAGACAAGTATTTCCATGCCTCTGCATGCAGAATGTAATACTTGTGAAAGTACAGATGAGCTCCTCTCCTGTAACACTACCATCCATATTAGTAACTGGAAAAGAGGAGAATATGAAACTGTAAAAGACTGACTGCTGTTTCGCTTGCAGAAAGCTTCTGCTGAATTACAACTCATTGCAATGCACACTCAGTCTGTACCATTTATATGACACCCATATACTGCTCCTGTCCTGTCTATTCACTGTTAGTCTTGCTCTTTCTTCATTTTCCTTTCATTTCTATTCACTTGTGTTTTTCTTCTTTTAAAAAAGAACAATTGAACTTTATATGATCTGACTCAGATAAACACTATTATACTTTATATAACAGCTTGAAGACATAGGTCAACTTAAGTGGATACGGTGCTATACAGAAAAATATAAAAAATCACCCAGTCTTCTGTTCCACCTGGAGGGTTGTTGTCACTGAATTTGCTTCATTTTCATTCTTCTATATTTTGGTACTCTGCACTGGCACCATAGGGGGGAAGGAACCCTCTAAGGCTCCAATACCATCTCACTGACCTCACTCAAATCCTTCCTCATGATTGTCTGTGGAAGAAATGGCTATTACATACACAAGTGGGCATGGAGCTGTTGCCTTCTCTGCTGTTGTCTCAATTTTCCTGAGAAATTTATTTCAAAGTGTTTATTTGTTACCTTGTCTTAGTCTCTACACATGAATTTTCAACTGCCTTTTATTTATTGGGATGTCATTTTTGCATAAAGGCAAGAAGATTTAGATAGCACCAATAGAAAAATATCTCAGTAAGAGAAAGCAAAATAAAACCATCTCTACCTGAGTGACTTCAGCTATTGTCAATATCAGATAACTCATTAGCTCCAAAGTATGACATTTTATAGAAAATTCTAGCGGACTGGTTCACATTTTTTAAAAATGAATTTTATAAACATGAATTAATAGCCACAGCCACTATTAGCTGCAGTTCTTGACTAAATGTGAATGAAGATTAATCATGCTCTGTATACCGGGCTCAAACAGCTCAACAGACAGATTTGTCAAGCAGAAACACTTGATTAATATTCAGAAGGCTTTAGGTGGGTGAAAAAACTGGTACAGTAACAAAACAACAAAGCAAAAATGCAAACAGATCATGTTAGCAACTCCCTTGCTGGTTCCAGCATTCAGGCTACTCACAGTGTCAAGGACTGCTTATTCAAATATTTTTCTCCTATGGGATAATTAGTTCTGTAAATATGGATCTGTTAAGAGAGTATAGGTGCACGGGGAAGTATAATCCAGAAACCATCTGCTACACTTTTCTGAGAGAAGAACCCTTGACCTGTCAGTGCAGTTAAACAGAAAACACAAATATTACCAATACCTGTGTCTCCCACTGACCTGAGTGCAATTCCTGCCCAACACAAACACTAGGCATAACACTAAACAGGAATTATGGATAACAAATCATCCCCCATCCACCCCTGAAGGATTCAAACTTGTCTCCCTCTGATTTTGCAGACTTATATTAGTCTGTGCATTTGCTCATTTCATCTTTGGCTAGGTAAAAATGGAAAAGAGAAAAAAGAGAGGGAAAACAGATTTTTTATATATTTTTTTACTTTACATTGTATTGGGATGCATGGCAAGGTTTTGATAGTGGGGGGGATGGAGTGACTACAGAGGTGACTTCTGTGAGGAGCTGCCAGAGGCTTACCCTATGTCCAATAGAGCAATGCCAGCCGGCTCAAGATGGATGCAGCACTAGCCAACACCAAACCCATCATCAAACATTGCAGTGCCTCTGGGATAACATTTTTAAGAAGGAGGAAAATAAAACACAGTAGATGCAGCCAGAGAAAGGAATGAGAATATGTGAAAGAAACAACTCTGCAGACACCCAAGTCAGTGAAGAAGGAGGGGGAGGAGGTGCTTCAGGCACCAGAGCAGAGATTCCCCTGCAGCCTGTGGTGAAGACCACGGTGAGGCACGCTGTTCCCCTGCAGCCCATGGAGGTCCACGGTGGAGTGGAGATCCACCTGCACCCCATGGAGGACCCAAAGCTGGAGCTGGGGAAGAGTGTGAGGAGTTCCCCCTCTCAGGAAGAAGGAGCAACAGAGGCAACATGTGATGAACTGACCACAGCCACCATTCCACATCCCTCTGTGCTGCTGGGGAGAAGAAGATAAAGAAAACCATGAGTGCAGTTGAGTTCAGGAAGAAAAGAGGATTTGAGGGGTAATGTGTTTTAAAATTTAGTTTTTATTTCTCACTGCCCTACTCCGATTTGATTGGTAATAAATTAAATTAATTTTCTCCAAGTTGAGTCTGTTTTACCACTGATGGTAATTGGTGAGTGGTCTCTCCTTGTCCTTATTTCAAACTGCTTCGCAGGAGAATGCAGGAATAGAAGGCATCAAAATGGAGCCCTACTTAAAACCAGCTTTTCATGTAGTTGGTGCCCTTACAGAATGGTGAAATACTAAATGAATTTATTCTAGCGATTTGTCTTCAGGTAAAAAAAGCTGAACCTCCTGTACTGAGTTGTCAGTATAAGTATGCTTTGGCTAATCTAGGATTTTTGTTTACACTTTTGTGATTTGAACAGTAGTTATTGAAATTAAATAGTTGCCTTGTGCAAATTTTGATCAAAAGAGCACTAATAACCTATCTTAGGGAATTCCTCAGTCTCTTCACTTCTGTTTCATACCTTCCCTGTCTCTGTAGCCTTCTAAGCACAGATGCCACTCTTATTTCATCCAGCTGAAACTCCTGCCAAACCCACCTCTTGTCCTCAAACTGTTAATCCAGTTATTGTTCACTCAGCTGCTTAGAGTTCTTTTCTTGTTAACCATATCCAATTTTTTCTGAATCTGTGCAGCCTGCTATTTACTACATTAGGCAGTCGTTGCGTATGTATTGTGCAAACCAACACCAGGCTGTATTAAGAGAAAGATGACGAGCAGGCTTAGGAAAGCTTTTATTCCCACTCTGCTCAGCACTGGTGAGACTGCCCTGGCATATTGTAACCAGTCCTGTGCCTCCCTGTTGGAAAGCGATGTGAAGAAATCAGAAAAGGTGGTGCAGAGAACAAGTATGATGGACAGAGGCTGTGGGCAGGTGGCCTGTAGGGACAGGTGGAGGAAGCTGGACTGGTTAAATTTGTTGAGAGGGAACTAAGAGTCATGTACAGCTATTTAAAGAGGCATACCAAGGTTATAAGGCCGAATGCTTCCTGGCAGTGCCAAATGATACATTGGGAAGCAGCAGTCACAAGTTGTTCCTTCAGAGTCTCACATCCTGAGATTATCTTGGTTGGTTAGACCATAGTGCTAATAACACCAAGATTGTGGATCTGATCCCTATATGGGCTATTCATGCAGCATTTCATTTGTTTGAGGTCTGGAAGACCTGGCAAGACATAGCCACAGGTGATCCAGACTCAGCAGTAGCCCTGGCTTTGAACAGGAGGTTGATCTAGACAACGTCCAGTACTCAGTCTGTGACCTGAGATTTGCTTAAGCCATGCCAGCATCAGCCACCAGCTAAAAAGTTCATTGTCAGTTCCTAGGGAACAGATAATGCTGTGAGCCACGAGGACCCCCCACTCAGCTTTAGTGACAGACTTGGCGTGAATCGAATGAAACATCAGAACAAAGAGAATAATTAAGGTAGAAAGATATGCCAATATTTGAGTTACCAAACATCTCAAAACTTTGTCAGCTATTCACTCTCATATTTATTATAGATAGAGACAGAAATTTATCTTTTTTTTTTTTTTTTTTAATTCCATGGTTTAGGTCTTTGAAGTTTTGGCTGGTGATTAGTTTCTCTTTGCTAATAGGCTGCTTAGCTTAGTTACTCTTGGTGAAGCTGTTATTAAACAATTCTGTGTAATGATTTAAGCTCTGTCTTGTTTTCAGTTCAGGCAAGCAAACACATTGAAATATAAGTTATAGACAGGAGGAAAAAAAATCTTTTTTTTTTTTATGTAGGATGTTTGAATGGATTTACTGGGGGATGTAGCTCTGTCTCCATTGGCGCAGGCTGATACTACATACAGTCTGGATTATTTCATGGAAATTTCACTTCTGTCCTTTCCCATAAATTCTTCAGCCTTTAGTTGGATTTCAGCCCTGACATACCATTGTCACATTCATCTCACTGAAGTCAAAGGGAATACACTCATCAGCCAGAAACTTAGGACAAAAGAGAATACAAGAAACCAAATCAACACTGAAACAGTAAATAGACTTAAAACATGTTCAGTAGATTCTGTAGATCACTACACTCTGTGAATAACAGATGGACTTCCTTTGCACCTTCCAAACAACAGGACTGTATTGGAGAACACCTTTGAAGAGTAAATAGTTTCCAATGAGTAAGGGTTATTTTTAAGCCCCATGACTAAGTGCTCAGATAATGGATTATGTGATGAGAGATTAGCAGTGGTCAGGATTACCAGCTAAGGAGATATACTCAGTACCTCCCAAAGATAAATGAATATTGAGTAAATTTTGTAAATGACACGTGAGAAATGTGGTACATCAGCATGAATGAACTCAGCCTTTTTCAGCAACATTTTTATGGAGTAGTAATTTAAGTGTGTCTTAAATATTTTCCAAGTTCCTTCAGACTGGCAGTGGAGTTATCTCAAAGCACCTAGAAGCCTAACTCTTACTGTATTTTTGAAGAAAATATGCCAACTATACTTCTGCACCTTGACTATATAATACTTTTAATTTTCAGGTTAACTTTAATTTATCTCAATTATTAGGTCCCCAGAACATTAAGACACTACTGAAAAATACTGAACTATATATATGAAATATTCCAAGATCAAAGCCAACTGAAATCAGGAAGAGACAGAATCAAATGACAAAAGCACCTTTTACTCTTCTCTTGTACATATGTTGTCCACCCACACCTTCCCTAAATACTTTGCCAATTAAACTGTCATTTCATGCTGTTTTCTCTATGTGATTTGGCATTGCACTTTTCTGCTAGAGTGGTTTTTCCTATCTGGCCTAAATGTGAGCCTTTTGTCTGGGATCCATTTTATAGAATGAGCTCAATTCTATAGACAGCTTGTGGATTATTGCCCTCACTACTGGGGCTAATCATGAAACAGTTATTGGTCTGGATTTATAGTCTTGCAAAGAGTTTCATAGAAGAAGAAGATCAGCATTGTAAAAGTTATTTTCAGCTATATTGAGGAGTTAATTCCCTCTCTGCAGCTGCGTTTTCCCTCTCAAATACGCTTCCATGGCAACATACACGCAGCTACTGCAATGGTGAAGTTAATCTCAGAAGTTTAGCTTTCCAGTTGCTAATGTTCTGCACTGAGTCTTGACTGAGATCCTAGTAGCACATAATAGAAATAGTATTTGGCAGTCTTTGTATTATTTTTCCTTCCTGATCTATTTCGAATTATCTTCTGTTTCTAGTAGTATTTTTAAAAGGATTGCTATACAAAAGAGGCTAGTATTTAAAAAAAAAAAAAAGTAGATTTCTAATGAATATAGACTTCAACATAAATACTCTGAGGGAAATAAGGATAATTCACACTTTATAGCTGATTTATTTAATAAATTTAATAAATATTCTGGGGGAGGGGCAGCAGTTGAATAGGTGGATAATATCTTGAAAAAAGAAGCTCTTGGTATTGTCAATGCTGTGCACAATCAGGTGTTAAAGCACCTTCTGATATCAGCATTTGTGGAAAATTTCAGGCAACATCTTGTTGTTCACATCAGGGTTGTTCCTTTTTACTGGGAGGACATCCACAAGTTCTTTGTTGCATAGCTTTGATAGTAAGTGTATTATATGATCTTGCTATTGAAAACAGAATATTCTGTGTGCTCTAGCCTTGAGCATCCATCAATGCTGATGTAAAACATCCAGAAATAACTGGATAGAAATTTTCTCCCTGAGTGAAAAATCTAATTTGTTATACTACTTGCACATTTTATTTATTTAACAGGCTTTTTAGGTGCAGTCTATGCTCAATTGCAACTGTCTTCAAACAAAGGAACACTTTTGCAGTACTGTTATGAACACTTGTATTATGCAAAATGTGGTTTTGGGGGTTGCTCAAAAGCTTCTTAATTCTGGAGAATCTTAGGTTGGCATTAATGTAGTTAGATCAGTTTAGTCATGTAGAATACAGGGAACATGTTATTAGTGATTATTCACAAAAACCTTACACTTAAAGAAATCTCCCAGTTCCTTGTAGGAACTCTGCTGCATAATAAGAATCTCCAGAGGGGCATTTAGCCTAGTATTTAAAAACAAAAACAAAAACAAAACAAACAAACAAACAAACAAAAAACCAAACAAAAACAAAACCCAAAACTTTTTCCTTCTTGCCTTAATGTAGGTAGATTTCAAAAAAAGCATCAAATAGGAACTGCTACCAATAGATTTTTTTTCACTGACACTCCCTTTGCCGTATTCTAACCAAGAGCATAGTGAGCCTGTGGTCCCAATGGAAGTAGGATATGAACAGTTTGTTTCAAAAAGCATAAATAAAGATTAATTGGATATGCATGGACAATCTGACTTTTGTTACTCTTAACTTATAAATGCCTGATGTGACATAAATCTTGTCACTTCTTAATATGTTAAGTATGAAAGGGAAAACCGCTTGTCTGTTTTGGTTGCAAAGACTACCTTTCAAACACGAATAGCTGCTGTTTTGTCCTAGTCTGAAAAGTTAAGCTTTGGGCTGCATGAACATTTTCCATTACATCAGTGTGGCATTAATCTGCAAGTAAATTCATAGCTAAGGGTCACATTTGCAAACTGATGAGACACACACTTAAATGACCATTTCTGTTTGCAGGCAATCTGAGTGTAAATCAGATAGTTGCATGTGTAGCAAGCCAAGTAGCAAATGCTAGAAAATTTCCATCACATTTCCTCTCCCCAAACAGAGATTATGAATGAAATGCTAGATATGCTAACAAATGAAAATTGCTAATGCTTGATCATGTTCAGCATTCCATTGACAGTGACTGGAATGAACTGGCAATTAAGTTATTGCCACTCATACTGCAATTCATGTGCTCTGTTCTCTGCTAACATCTTGGGGGAGTCAGGTTCTCTGCTTCTGTGGTTAGGAGAGTGGAATTGTGGAGCCTTGTGAGAGTCTGTCTTTATAGTAAAATGCTGATATATTCAACCTGAAGTCATTCTTCACGATTATGTTTGCTACTAAAGATGCTTTGTATGTAAACAGTTTAGACCAATGTGACAGAGTTCTGTATGACACAGAAGTTTATTAGAGATACATTTTGATGAGTGAAAACAATGAAAAGAATCATACTGAAACGTAAAACTTGTAATAACATGTAGGTTCATCTTAGCTTTAGATGGTAAAAGAATTGCATAAAAAAGAAAATTTTATTCCTAACCTAACATATGGGAATAAATGAAGGTTTTTACTGAGCTAACTTCAGTATACAACCGGTAGAAATGGATATTTGCCATCCTTTAAAACCGATAGGGTAGATTATTCCTTTATTTTTACAATGCAACTGAAAAAGGATGGAAGATTAGGGAAAAAGATTATGAAAGATTCCAGGATGGTTGACAGAAGGATCTGTACCTTTAAAAAAAAATTTCTTATTTCCAATCCAGTAAAGATGAGTGATGGTAATAAAAGATATGGGACATTGTTTTCCCAAAGTTTCAGTAAATGGGACCCATGTTTTTATCAGCAAATGATCTTTCTCTTGATTTGCATGTTTCAGCATCATTGAAAAAAGGCTGTATCTATCATAGTAATTTTTTCTGTGAACAGTAATAACTATAATGTTAACTAGGACTGTACAGTCAACAGTTTTTCTACATGTAGCCTCACAAACTACTAGTAAAGTCTCAAGTTCATTTATTTAAAGAATCAGTTCCAATCCCTTAATTTCAGTTAGACTTATATTGACTTCTTGGATAATCTGAGATCAAGCCTTACAATTACAAAGGTAACTAATTTCAAACATGTTTAAGAACAACAGAAAATCAATTTTTTAGGCTCTTTTTTTTACATGATACTAGTAAGAGATTTTCATGATCTTTGGTGGAAGTAATTGAAGTTTCCAAGACAATTTAGAATTATAATAACCATATCAAACAATAACTACCTAAAAATGAACAAAAATGCATCACACACATGCTCTTTTCATTTTTACAGCTTTGATTAATTCTTGTCCCTGCCCTTCCATTTCTTTGGTCACTTGAAATTGTATGCTTATGATAAAAAAAAGGATATATCCATTTGCTGTAAGTAAGTCTGTGTCAACTGTATAAAAGTGCTTAATAAATGAAAGCAAAATTATCCTCGTAAAGCCATCATCCAATACGGACAAAAACATGTTTAATTTTTCCCCTCTTGCTTCCCTCTTTCATCTTCTCAACCTTTCCTCCAGCATCAGCACTCCGAAATATATTTCAGGCCCAAGAGAAGACATTCCCGTTTTCCAGAACCTTTTGATGAAATACGCAAAAGTGGATGGAATAAGAAGAGTAGCAAGCAATTTAACACATTTCTGACCAGTAAAGTGTCAGAAATGTCAAGGAATTTGGAGGCTTATCAGTAATAGGAGTTAGAAGTTCTAGAATTGTTTCATAGACAGTGTCATTATGGTAATGCAGTGATCCTAATTATGTGTAAAGTTTTAAAAGCAGAAGGAATGTATCAACAACATGTTCATTTTGATCACCCAGACTGAAATATTACAAGCATCCACTGCTTTTTGTAAAATCAACCTTTAATAGGCAATCTTTCTTTAAGGAACAGCTCCAACAGATCTGCCTCTTCAAGTACCTCTTTTACAAAAAAAATTTAAGAGACCTGGGAAAAAATGGACAAAGTTTTCCAAAGAATATTTACTGGAACATCAGAGATTACAATCCATCAGTTTTCTACTTATTTGCTATGGAAAGTGATACTTGACTTTCTGATTACTAGGCTTGAAAAATCAGTCTTTTAAGAGATCCTCAAAACTTACTGGTAGGAAAGCAATAAGAAAGATAGTCAATCAGGCCTATTTTTCTCATAGTGGAACATAGAATTGATAGAATCTGATCTCAGAGTACTTCCCAATATCTGCATGCAAAATAGTAGCTGGTTAATATCCATCCTCTGGTTGTTTTTGTATTATCATTGTCTTTGTGAGTATTATCCAGGCAGGAGAAGGGAAAGGATGGTGAGCTAGGACAGCTGACTTGCTTAGAAAGGCTTAGCAGACTCCCATCTGCTGGGAGTGGAAGGTGTGTCAGGAAAAAAAGGAGACTTTCTTTCTCCTTAAAATCTTTTCCTCTGAGATGCAGTTCAGCACCTCTTCCCATACAGCCATCACATTGGCCTTTCCTATATGCAGGGCACCCAGTGTCCTGGCAAGGTGACCGTGCAGTGGGTTCCAGGCCAGGCTTGGCAGTCAGGGAGGCCAGTGATTGGGACAAGACCAGGGCTGCGGCTCCAAGGCAGCTCCCAAGCATGAGGTGAGGGTCCTTCCCTGCCTCAGGAAGTCCAAACAATTGGTGCCGTCACCTCCGTCTTGCTGCTGGTCCCTGCAAAATGAGTTCCTGCAGGAGTTCCCAGTGTGCAGCTCAGCAAGGGAAAATAAATGTGATGGTACTGTGTAATTCATAAAGCCATGCCTTGTGTCTGGCTAGAGCATCAGACACTTGCTCCAAGGGACTGAGACAAAGGAGGAATAGTCTTATGTTTAATTAAGAACCTAAAGAAAACAGGCTTGAAAAAACTGTTCAGCAGGTGTCACAGAGCACTGCAGTTTGTAGGACATTAGCCAGACCTGTACTTGCCACCCTGTAACGGATGCAAGGCAAGGGAGCACATGCAGAATGATGCCAGATGGAGACAAGTGGGTCCTTGTCCTGCTACGGATGCCTTATCATCTCCTGGGATGTGCTATAGTTCTGCAAATCTGGGGTGAAGCAGCAGCTGGAAATACCAGCCTATGGCCTTGTGCATCATGGGTAGGACTGCAGCCAGAAGTGCATCTCGACATAAAACACAGTGTTCAAAACAAGGCCTGTTAATTTAAACTGCCACAAAA
>VXAY01006782.1:512812-578112 GCA_013399855.1 Oxyruncus cristatus | reverse complement strand
CCCCCCAAAAAACACAACCCCCCCCCAACAACAGCAACAATAAAACAAAACCACCCCAAAAAAACTCCTTCCTTTTTTAAGAGCAGACTCTATTTCTGTTTGCTGAGATAATTGATAATTTTAAGCTAAACAGTTTGGAAAATGTGGGCACTTCAGCTGCTAACTTTGTTGACAGGCTTATTGCCACAATATCCATTGGAGATTTGGGTAGCCTGCACTGAGCCTCAGCTGCCACTGGACAAGGGACTTGTGTGAAGGCTGTTGCAACTCCAGTGATGCCTTTGGGGCAGGAAGAATATGTAAAGTCTCACAACAAGATTAACATTTGACAGATTTGTTTGTAGCTTCTGGGTGACCCTTCAGAAGAACTTATCAATTCAGTTGCTGATGTATTCATTTTAATCTTTCCTCTTGATTTTTGACCTATATGATAAGGAGTAAATCACTTGCAGGCCTTAATGACTACTGACATCTCAGAGTCACTGAAACTGAAATGATTAGCTTTTGTGAACTGGCCTATGTTGCCATGTGAACAGGTATACAGATTCCAACTATAAGGCAAACAAGAGGATTTCGCTGGTAGAGCTAAACTCCAGCAAATGTTGGTGTCAGTGAGAGTTCACAACCATCACCACAGTTTGTCAACAGCAGTCAGATTAATTTTGACTGCCAGAAAGAAAAAAGTGGTTGGAATTACCCATGCTGCAGTGCAGTGGAAATGCACAGTAACAAAGCTGATGGTTAGTAAAGGCAGATTTTGTTCCTAGATCTTCATGTTTACTAAAACATCATTACAACTCACCCAAGAAATAACATCTTTTGCAGAGACTGAAAGGTTAACTACAGGCTGGGTCTCCACTTCTCTATTTAAACTAATTGCTAACCTGCATTTACTGAAGGTTTACCTAGAAAATCTATTCAAGGTAAATCTGTAGCTCTAACATGAAGAACCAACACCATTTTTACCTTTGATCACTCAGACTTTACAGTTAAGTTCACTTGCACATTATTTCTTCCCCCTGTAATGCAGTCTTTCTGATTTTATACCTTCTCAGAAACAGCTGCATTTCCAGAACTGATCTGTGACTATTGATTTTCATTTTTATTCATTGTGAAAGAATTTTGTGCTTGCTTGATATGCCAAAATCTTTTCCATGGCCTTGAAAAATTCTAAGATATACTCCTTATCCAGTCTGAGAGGGATGGGATACTTGTTACCTCAGGTCATCATGTTTAAGCCATAGCTAGACAATTCTTATGAATCTATCAGATAATTGGCTAGCCCAAATGTTGTAGATGTTTGAAGAAAATTCTTATAGCTTTGCATTCAGAATGGTGTTTGAAGTTTGAGTACAAAGTATTTTCCTCACTTCTGTGCTACTTGTCATCATGCTCCACAAAAGTCCTGAAAGTCACTGGCTCTCCTGTTACCATGAGACCGAGGATCCCTGTCCTTGAGAAATACTATTTAATGAAAGCCATAAATCTTCAATACAGTTGAATCTAGTTTGCACTATACAGCATTGCTCATCATCTTTTGCCAGCTCTTGCCTTCTGTATTATTGTCACTACTTGAGCATTTAAATAGGTTTGTCACTGTCCTTGTTATCATATCCTTCATCATTAAAAATATGTTTTCACTAGAATTAACACTAAGTTTTTTTCATTGATGTTAGGTATGCTGGGTCACTAATCTGACAGTCATTACATGGTCTTCTCAGTATGGGTTAACTTCATGTATTAAAACAAACTCTTTTTGAACTGAAGACATGGGGGGTTGCAATTATAAGACATAAACTGTGTAACATTTACTGATTTGTTAGACTATTATGCATTCATCTTTTGTCAGTCAAGTAATTTTGGAAGAGCTTTTTTAAATCTACCTATCAGGCACATATAAAGGTAAAGTGTATAATGAAATTAAACATGACAACCTGATTTTAATTCTACTAAAACCAATAAAATAGATTCTTAACAACTGTTGAGAAGGTGTATTCCAATGTATCAGCACACAGATTTAGCTGAATATGAACCCGTTATATTAATTTGTGGGTAAGAAATATTGTAGTCTATAGTTGGGTCTTAACAGCAAAGATAAATCTTAACAGAAGCTATTTCTTGTGGTAAATTGACAGATCTCTATCCAGTTTCATTTGGCTTCTAAATTCCTGTACAGAGGTGTGACATTTAAATAATTCTTAAGAACTGGCTACCTTTCACTTTCTTTCTGTCAAGAAAGACCTGCAAAGACATCCAGATTTTCAGGCTAGAACTGCCAAAGATCTCTTGACTGGTAGGATTTGCAGTAGCACAATGCTTCACTATGAAGCACAATTGATTCTTAAGTGACCATTATTTGCAAAGTAGACAGTCTGTTCATTAATGGAACTGATGAAGACTGAGATGTTAACAGAGAGTATTTTACTGCCAGTTTTCAGAGCTGTAAGGGGAATATGCAGAAGGAAAGTGAGCCTTTAGAGTCTCCCTTCCTCATCATTACAGCTACATCTTTAGAAATGCAAAGAAAACAGAGGAACAGTTTTGATGAGTTGCCTTTTACAGCAATTCAAACCTCTGATACTTTAATCATATCATGTGCTTTTCCTCAGATACCAGTTTGAGAGAAGTCTAGTCACTAGGCTCTTATGATTCTATTCAGCCTTGATGTATCAGAAGTTTGTGCCAGGAAAAATCCCAGACTTTTCCAAAGTGCAGAACCCTGAACACACTCACAGCGCTGCTATCTTCTAGTGATGGAAGGTACGCGTCTTTTTGCAGCCCTACACATAAATGGTCTTGATACTACCAGTGAAGAGTTTTCAGGATGTATGAGAAGCATCTATATTCTCCTTTCAGCCCCTCAGTGGTTACCCCTTCTAATGCAGAAATATAACATCCTCTCTCACTTCAAAGTTCCATTGCAATCAGGTTTTGACCATGAACCCTTAGAAGTATGGTATGGACATGTACAGTTTGTTTAAAAGAAGAACTAGTTACCAAAGACAGTAACAGTAAAAATTACTTTTAAAATGTCAATTATGGTTCTTAAAGGCTTTATTTTGAAGTTCTTGGTGAGCAAGAAGAATATAGCCAGGTATGGCTCCATTTCTATCACCTCTGCTCAGAAACTTGTGAATACAAAGGACAAAATGATGGACCTTTCCATGTTTAATGGATCATAGGGTCAATTCTCAGTCATGATCTTGTTTGTTAGCCTTGGAGGGGAGTTTCATTCAGCTGAGGCAGAAGAATCACTAGATATAAGTGTTTGGCAATAGAGTTAAGGAGAAATCAGCACAGGATTTTTTTGTGTTCCAAGAGGCTCTAGAAATTCCTAGTGCTTTTGGATGTTATTATGGTGACAACATGAACCAAACTGCAGTTTAGTCATTTGACAGATTGACACATATCTCAGGAGTTCAGCCAGGAAGTTAGAAACAATAATTATGATCCCCTGTCTCAGTACATTTGAGATACTTGATGAATAGACTTTTTGGGGTAACCCTTTGTCCCTTGCTGACCACAGCCACCACGTAAATATACTCAGAAAAGACTGCAACAACCTTTCAATATTGAAAATATTAGGTAATTGAGCTGTTAAGCTATCCATCCAAACACACCTTATCTTCTTTTCAAGGTCTGATATACCTCCACTTACAGATGACATATTTTAAACTCCACTGTGACATTTTGACAATCATAATAATTTCTGCTGGTTACATCTTCCAGTCACTATGCCATGGGATTTGCAGCGTTTACACTACTGCCATAGGACCTGTAGCACACTTCTTTTCATTAATATTTCAGATTCTCAGAGACCAACAAGGGATACTATTAATTCCAAGTACCATACGTCATTGAAAAGAAGCTCTAAAATATCTAACTTTTATCTCTGGCAATCTGCATTTTAGATATCATTTGTGATTTCTGTTATGTTTTACATCAGTTCATAGTTTTTTTGTATCTGCTCTGTGCTGCAGTTTTCTAAGTTTTTGTGCCAAGCAGTGTTATGTCTAAATATATTTACAATGCATTATTTATTTAAGCAATCTTGTCAAGGTGTTTTTTTTTTTCAGTTTGATTTGCAAAGCCCTTGTCACAAGCCCTCCCTGTGTTGTTGAAATAGGCAGTTTGAAATGTGAGAATTTGGTTAGAACTGAACAGTTTCTTCCCTTTTTTCTTAATGACACTTTCTAGTATATACCCAGAGGAGCTGCAAAATTACGTTATCAGTGGAAGCAAGTATGTTCAGAATAATTTGTTTTGCCTGAAATTAGACATGCTAAATGCATTGTAATAACACGATTTCCTTTTCAATGCAGATTGTATGCAATGATGAAATATATATAGTACATCTGGTGATCCCAAAACTGCTAAGCAATTGTCATGGCTTTGACAAATCACCCCATACAGAACAGTTCATGCAAACTGCTGGGGGCCTGTATTTTCCTGCAGAAATAATAAATAGGTTGCAGAGCATCAGGTACAAGTTCAAGCCTCAGGTTCTTATTCCTAAGTAGTTTCTTTCAGTAAGAAGTCAGCTCATCCACTGTTGAAGTATATTGACCTACAGTTATTACTTCTCCATTAAAAAACCCAAATCAATGACATGACCTGTCTCAGTCTCTTCCCACTGAATTACTATAATGTAGAGTCTTTTGAATGAATCAATCCTACCAATGCAGATTAGAATCTCTTGCTTTAGGCTTGTGACATCTGACTCAGTAAAGACAACACAACCCCTTCTGTCAAGGACGATAGGTGAAAAATTATGTTCCATTATGCATGAGTACCTTGATTAATTTATGGTTTTCTAAAAACAGGCTCTTAAACCTACAACACCACGTTCTAAAAAAAAAAAAAATCCAAACCAAGTTACAAGTTGGTGCTCAGCTGCATTTGAGGATTGTTGCTAATTTTGTTTCTGATGGGTACATGTGATTCTGCTATAAATCAAGTGACAGCACTGCATGACAATTGAAGGATGACCTGTGTATTTCAAGGGAGTGTGCTGGCTACAAAATGGTGTCACTTTTTCTGCCTGGAGGTTTGAAGTGCCACTTGATGGGATCAGCCTCAGGCAGACTTGGAGGCTGGAGTTCTACTCCCTCCAAAGCAACTAATGATGCTAAGTACACAACTGAACCACTGAAAGCAAAGCATTAAAAAGAACAGTAGTTTTAAAGGGAATGCGTAACTTGTAAGACAGATGCTCTGTTATTTAATATTCTTTTTTATTGAAATTACATATCTGATCTTCTGAATTTAATGTGTGCTGAAGCACCCATACTCCAGCTCACCAAAATCACATGCCTGTTTGCTGCTCAAACACTTCCATGGGGCAAATTAATGCAGTAAAAGGACTGGGATTATGCAGTCTCTTCACTGCACATACCAACTCAGTCAGAAAATTTATAATGTTATCGGGCCCATGGATGGGTACACAATGTTATAGTTGTTGACAGAAACTGCAAAAACCTGGGGTATCTTTTTACTCAATATGTTCTTATGGCTATCTTTGGATTAGATGGTGTAGCTGTAGCAGAACTGCAGTCTACAGACTTCTCTTTTGAAGTCACTTTTTGAAGATAATGGGCTACTCTCCATGTCATCACAGTCTTCCCACAGATCTCACAGAAGCTTGGCTGCCCGTCCACATCACCTTTGTGCTGCCCCTTCCACACACTGACAGACCTTCTTTGAATGCAAAGCATGTTTTTACCCCAGTGCTCCCTTCTCTAGCTTTCATACCCTGACTCCTATCCCTTAGTACCTTCAGCTCACGTATCTTGAAATGTTCCTCCCAAACTCTCTACCCTGTCCTCAACCTTCCTTGTAAGGACTTCTAGGAAGGGAATTTGTAAGCTTGATATACTTGAAATCTTATTAGCAAACACCTTAGAATACAGTTCCTTCCCCAGATGCCTCTTCCTCACTCCAGTCCTAGAGGCACCTTATATTCCCAGTGTAGCAGCCATTTGTACCTCAATAAAAGCAATCGCTCTGCTACAGGAGAAATAAGGAAGTAGTGTCACCTGTTTGTCCTCGAAACCTCAAGTTGTTCTGGCAGCAGCCTTACCTCCTACTTTCTCTGTCTGTGCACAGAGGACTACTTTCCTTCCTTGACTGTGAAAATTTTGGGACCAGTGGTAGTCCTTGACCTAGATCTCAGTTACAGAACCAACACTTCTGTATCAGTCTTGGACTAATTCGGCTTCGGGGTTCTACTCAAGAGAGTAAAATTGTCACTCCTCCTTAAATGCACACCATGACTAATGATTTTCTTTCCTTTAAAAGCACATGTAGGCATAAAACAAGACACAGAGACTTAAAGATTTAGATGTTTTCTTAATTGTTGCAAGCATATGTGTTGAATTACAACATGAATATTTAGACAAAGTATTGCATTTTTATGCTCTTTGTGATCAAGTTAAACCCTGATGATACTAAGAAATTCTGTTCTGCAGTTTCTAGTTAAGAAGCACAATTCACAAATTTAGAGGAATCAGAGTTTTGACAACTTTGATTATTTCTCTAGCTATACCATTACTTTTATGCAGAGCCAAAAATGTGAAATAATTTTCAATCATAGGTGCTTGTCCTAGGCAAGAGAACTTTTGATGTGTGCTTGTACATAATTTCCTGATGCATGGAATGAACTGGAAAAGCCATGGCAAAAATCCATTCCTTCCAAAACCGTTTCACATATATTTCACCTACCCTCAGGTTTAAACCCTGATTGAACATTTGCAAAGTTAATGAAAAAATAAACTTTGCAGATATTTTTATTTTACAAGAGCAACAGAAGCAAGAGCATGTTTTAGAATTATAACTGAAATACATTGACTTTTTTTGACTCTTGCCCCTTCCAACCTAATAAAAACTGCAGTTATCTCAGAGATATGTTCTCAGTTGCAAGAAGACCCCTATTCAGATGGATTCTGTAGATCATAAATAACATTTCCCAAGCTGTGGTGTTTGACGTAAGACCTGTCCCCCACCATAAATAACATTCTGCACTTAATGTCTACTTCATAGCTTTGTCAGGGCTTGCAGCATGGTTTTGTTCAGTCTTTGAAAAATCTTCTGCAAGAGGTGATCAACTTTCACCCTGGTTCGTATGTTACAATTTAAAATGCATTGTGATGAACTTTAAATGAGAGCATAATAAATTAAGCTAGAGGAGGCCCTAGGCATTTGTAATATTAACAGCTGGAGCACTACAACAAATATTTTTCCAATTAAAAAAGCTCTGGCTCATTAAGTGTGAGGGAAAGTTCATTTCAGATCCTAAAATGTGACGGGCTACTAAACAGTCAATTAACTTTTGAGTCATGTCTTGTCCTCCAAAGTAAATGTTAATAGCATTTGAACACTATGCCTAAGAGAGAACAAACAATCTATTTCATACCTAGTAATTTTTTTAATGAGCCCACTGACAGGCCACTGCTGATGCCACATATATTACATTCCTAAATTCAGCACATATACTGCCTGCCTCACTGATTTTGAGATTTAAGTTCTGTACAATAACCAAAACAACGATTATGCTCCCATAGTGAGAGTGATGGTTACAGATAGTCAAGGCTATGTTTCCTTTCACTTTCATATAAGCAATTTTACCATTTTATCATTTTTATGTATTGCCTACTGCTTTCAGTCCTGCATATTGTAGTCGGTAGACCTGTGGCTATTTGTCTTGCTTTTTTATGTTTGTAAGGACATCCTAACATGCACAGAGTCCACATTTAAAAAAACAAAATGCACTTGGGGATAAGAAGGGCAGGTTGAGCTGCAGCTTGAAGTGCAGCATGTTTTTTATGCTGCTGAACCATATGCTTTATTGTAAGGAGGAGGACTAGAAATGGCTGAACATTTTTCTACAGATTACTCAGAAAAAACCAAAAATTCCCAGACGTATGAGTAGGGAGATTATAATTTGCAAAGAAGCTTTTAAACTGAAAGGTATCACAAGCACAGTTTCAATTTAGATAAGCCTCTAGAAAGTAAAGAGTAGATCCTTGTTGACACAGGACAAAATTAGATGAACTGATGTGACACTGTATCTAATTGTATGCCAGAGATCTGCACAGCCAGCTCAGGGGCTGAGCTTGTAGGGACAGGGTTTTCTGGGCTCCATACTTTTTCTTTACTTATAAAAGAATGACAGAATGTCCTGAGTTGGAATGGACAAATAAAGGGTAATTAAGTCCAACTCCTGAAATGAAGAAGGAATGTTAACTGAAGAGAGAAATTCCATAGATTTGAGGGAGGAAGATATTTGCATTAAGGAAAGGGCATGCACAGAAGTGTTCAGATTCCAGATAAATGTGCCATGTTATCTTCAAGAACAACAGTTACTGCATAGTTGTTAAACCATGATAATGTTTAACACAGGTTTTTCATGGATATGCAACAGGGGACAGATATATTTTGAAAAAGAACTTTTTAAGCAGAAAGTAATGAAGAAAACCCTGTTCACAAAAGATAACTGCAGCCAGTTATCATAACCCTAATGACAGGTTGGATGCTGAGAGATCTGAGCCCGAACAGGGATTTTCTTGAAAAACTTGCCCTTGGGCACAGGAAGACAGAATCAACTTCAAAAGATTTTGTTTTCACCCTCCTTCATTTCATTTTTTGTTTCATGAAACAAGACTCCACGGATCAGAAATCATTAACCTCATTTGAGGTGCAAGGATAAAGATCAGGACCACCTGAGGGTTTAACACTCCCTAGCATGGCACTTGGGAACTGCATCTAGCCTGGGAAATAGGCTTCAGCTCCAGCATGTTTAACTGCTTTCCTTGAAGCTAGGGACACTATACCTAGAGTCAACTTTTATCCACATGGTACTGAATTCTGATTCAGACAACATTGCTCCTACTTGCTATCCTGCTCGAAACCTCAGAAAGCATACCACATTTTGAGACAGCCTGTACAACTATATTCAGAGAGAACACAATCCATAAAGCTATTTTTTCCAGGACAAGAACCACACTAATTTATGCCTTGGAGAAATCAAAGTTCACTGTTGAATTTAATGCCAATAGCCAGACAATTACTTACAACATCAGTTTTTACAAGAAGAAAGGGCAATAGTCCATTTTAAATCTCTCTCTGCAGTACAATCCTCTCTATTTCTACAGAATAAAAGCACATCTTCAAAATATTCTTTCCTTCCATATCTTTTGGAAAAAAAAAAACAAACCTCTATTTTTATTCTTACATTTAATTCCCATAGCCTCTTGCTGGATATTATAAACTGTCAAACAAGCAATGCAGGTCTCCATTTTTCTTTCTCTTGTGAAAGTCTAATTCTCCTCTATCAAGTTTATAGATTACACTAGCATTTTCATACCTGTTCTGTTTCAGAAAATCAGAACGTATGGATATTTTTAAATTGCTTTTACTTGAAACTGAATAATAGTTGGTAAGCATTAAAGGCAGCTTCACCTTCATCCTGGAGAATAATTTATCTTGGAGAAGAGAATAGGCTGGTAATGGTAGAATTGAGAAGTGTCAGCTTCATTCAACTTGTCTCCACAGGAGAGATTCAGTACAGATGGATTTCAAAACAGCAAAGACAATGAAATGAATGTTAAAGAGCAATTCACTTTTTGTGTGCAATCTCAAGCTACTACACTATTCACATTCCTATTTGAATGCAATTTGATGCAGTTATTCTAGTATAATTTCATTGTCTTAAGAATTCAGATCAGAATCTCTTGAGCAGTGAACAAAGATAACAAGAGCTGTTTAACCTGGAATACTAAAATTGTGTCTGAAGACATTACCTCCTGAGGAAACAATAAGTAGGTACCATGAGAAATGTTTCCTAGCAAAATGTTTTTATGTCACGACAGTTCTTTGCCAATTCTTGAGGTATTTCAGCTGAACACAGTTTGAATTGGTACTTACATGTATTTAAAAAAATAAGAAAACCACCATCTTTCCTGGTGAGTTTCTGTTTTGATGGGTTTAAAGCTTTCAAAGTTACACCACTTTACACTAGATGGACCAAGATAAATTAGTACGAGACAAAATTTCTTGAGACAATGAGGCATCTCCTGGCATCTTTTAAAGATCTCTTATCTACATAGTGAGAGAAAATGCTTCCTAAAAACATCCTGAAGTTTTATTCCGAATAATTTCTCTTGAATGTACTTCACTGGCATTCACATCTAGAGGGAAACTTGAGCGACATGAGAAAACAGGATGAATATCCATCATCTCAAGGAAAGCATCCTAAAGTTCAAGAAATTAAATTCCAAGTCTAGTAGAAAAGCTATATTATAAGGACTAGTAAGTAAAGACAGTGCAACAATACATTTTCACAAATCTTTGGAGGTGTCTGATTTGAAATAGGTATTTTTAACCCCACCCTGGTCACTTCATTGGCATTTCAATCCATAGCTTAGGAGAACCTCTTGGACAGATGTCAGCAGAGAGAAGCAAGACACGGAACTTACCTGGGATGTTCCCTAAACAGAGCATTGTAGTCTCTTAAAGGCTAATATTAGCAAGAGACTTTAGTAGGAGACACATTGCTGGGTCCTGTTTAAGTCCACAAACACCCCAAGCCCCTTTCTTGGGTTCCTCTCAATCCATTCTCCACCCAGCCTGCATTTGCTCTTGGAATTGCCCCAACCCAGGTGCAGGACCTTGCACTAGGCCCTGTTGAACTTCATGAGGTTTGTACGGGCCCACCTTTCAAGCCTGCCAAGCTTCCTCTGGATGGCATGCCTTCCCTCCAGTGTGTCAACCATACCGCACAATTTGGTGTTGTCAACAAACTTGTGGAGGCTTCACTCAGTTCCACTGTTCATGTCGCAGAGAAAGATGTTAAAAACTGCTAGTCCCAATACCCACCCCTGAGGAATGCCATTTGGGACTTGCCCATGTCTCCACTTGGACATTGAGCTGGACACTTGGCGATTGACCACAACTCTTATTAGTAGTAGGCTACTTCCAAGAAATGTTGGATTAGAGGACCTAACAGCTCTCCCTCAACTCTTTTGGAAGTCAGCCAACAACTTGATTCTTTCTGTACTGTGTTTGTTCCTGAACCCAAGGCTCCTGCAGTGAGATGCTGGAGTCAGACTGGGCTTTCAGACTGTGTTACTACCCTAGTGTAACCTATACACTAAAGCACTTCTGCCTGAGAAGACAGACACTAAGTACCATTTTACCTCATCAGAAATCAGAAGCTTTTACATTTTTTTTTTTGCTTTTACAAAAGCAAAGGCTTTACATTATTGAAGTTCTCTTACTTTAGGAATACTGGCCTGCCCCTAACTAATAGTGAGCAGTAAAAGTGAAGAGTACATGCAATTGATTAAGGATATGAAAAGCAGGCAGAGCAATTTATGACCATCAATGCTGAAGTATTACAGGAAATAAACCTCACTTAAATACAGTTAATACTAGGAAGACAGCTAATATTAGGAAGATCTCAGTGACAAGGGCACAATGCACACATTTAGCAAACAATAGTTCAATTTTCCTTTTTATCAGGAATTTAATGGTAGGTGACATCAAGTGTCTTAACTATCAAATACATGAAAAAAGCTTTTGTGAAACAATCCAATGTTAACTCCACTTATAGAACAGAATAATGAAATACTTTGGGATGGAAGGGACTTTTAAAGGTCTTCTAGTTCAAGCCCCCTGGAAAGACCAGGGCACCTTCAACTAGATCAGGTTGCTCATAGCCCCTGTCTGACCTTGAATTTTTCCAGGTATCTAAGCAGTGCTTACACAGTATCAAGGCCTTTTCTGCCCCTCACACGACCACAGAACTAGAACCTTCCAGATGACTGAAAGAAGAAAGCCTGTCAGTAAAGGCATGAGATAAACTACCACAACAATTTAACACTCCAGGGAAAAAAAAACAAAAAACAAAAAAACCCCACAAAAGCATTGTATAATTTTTATGATTAATTCCTGAGTCTTGTGTCTCAGTGTGCAGTTAAAGACTAGTAGGAATGAAATCTGCTGTACATATATATATATATATATATATATATATAATTGATTACTTAATTTCATAGGAGGTAATGTCCAGCCCTTTTAAACATCAGGAAGTCCCAGGTTTCACTTTGCAAGGTGAGACAAGCTTTAGCAGCTGTTTTCTTTTACAGTAAAAAAGCCTTCTAAAGTATGAAAATGGCTCAACTTGCAAAAGGGTCAAAATGGTTGTAACCTTCATTTAATCCATAGAAAAGGGAATATCTTATCTGTGGTAAGGGGCTAATTCACAAGCTTTTTCCTTTGCTACTCCGGTTGCAATTGCCCAAGATGCATACTTTCTTGATTCTCCTCAGACTGTCAGGCAATTTATTCTCGATCTCCAGCACTGTGAAACTCATCAATTTCATATTACCTGGCAAACACTGTGGAAGAACCCATATTTCCTTCTAGCATCCCACTATCCCACTGTTAGAAAAACATCCAAACCTAGTAGAAGTATATTCACCGGTAAGTGTCATCAAAGCGTGTCTTTCTCACAGACTCAGTGTTGCACAAGAGTCTCTTATCTTGGGCAAACTGCAGTGCAGAGAATAGCTGTACCTATTGCACATAGAGTTGCTGACCTTGATCTTGGCTCTGTTTTCCTGCTGCAGGTGTTCTGGAGCTGTCTCTGGTTCCAAACTCCTCTGATTTGCTGGCCCGTGCATTTGCTCTTCATCTCTGCTGCAGTGTTTCTCTTGGTTGTGTCCCCTTGCTGTGTTTGACTCCAGACGTACAGGAAGCGACCTCTATGATAGGTAGCTTTACCCCAGGCCCTGGCAGTCTGTGTGAAGATCAAAGAGATTCAGATAGACCAGAACTAATGAGGCTTCTTGCCGTGTGTGTGATGCCATCATATCAGAGAGACTGAGCATCTGTCTGTGTACTCTCTAGTCAGATCAAGCTGCTGCCTCACTGGGAGAAATGTCTCTTCCCATTTCCTGGTTTGCTCTTTACACAGATCTTATGAGAGTGTGAGGCTGAAAAGTCTGGGATGCTAATCCACCACAGAGTTTGCTTGAAAAAGACCAACAGAGCCAGCACTTTTCTGGGAAAATGAAAGGTGGAGGGCAACAGTCACACTCGCTCCGGTATCATGGTGATAGATGTATCATTTCTTAAGGAGGCTACACGCTTTTGAGAACTTCTCCAGCTCCCCTCCAGAGCAAATTGTTTCTCTGTCTTCCCTCTGTGGATGGATAGGGCTTAAAGTGTTAATTCACCTCCTTTTGCATGATAGCTTATTGCACAGTGCAGGATAAGTAGGTCTGGATAATCAGGATATTAAGCCTTTTCCTTCCATGACTGGGGAAACATCACCAGCATCCTTTGCTGTCCGAAATCTTCTGCAGTTTATGAAGTAATTAAAGCTTCTACACTATATCTGGGATTATTTTTCTGCCCTAAAAAATACCCATGTAACTTGTGTTACTATATGCAATTCCTGCTTCTGATAAAAAAAAAGGGTTTTGTCTTTAAATTTCTTCTCAGACTCCTGTTTTCCAACTGGAAGATCAATTTTCGGAATGTGCCAAATACAAACAATACATTTTCTTTGTGTATTACATTCTACATTCTTATTTTTAAAGGGAAAAAAATGGTTTTCCTCTCTGTAGCTATCACTGTTTGAAAAGAATATATACAGCTTGACCTTTACCACCAGACAGATCATATCTAATGTTATTCCAGCCTTAGGAAATATGTAATTCTGAAAATCAAAATCATGTCATCAAAACATAGCCACAGCATTAGTCCTGCTGAGAAAAAACATATTTGAGATCATGTCAAAGGTACTTAGTAGTCAGTTTTTCATAAAGACCTTACTAGATCCTGTGTTTTTACTGCTAAATCACAAATACACAAAGAATCAGAGACAGCAAATTTGCAGTAATAAACACGACAAATGATGGAATAACATTTCCTTCTTCCTTTTCTCCTTTACTCAGTAGAACACTCACTGTGATTGTGAGGGTTCAATGAAGTGTAGGTTGATGAAGATTGATGTATGTTTAAAGTAAGTCTTAGTAAAAGATGAACTGCTATGCACTATATCATTACAGATTGTGAGTGCAGTTACAGGTATGCACTAATGTACATGTAAGGGGTTGCATTGCACAGATTCCAGCTACAGAATTTAGCTACCAGTTCTTCTAAGACCAGAGACCAATAAGCTGTTTATAATTCTTTATAATGCTTTCTACGGGCAAATCCCTAAAGACAACGATGACATACTTCCTCATACCTGCCCTACGTTTCCAAGTTCAATCTCATATTTACTTACGTGATTCCTAATATGACATGTTGCAAAGTGTGATCAATAAAATGGTAACTTTCTTTTTATACCTAGGTAAGAAACTGAACATAGGATGGTCTTGTATGTGTTGTGGTTTAACCCCAATTGGTAACTAAGTACCATATTGCCACTCACCCACGGTAGAATGGGGAGAAGAATCTGCAAAAAAAAATTAAAACCCCTGAGTTGAGATAGGAACAGTTTAATAATTAAAATAAGGTAACCTATAATGATAATGATAATAATAATGATGATCACAACAACAACAATAATAATAAAGGAGATGAAGAGAGAGAGAGAAAACCCAATAGAAACAAATCATACACAATCCAATTGCTCACCACCTGATACCCAGCCTGTCCCTCAGCATCAATCAAACTCCCTTCCGAGTAACTCCCCCAGTTTATATACTGGGCATGACATTCTATGGTATGGAATAACGCTTTGGCCAGTTCAGGTCAGCTGCCATGGCCATGTTCCCTCCTGATTTCTTGTGCAGCTCCTCACTGGCAGAACATGAGACGCTGAAAAGTCCTTGACTTAGAGTAAGCACTACTTAGCATCAGTGTGTTATCAACATTATTCTATACTGAATCCAAAACAGCTAGTAAAGAAAATATTAGCTGTATCCCAGGCAAACCCAGGACAATATGAAAAACTGAATTTCTGTTGGGATCAAATAAGTACCAGCCTGCTTTGAAAACTCACCAAAGCTAAGAAATAGGCACAGATACTGGAAAAAAAATTTTCAGACAAAACCAGTATAAATATTATCAGGAATAAATAAACTCTTGCGTGCAAAAAACCCAAAAATGTTCTGGAAAGCTCTTTGTCATTCATGAAAAAAATCAAACAATTGCATATTGTAAACCAATTTTCTAAAATCCAGAAGTAGGTTATGCTTTTTTACTAACAGGGAAGAAAGCTAAAGGTAGTAAATAAATTATATACAATAAATAATCTAGTGTTAAAGCCCTTTCATCAATTTTATTGATTGCTCCTGTAGAACTATGGACGTCACTAAAAGGGAGCTCTAGGAAGTGGACTTGGAAGCTGCTGTGACTTGCAGACTACTGTGGCGGATATTTTAATTTCTTTTTTCATATTATATAACGTGATATAAAATATGACAAGGACTGCATCTGGAAGAAAAGAACAGAAAAAATTAAGTACAATAACTCATCAACCCACAATTGTTAAGTTTTAGACAGTATCTTAGCATCCTGGTTGACAATATTTTACTTGTTCTTAGCGACTGTTAGTAAATTTAATTTTTTTTAATCAAAAAATGTATTTTTCTTCTTAAATATGTAAGTTGGAACATTTTGATCTTATTTCCATTAATATATTCAGTTTTTCAGATGAAATTACTTGTATTCATACATTTCCTTAGTCTTAAAAAAAAATTAAAGGACTACACATTGAAGCAAACACATTAAAATATAAGCAGTGTTGAACAACTCTGTACGAAAAATTTTTACAGTAAAGTAACAGATAAAAAAGCTGTTATTGCCAGTGAATCAAAGGGGAGGTGAATTTTTTCTAAATTACCTAAAAAATAATTACCAATTATGAATTGTAAAATTAGGCAATAAAATTAGGCAAAAAATATTAGACAATAAAATACAAAAGGGAGAAATGGAAATTGGAGCAAGTATTTTTGGGAGAGAGCGGGGAGGAAGGACGTAAGACACAAAAGAAGCACATTTATATCTGGAATTTTCTCCTAAAAATACCTTTAAGTAAGCAGACTCTCTTCTGTTTCAAGTCACTTTTCAAAAGCTTATTGGCCTGTGTCAGCACTTACCAGTGTTTCCTAAGAAACCTGAAGAATCACAGGCAGCAGCAAAAATAAAGATATTAGTGGGAATTCATCCCCAATAGCATTCAGTGCTTTAGAAGTATTTCTTCTCCATGGGGCCAGTTCACTGAATGGTCCTTCTTTTTAGCTGTTGGACCTAGTTATGAGGACATTTTGGCAACAGGCTTAAGCAGTATGATGGTGTTACTAGCGCTTTAATACAACATCTAGTTTGGTGATCTTAGTGTTACTTACTCTACGTTGTGCACAGAGTTATGACTTAAAGTAGGATCTATAATACTAACATTAGAGGTGGCTAAAGTAAAATATTTAATACTACAGCATTTAGGGCTTAGAGGTGTCTCATGCCTTATGTCCTTTTAAGGCTGAATATTGGACTGTTGTCTAGAGTCAGAAAATATCAAATGAGTTAAAAACTTAGAAGCAAAAAAGAGACAAGCAAGGCAAAGGAAGTAGATTAAAACAATAAGGATGGGCAGGTGGGAGGGGAAGGAAGAGAAGTTTTGTTACTAGGATTAGTTGCCTCCTTGAAATCTGAGAAACAGGAAAAAAGGGAACTACTTATATTCTTCTTCACTGTCTAATGATACATGGAGTGACTTGTTAGGAAAGGAGAAGCATTCATAAGCTCATCAAAGGTAGAAATTTTAATCCACAGGTTTTATTCTGTCAAATTTCCTATGAAAACCAGTGTACTATATATATTTTTTAAACATATTTCTATTATTGCAATTTATAAACAAGGAAGCCAAAATTAGTGAAGTATTTCTGGCTGATATAATACTGACCTTCTTTGAAACTTTTGGACTATCTGGGATATGGAAGTCACTAATGCATCAGCTTTTTTACCTTCACTTCTCAGGAACTTCAGTGAGCTAGCTTTGAGCAGTCTCATATTTACTTGAAATAAAGTAGCATTTAGAGGCATGGAAACAAAATCCATCCACGTTCTGATTTTAGTTACAGGCATTCACAAAATGCTGCACATAAAAAAAAGGAACAAATTCAGGATTTGAGGAAGGACTGAGTTTATCACATCAGTGTTGCCTTTGGAGAAGAATTAGCACTATGTCCTGACTGAGGAGGACCAGCCATGTTCCAGTTTAATGACTGGCCTAGAGCCAAGGTAGGGAGTAACTCAGAGAAGCTAGTCTTACAGAAACAAGGGGGCATCTGAGTTCGGGCAATTGGAATTACAAAAATTATAGCAGAAACTCAGTGTTAACAGGAATTGGGTAGCTGGTGACCTGTATTACTTTAAGGGGATAAAATAAGTAAAGTTGAAGTAAAGAGAAGAAAGCCGTAAGGCAGGCTTTGATACATTTAAGTCAGGCATTTGAGTTAGCTTGGCTGTTAGCGTCCAGAGCCGAGCAAAATCAAATAGCGGGGAAGGATCGCCTGGTGCAGGGCAGAGTGTTCCAGAAGGCTTTTGTACACCTTGGAATCCTATTAAAGTCATGTTTATGGCAATTATAAGGGTGACTGGAAGAGATGCAGGATTGCAAACAGAGCACAAAAGACATAACCATTAGAAAAGAATGTAGTACAGTGATATTCAGCATAGTACCTCAGCTCCATATTAATAATTCTGCTGGGAGATATTTCTTGACTGGCTGACACAGCACACTGAATAAATCTGAAATTTAGTATCGCTTAGGGCAGGTGACAGGGGATCGTATGTTAGATGTGTTTTGGGAGGTCTAGCCCTAAATTTGCACATAATGCACCTCATTCTGTACAGTAGTGAAAGACGAACACAAATGTAATATTTCTTTTTTTTGTCAAGGGCCTTAAGTAAAAATATATGCTAACAATTCTGCTAAAGACATGCAATCCCATAAGAAAGCTCCCTAGCAGACAATGCAGTCACCTGTGGTAGAAGATGTGCAAAACCATTAGGACATTTATGGAAAACAATTAAAATATTTAACTAGCATTTAGCAAAGGAAGGCTGGAATGACTTGTCTCTCTCCAGTGAGATGTCTGCTTCCTTGAGAGGGCTAAGTATTCCTATTTGAAATTACGTACACTCAAAGTAAATTGCAATTAAACCATAAAAAAGTAACCAACCACAACCCAGAACCAGACAAAAATTCAGATCAGAGCCATTTCTTGAATATTTGGGGATATGGTGAGCAACAGCTTTCCTTTGCAGAAGAGAGTTACCATATCTGAGAGAGGAGGCAGATGAGAGTCCTTGTAAGTCTGCAGCGAGGTGAGCACAGGTGAATGGATCCAGCACCTTCATGAGCTCTGCTTGTGACAGAGCAGGACAGCCAGTGGCTCAGAGCCTCAAAGACAGGTAAGGAATTAATATACCCTTGTGGGTGTGCTATGATCCTCCATTGGGGCCAGTGTAGACCTAGCAGACTGCCTGTCTCCCAAGACAGGCCTGTGGCTGAACCTTATGACAGTGAGGGAGGAAGTCTGTGCCGAGGCAGTAGCTGCAACAGAGTTCGTTGGCTCCCTGACTTACCATCTCCATTGGGGTGTGGGAGCTGCTCTGCTGCCGTGGGCACAGAGGATTTCCTCCTGCAAGAGATGCTGAAAACTAAAGGCAGAAAACTGGTGTCTTACGTCCTCCCTCCTGATGGTGGATGGGATATGGAAGGGGTTTGTGGCACTCATGGGGACAACGGGGGCCATCAAGCAAGACAGGAGGGGCCCTTCCAAGTGCTGTCCAGGGGATGCATAAGGAGACAGGACCCATATCCTGGGTGTCCTAGAAATAGAATCATAGAACTCTTTAGGTTGGAAAAGACCCCTAAGGTCATTGAGTCCAACTGTTAATCCAGCACGGTCAAGTTCACCACTAAACCCTGTGCCCCATCCACCCATCTTTTAAATACCTCCAGGGAAGGGTCTCTTCCCCTAAGACTGACCTTGTTGGATAATTATTTTCTTCTTCCACAATAGCAGCAGGAAGAAATATTTATGCAGTTGACTCTTCAACCCCCACAGTCCAGCTCTGCCTGAGACTAGGGTGATTGACTCACAGTGCAGTTACCAGAGGAAGGGAAGGGATGGAGCTGCCAGAGACAGAAGCCTAAAGGAGAGGAAGAAATGGTAACAAAGGACATGATAACCTCAGCCATCTGACTCATCTCCCGTTCATTTTTCTTGAAAAAGTTAATTTTGTTCCGCAGTGACAAGCTGGGAAACTGCAGTATGGCTGGGGTGCAGAGCTGGTGATGCACAGAGAAGACAGACACTGCTCAGTGTATTTGGTTTAAGGCTCTATTTCATACTGTATGGAAATGTGTGATAGTTTTACTCTTCATATCAAAATGCTCAGGTTGATGGTGAAGCCCAAAAAGGCTGATACAGACTGCTTAGAGACAGAATTTTATGTCCTTAAACAGCAAGGTATTTATTAGCGATCGCGGGAAGCCCCCAGCTCGCGCTGGACAAAGAGCTTCCGAGTCGTCAGTGTAAAGACAGGTAATTTATACAGCTCTTGAAAGTATTACAACATCTCTACATACATATTCATTCTATTACATTATTAGATTACAGTATTCATAGCAGGTGGAGTTAAGGCGGAGTTTGGGGCGTGGTCTTTATTTTGAGGAATAATTTGGTGGTACATCCTGTTACTTCATCTCAGGGGTCTTGGAATTTCTCCTCTTCCTCAGGTGTACTTTTGAATTCCCCATTGTCTTTGTCCCAGTCACTGAAGCTTGGAGAAAGCCTTGGCTTCAGGCCTACTTTACCTATTCAAATGTCTACCCTAGCTTACTTGGCCTTAATTTATTACCCCTAAGCCCTTTGTGTAACGCTCCTAGTGTTCTTCCGTGGGTCCAGGTCTGCTGAACGGAACAGAACAACATTCCCTTGAGTAGCCTAGATATAAGGCGGGGTTAGCTTTCTTAGAGCAAGATACTTTGGTTAACCCTTTTAAAGCCTTGCTTTGCTTCAATGGTCCATCTTGGAAGCTGAGCCACAATTATGACAGAACTTTCTCTGCATATCTTTACTGCTGAGATTCATCTGCAAATATCTGCAAATGCCCTCCCAAGTGGGAATCATCACTCCTAAGTGGTGCCAAAAGGAGCAGCAGAGCTGGCAGGGACATCTAGCTACAAGAGACAATAGGAAGCTGGTGTCTTACGTGGTGCTGCTATGCTAATATCCTCAAGTGAATTTGTTTCTAATGGGCCTTCATGTCTCATCCTTACAGCACTGATTAGAGGAGTTACGCATTATGATTTCATTGTGTTGTTCTGCATAATAGATACCGAAATAAGCTGAGAGGACATTGAGGCAGACATAGGGAATGGAGGATTTTGTATGTGTGGTTAATAAATAAACTATACATAAAAGTGAGAAAATAGAGATGCCTGTTTCTGGTTTGGCTTGATCACTTTTTGCCAAAGTAAAAAACAACCTTGCAAATGTCCTTAAAGTAGAAATTAATGTCTCTATAATTAGGCGAGACTGGCATTTTCTGGAGTGTATTTTACAGTTTGTGTTAGTCAGGCATTTCAGAAGATAACAATTTGACATTCATAAACAAAAACTGTGCTTGAAAGGAAGATTTCTTAAATAACTTGGATACCAAATAGACGACTCATGATGTTAGTTTAATTCTGCAGAGCCACAGTGAACATCTGTGTGTAAGCTGGAACAGGAACAACCATAAAACCACAGACAAAATGCAAAGAGAAAATTTATTTTCGTTACCTCACCAACCAAGGAATCCCCAAAGCAGCACCCAGGCAGAGACGCAAACACTGCTGAGTTTGGTCCATGCTAAAGTTTCCCCCAGTCGGATCCCTCAGCCCTGGCTGCCGGGCAGCATTTTGCCTTCCCTTGCCCACGCTTTCCCCAGGGCTCTTGCCCACCCATCCGTGGCTGAGGGGCTCAGCCGTGCCCTACACGTTTTGGGTTTTTCTGTTTTCTACAACCTTATGCAAAGCCCAGCAAGAAGCATCTCTAACTTTAAAAAAACCCCAATCTTTACACAATCAGACCATGATCTGACTGTGCGATGTATGGCTGTTCATAGTTTATGAAGTATTTAGGAAACTGTTTTCAAGGCTAGGCATGTCTTTGTGACAGATTTGTCATAAAAACACAAAGAAGGAGGGTCCATGGTCATGGAATTTATTCTACTGGAAGAAATATTTTAGAATGATTATATATTTACAAGCTATAATACAGTAATTTATATCAACAGCAGAAGTAATAAAAAACTGTAAAAGTGCATGAAGTCACTAGAGCAAAGAGTAATGTTAGCAAATGAACTTAACTATTTCAGAAGAAATTACAAGCAAAATGTATTCATAACAATAACAATATTTTAGGTGGCATTTTTTTCTTTCCCATTTCAGTTTCATTCCCAAATAAATCCTGTGGGGTTTTTAACTCTGAAAGTGACAGTTTTCTCTATAACTATACTGACTTCTAAATTAAACATTTCTAAAACTGTTATTTTCCAAATAGCAATACGGAAATGAGCAAAAAACTGGTACAGAAGCTTTTGCTGCTGACTTCAGTGAACCTAAATCTTTGTTTCTGAAGAAGCTATCAATTCAATTCCTTACAGGATTCCAAAGATAAAAGCATGCACATGTACACATACTTTTTATCCTCAAAATTATGTAAAAGTGAAAATATCAAGCCAATGTCTGTACATTAAGGACATTTTATGAGTCACCAATGAAATACTAAGGCAAAATAAGACTATTAATGAAAGAGATCATAAATATAAATGATATTCTGTGGATGGGGCAGAAGCCATAAGCTGCTCTATAGAAATGAGAGGTTCATCTCAAGCACAACAATTCAGAGAGATCACTATGTAAACCTACAGTCTTAAGGGTATGATTCAGATAACTTTTTTAAAGATACAATGCAACTCAGGAAAAAATCTGTTACCAAACTCAATTAAAAAAAGAAAGTTTAATTACATAAAAGATATCCATTTATTTTAAGAAATTATACATTTTGGTGGTTTTTTACAGACACAAAGAAATCAAACAAAAAGTGTCATTTTATAGACAAAAAGTCATTTCTCTTGCACCAATTTTAAGAAGCAAGACAGTAAAAATAATAATCACAGAACTAATCCAAACAAAGCCAAACAGGTAACAAACAGTTCAGATGTAGCTGACTTTGAGAAAGTAATGCAACTCAAAACTGGCTCTGGGTCAGCTTGGGTTCTACTGCCACCTGCTGAAAAAACAGTAGTTTTTCCCTTGCAACCATAGCTAACATGCAATTTAAATTAATCCACTGCATTAGACAGCAATACATGAAGCAAGGTCACAAAGAAGATGAAGTGCTTGAGTAGTCTAAGTGCACATTCAGAGGGCCATACACCGAACCAAGTAAATTAAGAACCTTCTCTTGAATCATGTCAACCTGCTCAGAAGGGCAATAGTCATCCAAACTTGATCTGTAACAAGGAACATCGAAAAAGGCATGAGAGAATATCACCACCATGAGATATCACCACCATGACCACATTGTGTATTCTTGTAAGGCTGTGTGGCTAGGCTGAAGCAACTTTCAAACTTTGGCAAGTTCTGCCTCCCAGTATCCTTTCAAACTGTAGTGCTGTGGATCTTCTCACTACTTTTTAAGCTGAATAGAAAGTCTGCAGCAGATGAGGATTGACCTAATCTTCTTTCCAATTTTTTTTTTTTCTTTTTTCCAATTTTACTCTCTTCCTGAATCTGACACAGAACATGCTGGCAGACAAAGTTCAAGCAAATGATCTAATTAAGGGACACGTGGAAAGTTAAGATTGAAAAACTCAAATGCTACTAGTAAAGTAGGTAGGAAAACTTGAAAAACAAATCTTCACAATCCTTGGGATATAACATTTTTTATGGTATCTGTTAATGAACTCCAAACCAATACTAGCAGAGCTGACAATTCCCGTGTTTTTATTCTGTCTAGAGAGATGATTCTAGATCTAGAGAGATGATTCTGTTTTCTCTGCAACATTGGATGACAATCCTGCAGCTGGCACAGGGAATACAGCTTTCTTTTATTGCAGGGATTAGCCATACTATTCCTTGTTGACAAAGCCAGTTTCATGTCAGCTTCTGTTATTGTTGCCTGCCCTTTAAGAGCACACTTACTATTTCTGAATGATTAAATTGCAACAATCTGGCAACAGATACACTGTGGCCTTCATATTAGATTTTCTCATAACAGATCCCTGGTTCTCCCAGGTCCCTGGCCTCAAACTCCATCTTTTTCTCCTAAATAATACCCTTACAGTCCTGGAAACTTTATTCTTTAAGGCTCTAGTAAAGCTTTGTTATGGAGTAAAAGTATAGATTGCTTTCAGACGAAAACCAATGCCAGCAGAAGTTTCACTAAAAACAGAAATGCTGTCTATAGTACAATAAACCCTAGCGCAAGAGAAGAAGGAAGGTGGGATGTCAGCCCATGCAGGCTAGCATGTCCTAGCTTTGCTCTAATTGGCACAAGTAATGGAAGTAGTGAAGATGCATGAACTCCAACGACAGCTATCAATCCCAACATACACGAGGCCTCACCACAGACTTCATATAACCTGTGCGGATTAAGTCATCATGTTTTCACACCTTTTGAAATCTGTGTCAGCTACTTTAAAGCCCAGTAAAACTGGCCATCAGTGCGGAGTCTTCCCTTCTCTGTGTAGATGCTGTCACTGCCTTAAGATCAGTATTTCCAAATGTCAATTATTACTATACTATAAGGCTTCCACTTTAAGACAGGACTTCAGACGTACCAACCAGCACTACACTGATAAAATCATTTATCTTCAAGAGCACGGTCTGAACTTTTTAAACTAAAAGAGTCTACATAGTCTTACCGAGCAACAGTCACAAGCGTGGGCTTGGGCATATCTTTTAGCAGAACTTTAATGGATTGCATGAGGCCTTCGATCTCGTCTTCAGTGCTAACGTGGTGAGGAAGCTCCATATAATCACAGGTCAAACCAGCCTGATGGACCTACAGGTAAATTAAACAGAGATTTAATTTCTGTTGATGAATTATTGATGCACCTTTATCTGCGTAGAACGTCTCTAGCATACCATCCCAAGCCCAGTAGGTGACTTACACATCTTCAGACAGTAAGAGTTGTGGGTTTTTTTGCCATAGCTTATTCTTTAAACGAAACAAATAAAATACTGGAGGTTGTAGGGATTGTTTCGTTATCTCCAGTACACTGTACCTTTTCTATAAATTCAGAGTGTGCTGCAGTCCTTGAAGATGATAGCTTTATAAACAGGTATCTTAAATTCTATAAGAAAATCAACAGACCCTGGTGAAATGAAACCTCCCTTCACAGAATGCGGCTCAAGACATCATAGTCCTGAAAGATCACACTAACGTTGCCTAAATATAGACAAGGAGTAGAATTTTAGCAGCTCTAAAAAGAAAAGCTGGCCTAAGTAATGAGACATAAAAACCCAGGAAAACTAAAACTCTCCCAAAGTCCTGAATCAAGAAGCAAATCTGAAAGGAAGTATGAATTTTTCCTCCCTGTTGAAGCTATGCTTTTGAAATCTGTTTACTTTCTGCTCTTTTACCCTGTCACCTACCATTTCATAGTCTGGGCTTTCCATCCTGGTTTTCAAACTGTGAACTAGTTGAACAAGTGGCTTCATTCTGGAGTTTAAAACAAAACAAAACAAAAAAAAAAAGAAAAAAAAGAAAAAAAAGAAGAGGAAAAAAAAAAGAGGAAAGTAGAAGTTATTATGGCCTAAGATTTGAAAATGAAATTTGTCCCTCTGTTTCATTTTTCACCTGAAAAAATGGATATTATCAGCACTATCATACTGTTTCACCAGGTCTTTCTTATAAAAACCTTACACTCATATCTGCCTCTGGCAAGTCCTCTTTGTGCTTCTTTCAGGGTAGACCTATAGAGGAACTGTTGTGGCTCAAGTATGAACTTTTACAGGAAATACTTGTTGTCACTGTTACAGAGGTCTAACAGTAATTGCTGCATTTGATGTGGAAAATGAATGATTTTCCCATCAAGGAAAAGCTCAGATTTTCAGTGTCTCTTTTCAGCTGATAACATTTACTTTAAAAGCACAGTGATGCGGTTCAGATGTCTAGCGGAGACTGTTGCTCAGATATGTTTCACTCATTTCCATTTTTCCACAGAAAGCTGACCCTTCGAGAGCACCAAAGAATTGCTTCTCCATGTCCTCCTTGGTTTGCTGTTTTTTTGAAAACTCTGATACACGCCAATGACTAAGTTTTTAGTCAACAAAATGCCTCCATCCGTAGACAACAGTTTGCACAAAGCTGGAGAAGACTGAGCTTCAAAGGCTTACAGTGGTGCTGAAGACAGCAGACTGACTTTTATTTTGTCTGACTCTGTCACCTCTAGAACTAAAGGAAAAACAGTATCCTTGCATAGATCCTATCCTTCTCTGTTATCAAAGTGCTGGGCTAATCAGTTCCAAAACTTCTGTTTGCATTTTAAGCCATTTATAATTCTCCTACCCAGGATATGAAGCCCACTTTTGTAAGGTTTCTTCATCATCACTGTCACACAAATCTGCAAATGCTGCTTCCAGATCTTCCAGTTGATGAACACGGTTTTCAACACAATCCAGCAAGCCTTCCTTTAGATAAGCATACATAACAGTATGTTAGTAAAAAAATGAAGTAAGAATATCATGGCTTACCTTATGATTTAAACTCTGTAATGACTGATCTACTGGAAGTGGGGAATCCGAAACAACTGATTCATTACTATGGCACATCAATTCAAGAGGATCACAGTGAATGCCTACAGAAGCATAAATCATCTCACTTTGCTCTATCTTTCCCACAACAATTTTAAAAAAGCCACTTTTTAAATACGTACCTGGTTTTACTGCTGATTTACTAAGAGATACGAAAATCACTTTGCCAATATTCCACATATCTCTATTTTTTACACACACATATTAATTAGGTTTCATTAATTTGTGCTAATTATATGTGTTGAATCTCTCTCTAACAGTGTTCAGATGAGATTATGAAAGCTTACATTTTCTAGATTCAGAAGCATAGAGCACATAAAATGAAAAAATACATTACAGTGGCATAATACCATCCTTTCCATGTCTAAGTAGACAGGTAAAATACCAATCAGACATTTATTACAACTCTGGCTATCAAGCAAGAGCAACCAAGGCAATGAAGGGGAGAGCCTGGAGGGGGGGAAATAAAAAAGAAGAACCCCCACCAAACCAAAGCCCTGTAGAGCCATAAAAAGAACAACATTGCAGATGACTTACAATGTTTTCATTCCTTCCTTGTCAATTACCATTTGTTTACAGAAATTAATTTTCACACTCATGCTAAATATTTATGCAATTCACATTTAATCAAAACATTTAATAAGAAAGAATTCCTAAGATGTTGCTGATTAGCATTCAGCGTGCCACATAGCTTGATTTGAGACCACTTCAATAAGCACCTTTGATAGGTTCCTTCCTGTTGGTGTAACTCATTTTTATTGGATAAATAAAAAGAATCATTCCCTCATACATCCCACAAGGAAATATCATACCTCTGTTGCATTTTTATGCGGCTTCTTGAAATTGTACAACTCTTGCAAAAGCCCATATTCTGTCTTTGATAAAGAAAAAAAAGAGGAAAAAAATTAGACTCTTCAAATGAGAAACCAAATCTTCAAAGCTTTCCTTTTTCAAAAAAAGAATGTGATCACCAAGATAATTCCCCTACTCTAGTACTGCAGATCATAATAAGCATAACAGCCTCTCATCAGGACAAGCCACCACTCTGGACAATCAACACCACCATGTCTTTTAAAAGGCAGTCTCCGGATACCACTGTGGTGGTTTTCCAATAGCATGTTATGAAGGGTAAAAAATGACATAATCTGCCATTCTGTGATTCCTCTCTGACGAATCTTGCTGTGGGTATTTGGAAGGTTACCTGTGGAAACCCAAGCATAGCTTTTATGTCCCAAGCAACAAGCACAAGTGAGCCGTACACCTCTGAGCTTGAGCGTACACTCCATACGTTATTAAATATAAGAATCTCCCCCTATTTGGTGGTTGTAAGTTTTTGTCACACACAGTCCCCCAGAATGTCTCTCTTTAAAATATTACCATGAATCATTAACCGTGATCAGCTAATATGCTAATTGAGCTTAGGTGAAAGTTTCTCCATAGACGTAAATACTAAGACTAGACTCAACGAGGCCATTCAGTTGTTAGGCTTACCTGTGTGTACATTTCTTTGAATGGATTTTTAACGGAAAAAAAATCTAAGTCAATGTCCAAAACATATGCATCCCCTTTCTGCAGCACTTGGCAGACATTTTTAACAACGTCCCTTATTGGGAATTCACTGTTTTTGAGACAGCTTGAAGCTGAGCACTCTGGCGAGGTTCCTGCCCTATTCAGGGCACTTGGATTTTGTACTTCCTTTTTCTTCACACTTGGGGTGCTGTTATCAAGGTCACCAAGACCCACTGATGAAGAGGCAGAAGTGGCACTTGCTGTGTCATCTGTATTTAGCTTCAGTCTTTTAGCACATGCTACTTCACCATTTTCTTCATGGCCGTTTGATGATTCAGTAGGGTTGATAAGAATGACGTGTAAATTTAAGGACTTCTGGTTTTCTAGCTGATCAGCAGGAACATAAAGACCGTCACTTAAAAAGTAATGATCTGTGCCTGTAACCCTACAATTGACAGTAACTCACAGTTAATATACATCTTGGCAAAGACCTTAGGAAAAAGTATTTTATACTTTAAAGATCCAGAGAAGAATAAAGAGACGTGTGATGGGTAATGAAAGCAGTAAAACTGTGTAGACAAAATTTCAATCCTCAGGTTTTTAAGTTAAATTTTTTTCCATTTCTTTACTGTGGAATAAATATATATAAATTTAACCTATATTTTTATAATAGTCCTAAAAGGTTTTAATGGATAAGAAAAAAGATTCTACATTATGTGCTACTATGATTAATTTGCCATTGAATTGCATTTTAAAGACAACATCCAGAATTGAACAAGATACTCTCAATATTATGGCATATAAGATTGCAAAGCTATAGATATTTTGTCTTTTCTAATTTTCCAGGGAAATTATGTTAGTTGGGCTTGAGAAGTGCCCTGAAATTCATAAATATTGATTTAGTAAAAGTAAAATATTACTAATTAATAGGTAGAATTTAACTTCTTTTACCACTGACATAGATTCCCTGCTCTAAGTGAGAAAGATGGTAACTAGAGGATAAATAGCTAGGTATCAATTGAATCCACTTATGTAAAAAAACCCAAAACAACAACTAATTCAACAAAAGTAACAATACTAAAACCTCTGCTTATTTCAGCCATATTTCAGTACCTTAAGCCTTAAGCATCATAAACTCAGACTAAAAATAAGCTTAAGTGTGAACTTCTGCTCATATGTGTTAAGGCCTCATTTGATTACAGGGTATCACCATCAATCAGCCACAAAGACAAAAAATTTCATAAGCAGGAGAAATCTGAAGCTCAGTTCCCCAGTGTCTTGTGGATGGATTACCCTGAGCTTGCCAAGATGAGAGGCTGCATCACACCTTCATCTTGTTGACGGGGCATTCACAGGACCTCTTCTCAGAAATTCTGGAGGGTTCAACATGAGCTCATACTACAGCCTTTTCCTCAGTGGACACTAACTAAGGTGTTTATTGCCTATTCATCTGTTGTCAACAAAACTTTAAGCAAGTTTGTATTTCTGAGGAGTCTTTCCCTTTCTTTCTTCATGGATTTGTTAAGCCTAGAACCTGAAGTGAAGGTACAGGACAGTGTTCAAAAAGAAGCCTGAAATGTTGTTTTCATGACAGCTAAGGCCATCAGTGGGAGAGCTATTCAGCCACTATGACATATTTCTACATATTGGTTATATGATTAAATGTAATTGAAAGCACTAGCTGCTTTATTATTATTATCATCATTATCACAGTTATCATTTATTATTATTATTATTATTTAGGTTTACTTTAGGCTTCAGATTCAGAATTGTAGAGCTTTAGCATTTTATTCAAGGTGGTAAAACAAAGCATTTCTCTGCTGTCTTCTGTTAAACTTGCTTCAAAATACTTACTTCGATGCGCTGAAAAGAGAAATGATTTGTAGATGTCCATTAACGCTGTACAAAATCGCAACACAGTGAATATAGTGAATGCAAAATTATCATGGACTGCATCCTGCAGAATGATGAGGGGCTCTGATCAGAACTTGAATCACAGAATGATTAAGATCAGAAGAGACATCTGGAAGTCTCTAGTCAATCATCTGATCAAAGCAGAACTAACTTCAAAGGTAGATGAGGCTGCTCAGGTCAATCATCCTTTATCAAAGGATGGAGAATTCACCACTTGAGTACCTGTTTCAGTGTTTAACTAGTAGACTAACTTAGAAAAAACAAAAAACAAAACAAGTAAAAAAAACACCCCCACACCAGAAAAACAGAATCATGGCTGATACCAAATAAAAATTTTACTAGGTAGACCAAAGAGTAAATATATACAAGTAGAACTGCGTTAGGCATTTCCTAAGGAAATTAAATTTTCATCTTTATCCAAGAACACAAAAAAATGCCAGTGAAAAGCTACAGAGATGACTTTTATATTACTAGTATTTGACAGCAGTCAATTTACCTGATTGTTGTCGTTGATATATCTTTCCCGACAAGAAAACTGTGTTTTCCTTCTGAGATCTGATGAGCCCAGGGTGGGTGAAGCCATACTACTTGAGAAATATGGCCAGCATAAACAGCAGGCATAATCCAGTTTTCAATACTTAATTCACTGTAATCAATACCAAAAGACAGGAGGTAAGAATGTTACTTTCCCTATAAATAAAACATGGTCAAGAACACCACAAACATCTTCCACATCTTTAAAACTCTCAAGCAAATCATCTAAAATTAGTACTCTGTGTAAGGGTAACATTATCAAAGAAAGAAAAAGAGGGAGATCTACAATGTCTGTAGTAGATTTTAAAAAGTTCGGACATAGAGTGCAATCAGCTTCACTCTTAGCACAGTGCTTTGATCATAAACTACTTAGTGGTGGACCTGGCAGTGGTATGTCACTGGTTGGACTTGATAATCTTAGAGGCCTTTTCCAACCTTAATGATTCTGTGATTCTAAATCCTTTTTCTCTTGATATATAGGACACAGGAGAGTGCAAGGACACAACATTGTTCTAAATAACTTCCAGCTGACCTCATGAGAGTGTTTTATTGTAAACTGCTCTAAGTAGATTTGAAATATCATCTCAGTAATTAAAGTGAGTCAATCCACATATGCAAGATTAGCATCTTTCCTCATTATCAAGACCCTATTTTATAGATAGATAGATAGATAGATAGATAGATAGATAGATAGATAGATAGATAGATAGATAGATAGATAGATAGATAGATAGATAGATATATGATGCCAACTGTATCCTGTGCCACATCAAAAGAAGCACAACAAGCAGGTCGAGGGAGGAGATTATGTCCCTCCACTCCACTCTTGTGAGATGCCCCCCAGAGGATTGCATCCAGCTCTGGGGCCCTCAACATAAGGGCATGGTCCTGTTGAACCAGCTCCAGAGGAGGCCATGAAGATGATCAGAGGGCTAGAATACCTCCCCTGTGAGGACAAGCTGAGAGAATTGGGGTTGTTCTGCTTAGAGGCTGCAGGGAAACCTATAGAACTGTCCAGTACCTAAAAGGCAAGAGAGCTGGAAAGGGACTTTTTACAAGGGCATGAAGTGATAAGACAAGGGGGAAGGCTTTAAACTGAAAGAGGGTGGGTTTAGACTAGATATTAGGAAAAAATTCTTCACTGGGAGGGTGGTGAAGCATTAGAACAGCTTGTCCAGAGAAGCTGTGGATGACCCATGCTTGGCAATGTTCAAGGCCAAGTTGCATGGGGCTTTGAGCAACCTGGTCTAATGGAAGATGTCTCTGCCAATGACAAGGCAGTTGGAACTAGATGATCTGTAAGGTCCATTCCAACCCAAATCATTCAGTGATTCTAAGATAGAGTTCACAGAACTTTTTATTAGTGAAAAAAGGAGAACAAAATATTGACTATGCGTAGGATGATCCAAGTACTTACACAACAACTGCATCAGCTTGTAATTGCTATGAATCACCATAACACTGAAGCAATCAACATTCATTTTAAAACAGGAAGAGAAAGACAATAGCAGAGATCACCCTGCTCACCTCAGATGGTGGTAGAAAATACTGGTCTTTATGATTCTAATAAGAAAATCTTGTTCAATTTCACATATTCACCATGCCAACAAAGGATATGCTATTTCAATCTCAAAGTCAATTTTTCAGTGTGAAGAAAGAAAGACTGATTTAAAACTACAGCTCTTCAGACAAAGCATCAACTTAAGAGTGCTTTCCTGTTACCCAGAGAGAACTAGTGGGGCTAATATCATAATATACTACTGAACAACTAAACAAAGCAAATTCATATATATTAAATTGTTTGATGTACCACATAAACATTTGGCCACATTCATAAAACACGAATGTAACTTTTTCCATTACAAAAATAAATGGAAAAGTGAAAGATGGAAGATACAACCTGAACCTGAATTACACCTCCTTTGTTCATGTTTCCTACTCAGTTGTACCAATATTCACTGTGAATCAAAGGCAGCAGGAAGTAGACTTAAAGTACTCTGAGGCAGTACCCAGGACTTACCTAAAAAGAGTTTCTTTGTCAAATACAGTGTCTGCAGGCATATTCACAGGAATAAGAAGGTCTGGATGGGAATCAAGATGAACAAAACTGATGTTACTGGCAGGAAGATGCTTTGAACCAATGGCACGATAGATGAAAGGCAGCACCTAAAGAAACATGAATAAAAACATTTTAATGATAACTAGTAGGCTGAAAAATGCAACCACTTTAACAGCAAAAACGGTAGTCCCACTCTTACTCCTTTAGAATTTGGATTAGAGGGAGGAGGAGACAGAAAACAATACAAAGGGGAAATAACTCCAGAGGCAAGACAACTCATGAACTGTAATCATTATAAGCCCAAGCATTCCACATCAGAAACTGCTGAAGAATCACAGCCTTACTCCCTTTTTTCTTCTTTATAGGAAGTCTTGTTTGCTGTAGCTTCTCACTAACGATTCAACTCAATTCCTAGGGCTTTTTTTCATTTACAACTAAACCCCAGGAATGTCCTTCCTCTTCTGCAGAGCATTGCCTCTGTATTTCCTTCCCCATGCATTCCTCACCATGCATGGGTGCTGTGGAGATAAAAACATTTTGTTACTCGAGGTTCATAAGTTAACTGATACAGAATGAAAACTGACCCCACCACAGTTTAAACTTTAGCTGATCATTAAACCTATTCCTCTAGAAAAATTAATTCCTAATGACTTAGTGGCTGCAATAAAGATACTACCTTTCTCAACTCTCCAACCTAATTCTCCACTGAAGGTCTTAACTCAAAGGTGCGAAAAAAAGAAGATGAGGCAACTCACCAATTTATAGCATAGAAAACCACTAACTACAATAATAATACAGGGTGGTAAAAATAAGAAAACTGATGGCTAATCCATTATACCTCTTATACTGAACCGCAGTACACGGACTCTGTCACACAGTTAGGGGACATCAACTGCCTTGGCTGCCAGAGCAAATCCCAACAGGGATTGTGAATCACAGCCCTATCATATAAGGAATGTGAAGACTGTAAAGAAGTAATAAAAATTACATGTGACCTCTGCATTACAACTGCAACTGAGCTACTTTTCTTGGCACAAAACTGATTAAGATGACAGATCCTTCATATTGCATGGGCATAACCATAAAACATATGTATACTATTGCAACAGTAGATAAAACAGGGTTAAAAATAACTAGGGTTCCCTGATCCATGACTTTTACTTCTTTGGAAAAAAGAAATAATCTGGCCTACCTGAAAAACCCACAATCTTTGCAAATAAAATTGAAGCTTCACTCACGTAAGTGTAACTACAGGTTGCAAGGGAAACGAGAGACTGAGGTCTCTAACCTTGCAATTAAGAACAAAATTTCCTTTATGCCAGTTGCTATTATTAATCAATGCATGATGTATCTACCAACAACTTGTCCTAGAGGAAGATCACTGTCAGCAAAGGATTATTTAAATTTTCTGTGAAGTTGTTACACTTGGAATAAAAAGCTATTGGCATTTTGTGTAAGATAGACCAATGCATCTACACTCACATCCAGAAAATGCAGTGTATACATTTAGTATGAAAAGACTTTAGGTTAATTGAAAACATAAGTATAGAGACTAAACCAAAGAAGGATCATTAACTGTCATTATCTCAGTATTACTATCACAGTGACACTCTTAAGTCCTTGGTTACCATGTAAAATCAGCTATCACAGCATCATACATTTCAGCGAGTCTTGGCAAAAATGAACTGCAATAAAGTATTTACTTACAATTTCATATCATTATTTTCTGTAATGGGCTTTACTACACTTAAACTTTCTGTTTGCAAAGAATCTAGTAAATAATCTGTTACTTAGGATGAAGGCCTCAGCTTATGATACTATAAAAAAAAAAAACCAAAACCAAAAACATAAGAAACCAGAAACAGTTCAAAAGCAATTCCTTCTTCACTCCCTTTTTCAAAGACTTAACTAAAAAAGCAAAGCTCCACATTTAACATTTCTCATCAAGTGGCAGTCAATCTGCTTGTTGGGGTGATTATACCTGCTGTCAGACACTAGGTTGGGTTGAGTTTCCACATACTGCTCTAATGCCCTGCAAATTATAACAGCAGTGTAATGTGGGTATAATTTCTTTTTAACTATAGCAACTATGACCCAAAGAAGAAAAAAGTCAGCAATAATTCCTTAAAAAGATGTCAAAATCCGATCATGGCAATAATTAACTTAAGCACTGAGTGGGAAAGGAAAATCAGGTCTCCCGGGCCCTGAACTTCATTTATGTTTCCGCCGTGGAAGGGAAGGCAGTTTTAGTGTTTGTGCATGGTTATAGAGGGAAGGGCTGTTCCCAGGGAAGGGCCTGGAGCGGGCAGAACCCAGATACATGGTGGGAAAGTGCATTCCCCCGGGAAGCCGTCAGCGCCAGCACAGGGGATCTACGAGCCAGACCAAGCTTTCGCGCCGCGGGAAACAAACAAACAAACAAACAAACAAACAAACAAACAAACAAACAAACAAACGAAGCCGCTCCCCATGCAGCACCGGAGGGACGGCCCACCCCACGGCAGCCCAGCGCCGGGCACTCACGTCCTGGTGGTCCTCCACCACCCACACCGGCAGCGCCGGGTACTCCCGCAGGCAGCCCCCGCGGGGCCGACCCCCACCGCCAGCCTCCGGCTTCCCCCCGCTCATGCCGCCGCTCCCTCCCTCCCTCCGCCCCGGCGGGCGCTGCTTCCGCCCGTAGCGCCTCCCATCGCTTTCCTGTTCCGGAGCCCGAGCGCCGCGGGCAGGGCTGGCCTGGGCAGTNTCCGCGCTGCTCCGGTGCCGCGGGTCTCCGCGGGAGCCGGGATGGGGGCGCGCAGGTCCCAGGGAAGGGGGCGCGGCGGCTCCGCGGTGCTGGCGGGGTCGGGGTGCCGGGCAAGAGCTCTTGGTGCGGGAAGCAGGGCCTGGCCCGGTGTCGGCTCAGCGCCGGGCGGTCTCCGCGCTGCCACCCCTCCGGGGGCCGTCGGGAGGCCGGCTGTCACAGAGTGACAGGGTGGGTCAGGTTGGAAGGGATCACCGTGGATCATCTGGTCCAGTCTCCCTGCTCAAGCAGGGTCGTCCTAGAGCTTATGGCACAGGGTTTCGTCTAGATGGTTCTTGAATATTTCCAGTGGGAGAGGTTCCACAACCTCTCTTGGGCAATCCATTCCAGTGCTCGGTCACTGCACAGTAAAGAAGTTCTTCCTCGTGTTCAGGTGGAACTTCCTGTGCATCAGATTCTGCTCATTCCTTCTTGTCCTGTTGCTTGGCACCACCAAGAGGAGCCTGGCTCCATCCTCTTGACACCCCCGTTTTAGATACGTAGAGACATTGATGAAGTCCCCTCTCAGTCGTCTTTTCAGGATGTGTCGGTGCACTCTTGCTCTCAGAGGTGTGTCTTCAGGGAGAGGCGAGTTTGTTTGGTCTTTCTTAGGGAACCAGTGTTGCTTTAATGTGTAGCGGCCCCCACCAGTGCAATAAATTTTCTCTCAGGTGACAGGAAAAGGGGAGTTTGTGCTTTTTTTGTACTTACCTAACTTTAAATAAAAATTGGATGTGACTAGAGTTTGCAGCGGAGGGAGCTTTAAAATAATACAGGCATTTAAAATAGTTTCTTGTATTTTTTGAATTTTTTTCCAGCTGTGATTTTATGCAGTCTAAAGGAGTGACATTAAGGCAATAGAACTAGAGCAGTTCTCTGGTGTTGAGGAGATCTTAGAGCCTATTTAAGAGAGCTGATAAAGAAAACCCTTTCTTTGAATGCTAAGACATATTAAAAAGAAACACACTTATAGACAAGGCACTGTAGTACAGTGACCTTTGCTTTAATTAAGAGTTTAGCTCAGCCTGTTTAAATAAAATATATATATAAATGTTACCAAAGTCTGAAATGGTTAACTGTTACAAGGTTGAGCTGTGTAAAAGCATGACAAGAGAACTAAAGCAAAATTGATTCAGTATGTAATGGATTAGAATTATTAATAACAAAAGGTTGCACTATTGCCAGATGAAATAATGGAAGTTGACTTTCTTTTTTCTCCCTATTGGTTTTTTTTGAGAGCCTTTACAAAGAGGGAGGGGGTACAGAGCAGGTACAGGCTGACTGGAAGGAACAAGTGACTTTATACCATTGTGGCTGCTACTTCCTAGAAATGTGGGATTCTCACTTACTTTGGCCTTTGATTCTTCTGGAGAGGGAATGAATACCACTGCCACCAATTCTGGTGGCTTCCACTAAGCCCTTCGTGTGTAAGGAGAGTCTTAGGGTCCTCTTGATTCCTCCTCTTTGATATCAGTCCTTTTCCCCTCTGTTTCTTTCCCTTTCTCCCTGCAGTTCCCTAGAAGTCTGCTTTCTCTCAGCAAGAGTACATCTTTGGCTGCAGTGGTGCCAGAATGCAGCTGAGGGTAGTGCTCTGAGCAGTCCAGATTGGCCATGTTGCACTGTAGCAGGTGGGAGAATATTCTGTGCATGTACTTCACCATCAGGAAAGCCTCATGAAAAAGGAGGCTTTGCTTTCTGTTTCTGGTGATCTTTCCAATTATGTGTGTGTCTTCCCTTTCTTTCTCTCACTTCCCTTTATGGAAAACAGGATTTGAGTTCTGTGGCTGCTTATCTAATTTTTTTCCCCTCCCTCTATTCCAGCCATAAAGTGTTTTTTCAGTTTTTGAAACCTAACACTGTAATTAAAGAATCAGTTTAACTGATGAAGCACAGTGGTTTTCATTTATAAATATTAATACAATGCCTTAAATACATGCAGTGCTTTGAGCAACACTTAAACCTACTTGAAGCAGTGGCAATTGCTGAAAGGTAACAGGGCCAAGATGGCATCTGAGGGATTTCTTGGGAACCATTTATTTCAGTGAAAATGAAGGAATAGCACAGTCTACACAAAATTGTTTTCTGTAAGGTGTAAGATTCTCATTCCACAAAAATATACCTACCTCACTTAAAATTTTTTGAAGGGTCTGTTGAATTCAGTCCTTCAGTAAATCGGGGACTCAATTGTAAATGTAAATTACTACTATCTCATTTAACATTTACATGATTTATTGGACCAGATAACTTGCAATGGAGTGTTAGTCACATCATTCTACCCAAAGTTTAGAATTGTGTTCTACAAAGAATTCCTTTTTATGCAATTTTGGGTGACAGCTGCAGTTATTAGTAATGAGTGTTTCTTTGGTGTGGGGTATCTGAGGTTTTTATGTCAAAGTTTCTAAGTACTAGTAGAGGTACTTGAATCCTTGACCAGTCATCATAGCAATAATTTTTTGAAATTAACGTTACCCTAAGTCAGAAAGCATGGTCCAGCTTTGGTTTAAAGACAGTAGAGTGTGTTCATGGATTAGAGGCTTAAAGGAATCAAAGGGACATTAATGACTTGTACTAGAGGTCTGAGGAGCACAAAGCTCCCGATGAAAGTCAGTGGACATTGTTTACTGCTTCTGTTAAAGGAAACTGCAGAAACTATAGTTTCAGCATTTTAGAATTATTTCCTGCAAATGCAGTAAGGACATCATACAAAAATTGTGTGACATTGGACTTTTACTTTCCTCATTAAAGGTGAGCCATGTCTTTCCATTCTGGACGAGGATGTCCCCGTGGTCAGGGGGGACCAGGAGCAAGAACTTCAACACAGACCTACCGCCCTCAGAACCTACGGCAGCTTCACCCACAGCAGCCCTCCATACAGTACCAGTATGACCAGCAAACTGCCCCTCCAACAACCTATTCAAACCCTCCAGCCACTGGTTACATGCCTCCCAGGCCAGACTTTGTACCCTATCCTCCTCCAGTGCCCCCTTCCACACAAAATCCCATCAGCCAGTGTCCCATGAGGCCACCATTTCCGAACCATCAGATGAGGCAGAGCTTCCCAGTGCCTCCATGTTTCCCTCCGGCTCCGCCACCAGTGCCAAATCCCAGCAACACCCCTGTGCCGGGAACTCCTGCTGGACAAAGCACCTTTCCTTACATGATGCCTCCTCCCACAGTTCCGCACCCTCCTCCCCCACCAGTCATGCCACAGCAAGTCAACTACCAGCCTGTGTACTCCACGGGATATTCCCAGCAGTCGTTCCCACCACCTAACTTCAACAGCTATCAGCACAACTCTGGCTCCTTCCAGAGCAGCACTACCAACAGCAGTGGTGGCAGCAGCCATTTTCGGCACACGGGTCAGTACCAGGGAGAGAAGCCTCAGAGTGATCGGCGGTCTCCAGACAGGAGCAAGCACTACGATGAGCACCGACATCGCGAACATGGTCACATCCACGGGGACAGGCATCGGTCCGCTAACCATGGGGATCGTCGGGATCGGGGCCGGAGTCCAGACAGGAGGAGGCAGGAGAGCAGTCGGCACCGGACAGATTATGACAGAGGAAGGATATCGCCTCATCACAGAAGTTATGAGCGAAACAGGTAACTTGATGTATTTTCTGCCTGCAGGGGGAGAGCTGTCATTATTGCCCCATAGTATTTGTTGGCGTCAGTGTTCTTCCCTCATCCTTGTTTTTCCCTCTAGTTCAGGAGGTAGCCAGTACTCAGGTCTGATGGAAAGACCTGCCTGTGTGATTCTGTTCAGGATGAAGACCTCATCAAGCCAGCCTGTGATCTCAAGAGAGGACTGAAGTGAACATTACCATAAAGCTGTTAAAGGAAATGGGACAGTTGTAGACTGCATTCGACATCATTCAGATGGATGAGTGTGTGCTGCTTATTATGGGATTTATCATGAAGTTTCTGTCCCATGATAGATCCACAGTTGGGTGGATTAATAAGTTGTTAGCAGAGTATGAAAACTGCCTGTGTGATCTTTGCTGCCTAATGTATACAATAATGTCATAGAATCATTTAGCTTGGAAAACATCCTTAAGGTCATCAAGTGCAACCCTTTACCTAATGCTGCCAACTCCACCACTTTACGTGTTGCTAAGTGCCACATCTCTTGTAAATGCCTTCAGGGCTGGTGATACCACCACTTCCCTGGGAAACCTGTTCCAGTGCTCAACAACCCTTTCAGTGGAGAAATTTTTCCTAATATCCAAATGAAATTTCCCCTACTGCAACTTGAGGTTGTTTCCTTTCATTCTGTCACTTGTTACCTGGGAGAAGAGACTGACCCCCACCTTACTGCAGCCTGCTGTCAGGTAGTTGTAGAGTGCAAAAAGATCATCCCTGAGCCTCCTTTTCTTCAGGCTAAACAACCTTAGCTCTCTCAGCCACTCCTCATGTCATTTGGTCTCCAGACCCTTCACCAGCTCTGTTGCCCTGCTCTGAACATGCTGCAGTTCCTCAATGTCTTTCTTGTAGTGAGAGGCCCAAAACTGAGCACAGTACGCAAGGTGTGGCATCACCAGTGCCGAGTAGGGGGGAAAAGTCACTGCCCCAGTCCTGCTGGCCACACTATTTATAATACAAGCCAGGATAGCATTGGCCTTCTTGGCCGCCTGGGCCCACTGCTGGCTCGTGTTCATCTGGCTGTGACTAACATCATCATCTCCTGTTCCACTGGGCAGCTTTCCAGCCACTCTTCCTCAAGCCTTCAGTTAATTTAAAGCTCTTTTGTCCCAGAAGTATGTTTGTGTTGTCAAATACTTTATGCGTATGTGCAAGCTGAGTCTTGTAGATGAGTCATAGTTTCAGCATCATGCAGATTGTGTGTATCTGTCCTTCTTTTTTGTGTATGCTTGAGGTGACTATAAAGAAGAGAGGGCTTGCCTCAAAGACTTGAATGACTGCTGTGCTTCCAAAGGTATTGTGCATGGGATAGGTTTTCTTTGTCCCTTTCTTGAGGCTTTCAGAATGGTTAAAGATACAGTATCTTACCCTTTTCCATTCCTAGCCGGAGAAGAGGAAGAATGGTGACAAGTCCTGTGGTGAATTCATAGAAGTTGCCTCTGCATGGTATGAATTAACTGTCATATTGAGATAGATGGCTTTATGACAAAGGCAGCAGAGATGGATAGGTGATTGTCTTTTGCAAATTTCTTGGACGTCAGCACTAAGAATATCTGGGGTTTTAGCAGTCAGCGTGTGGATATCATTTTGCATAACATGATCTCAGGCTGCTTTTGTTCTCCTTTAAGGTGTCCAACATATGAAGTTCCAGATTTCTCATTTAACTTACTTTTTATACTTTCTAAGGGAGCGGGAGAGGGAGAGACATAGGCACCGTGACAGCAGAAGATCACCATCCCCAGACAGATCCTACAAAAAAGATTACAAGAGAGCAGGAAGGTAAGGAGGTTGCGTATGATCTGTTGAATATTTGAGGCTCTGTGCATCCACTCACGAGGTTTTGTGTATGCATATGTGCCTGGTTTGAAACTCAGAAAACCTGAGTGTCTTAAATTTATAACCATCTACTTACACATGCAAATGTCAGCTATCTCAAGACCTTGTAGAGTTAGAAATAGGATTTGTCCCTGGAGTGAGACTTTCACTGCTGTGTCCTAAAGACTTCCTCTTACATCTCCTTCCAGTCTGTAAAGTACTAAAATTATTTAAAGTCATTCTATCTTGAGATTATCTTTTGGGGCTTTTCTTATGTTGATGCTCCTTCTGAATGCTGGATAGCTGAAATCAGTGAAACATTATTGGGTTTGTAGGTAGAGGAGATGAAAAAAAATAGTAGGTGTTTTTCCTAATTTATCTTTTGAAAGCATTACTCTTGCAACACATAGGGGCTGTCACAAATGTGTTGTTCACAGGGATATCAGAGTGTTAGAGTAACAGAAGTGTGGCTTCCGTATAATCCTTCTAATAAAACCCCAAGTCTTTTGTCATGCAAATATTTTGTGGGCTGTGTATTAAAACTTCTTACTGTAACTTTCAGTAGTGAGTGATATGACTTTTAGTTTTTACTGATGAGTTTCTAACTTTGGAACAAAATTAAAATAAATTCACCTAGAACGCTAGTAAGAATTTTAATCTAAGACAGCATATATATTTTCATATATATTATTATTACATATTATTCTTGAGTAAGATTTAAAATATAAAAGCACTTCCAATTTTAAGTCATTTTTATAGTACATCAGAACTACAATGTGCTCTTCAACTCTTTATGGTGCAAGTTAAAAGAAGGAAAGGCAACTGGGTTTTGCTGCAATTTATATGGTAGAATGATGTACTGATCTGAAGCAAACTGTTTTTCATTATAAAACTGTCACTGTTAAAATAATAAAGAGAGTTGCTTTTGTTTGCTTTCTCCCACTAAGCCGATCTCCAAGCAGAGAGAGAAAGAGACCCCGATGGGAGGAGGACAGAGAAAGGTGGTCTGAGAACCAGAGCTCCAGCAAAGAGAAGAGTTATACTGCTGTCAAAGACAAAGAATCAGAGGAGAATGCATCTGAAAAAAATGAAGAGGAAGATGAGGAATTGCTTAAGCCAGTCTGGGTTCGCTGTACCCATTCGGAAAGCTATTATTCCAATGACCCCATGGATCAAGTGGTATGTGTGTGTTTAAAATTACTGTACACGGTCTGTATTGATTATTTGATTACTTGATTAATATGAACCCTTCAGCAGGATTATGTTTTGTGTCATTTAATTCTTCTCTCCCCCCAATCATCTCAGTCCTTTAATCCTGGTAGGGGCTTTATACATTGGTGCTATTCTCTCTTTTCATCAGTTTCTTCTGTCTGTTAGCATTCAGATTAGTGGTACATGGAACAGGGCTACTTTTTTTTTTGTCTCCAGGAGGGAAAGATTTTTTTTCCCCCATTATACCTGTATTTGAGCAAAGATACCTCAAGCATGATGTATTCCTACAACCTTGGAGAAATGTTATACTAGCAAAGGAGGTAATTTCCCTGCTAGTTCACCTGGTGAAGCAATATAATGGTATGCTAAAACCTTAACAGGTATTTCCATGTTTCACTGAACTGCATAGATCTGTTTTCCCCCCCTCTTGCTTTTCCTCAGAAATGCTGGTACATTTTGTGTTCACGTGCTATTTCAACACTGTATTGTTTTGTTGTTATGATTTTTTTTATTGACAGGGGGACTCTACTGTGGTAGGAACAAGCAAGCTCCGAGATCTGTATGAAAAATTTGATGAGGAGTTAGGAAAGCGACAGGCAAAGGCCAAAGCAGCCAGGCCACCATGGGAGCCACCAAAGACCAAGCTGGATGAAGATTTAGGTAGGCTGAAATGATGGCAAAACTCAGTAGAAACGGAGTAATCTCTAGTTAACCTGTTTTGGTCGTTGTGTGTATTTAATAATGTCGGTAGGGTAATCTGTGTTTTTAAAATCCCTTCTTCGTGTTGCGTACCCATGGGAGTTTTACTCTAGCTTTTGACTGAAGTAGAGCTAGATTCTTTACTCAGAAAGCCTAGGGGAAAATGGAGAATATCCAGCACTACCGTATGCTGGTTTCTTCCATGGCATAAAAGCACCCTGAGCATGATCAGATAGTCCAGAGAATGGTACATGAAAGGCTTTGAGGAGCTCCTGGTCTTATATTTCTAAAAAGTAAGAAAAAGTAGTGGTGATAAACTCCTAGGTCTACTTTTTATGTCACCGAGTCTTTCTTCTGGATTGTATTTTTGTTCTGCAACTCTGCTTACTATGATTAGACTTATGCATCTGCATACTTCATCTGTCATGTACCACCCATATGGATCTTCTTGCAGTGAAATACATCTGCTAGCAGCATCACTTATTGGGGAAATAGTAGTTGAATCAGGGGGGCATAGATTTTTATAGCAATTTGTCTACTCAGAAGTCAGTGAAAGCTATTTTTCTTGCTTAGTTTTGTGAGAACTGTTAGCTGTTCCTTTCATTCTTCCAGCATTTCAGTGTTTCATAGCGTGTTTTTAGTCAGTTGCTTTAGTTCAGGAAATTAGTAGGCACAGTAATTTGGATACTCTGTTGAGCTTGCTTCTTAACTGATACTTTGTGTTTGCCATATGAGCTGCTTCAGACTCTCATATCTCAGCTTAGTAACTCTTTAGAATTTTTTATATGTAATTCTTAAAGTTGAAATACAGACACTATGGCATAGTTGATTACGTGGTGATAGTATAAAAGGATAAAGTCAAGATGAGAAAAAAATAAACATTGATGACATAAAATGTGATTTCACTTTTGTAAAGGAAACAATTTTTTTAACATTTTTTTGAACAGAAAATTTGCATATATTTGAATTCATTCAAGAATCACTAGCAAAGTTAACTGTAGGGGCTTTTAGGGGGTGTTTTTTCATGTGGATGACTCAAGGACAAAACTGCTACCTTCAACATAGCTGTGTAAAGCCCTTACTTCCTCAGATCTCTGCAGGAAGAAAGCCTGCTGCTGCAGGCTAAAATATGATTTGGCCAAGAGCAATTTCTCTGTGTTTCTTTTTCCAGTCTTTCTGGAGGACCTGAAAGTTCCATGTCTTAACTGGTCCTCTGGGATGACTTGGTGCCTGTGCCAGCTTCTCCTACAGCCACATGTCTATAATGTCTAGCAGTTTGTCTTATTTTGTACTTCAGTAAATGCTGTCTCTGTTCTGCCTCGTGTTAGCAGTAATTGTGTTTTATAGTGAGATGGCAATGCACTCCAGGAACACTTTTAGCTCATGAAAGGCTGATTATGGAAGAAATTCTTTACTGTGAGGGTGGTGAGGCACTGGAACAGGCTGCCCAGAGAAATTGTGAATGCCCCATCCCTGGCAGTGTTCAAGGCCAGCTTGGGTGGGGCATTGAGCAAGCTGAACTAGGGGGAGGTGTCCCTGCCCATGGCAGAGGGGTTGGAACTAGATAATCTTTAAGGTCCCTTCCAACCCAAATCATTCTGTGACTCTGGGATTTCAGTGTGTGAAATCCAGAAGTTCTGCTTTGGCCTTTCAGAACTCCAGCTTAGTCTCACAGGTCCTGTGCTCATTTTGCACCTGAAATTAGACTTAAACAATGACCAGTTGTATATCAGAGAACTTGTAAAATGTAAGTCTTTGTGAGTATCTGTAGTAATACACACGTGCACACATTTAGAGAAAACTCAATTTCAGCTGAGCATATATGACCAAATAGTTTGTGCCAAATTATGAACTGTGTAAAAATACATCTTTCCAAAGAAGAGAGAAATATTTTACTAGTGATACTCTCTCATTTTTTCTCTCTCCTTTTTCTTTTAACTAAGGAGGGGTCTTGCATTCAGTAAGTACGTGTATTTTAAACCATAGTTTCACAGTATTTCAAAGGACTAACTATAGTAATATATTTTTTCTTAAGTAAAAACTTAGAAATGGAAGAAATGTTGAGTTTTATTGCAAGAATAATAAACCTTTCTTACATCCTGGTATATATGTTGGCTATGAAAGCATTTATTTTAATGGAGCTGAGGAGATCTGTGGAAATGAATGACTAAAATTATATGCATAAGGAAGGGAATTGCTTCAAAGTACCACAGGAGATTAGAGATACGTGAGATCAAGCTCTGGGGGTTTTGTGTGTGTGTTTTTTCTAATATCAAGTCCGGACACTTACTGAAATTACTTTGACAACACCACAGAGGAGATGGTCTAAGCACCAAGCCTGCCAGAGTTCAAGAAGCATTTGGACAATGCTCACAGGCACATGTGATTCTTGGGGTTATCCTGTGTGGGGCCAGGAGCTGGACTCTAGGATCCTTCTTGGTCCTTTCCAATGTAGGAGGTTCTGTGAAACCATCTTCTTTCTTTTTTTTAGCATTGTTGTCCCTTTTAATACACCAGAAAAATAGCTTTAGTTAATAAAAAGTCTTTAAGTGTCTTTAATGTCTTTAAAAAAAAAAAAAAGGTAAGGAGAAAATTTCACAGAGCAGGACTTCCATGAAATTTAAGACTGGATTCACTCAGCTAGTAGTTCCAGGTTTTCTTCTTGCCTGTGGTTTCTAATATGCGTTAATGGATTTATTAGAAAGAATTGATTTTGAAAAATGAGTCTGACAGTACATTGTATACGTATGTGTTGTTTCTAAAACACTTAAATAGACAATATCCTGCTACAGACAGGACCATTTTTAGGTAAAATGAAAATAGACATAAGCATTTTGCTCATAGGAAGAAGAATTGACTTCTAAAGAAGAGATTCTGCTTAGCTTGTGCTAGTGACCTTATGTGTGTTTGTTTCTCTTTTTTCTTTCTCTTTTTTTCTTTTTTTTTAATTTGTGTTTTTTTTAACTTTACAGTAATACTGGTGTTGGTTATAGCTCTAAAATCTTTAACATCAAGTAACTGAAATTGGTTTTCTGTAACTGATCAGTGGTGCTCCTGGGCAGCCAAACAGCATTCTCTCATGTGTGCAAACAGGTGCTCTTGTTATAGCTGTTTAATATCTATAGCATTTGCTGTCATTTTTAATTAAAAATGTAGTTGCTGGTCATCTATTTTTAAATGCGAGTGTCATGCACAACTTCAACTTTGAGTATGCCACGGTTAGATACGTCGTGTTAGAGAGTGCATCGCTACAGAGAAGAGAGCGTGTGTAAGTGTTTTTCAGCTGTCTTTATTTCTTCTGTGTGAACCAGAGAGCTCCAGTGAGTCAGAGTGTGACTCTGAAGATGACAGCAGCTGCTCTAGCAGTTCGGATTCAGATGTTATTGACGTCATTGCAGAAATTAAGCGTAAAAAAGCACACCCTGATCGTCTTCATGAAGAACTCTGGTACAATGATCCAGGGCAGGTATGGTGAGAGGAAAAAGTGCTGTGTGTCCAAAAGTCATTCTCCCTATAGACTGAAAATTCTGCCTTGTTGTCAAACATGCCAGGCGACATTTATTTCAAAGTGCTTTCTTTACCCCCTTTTCCCTTTTCTCTCTCATCTTCTTCAAAGCTCTTCACTTTTGATTTCAAGAATATGGTTCCAGCTAATTAATCATGGGGATTATTCAGTTGGAATCATGTCTGACATTGTTATTAAACCTGAATTGCTAACAGTGTGCTGATGTTGTCCTCTTAGCCTTGAGATAAAGGTACACAAATAAATTCTGTGAGGGAGAAAGGGCGACGTGTTTATGTCCTTTAGAAATTTTTCACCTTAAAGCTCTCAGCTCGTAATGATAAATAATTTTTTAAATATGCAGTTAATGCTTCTAATTTCTTTTGTAGTGGTTCTTTTGTAATTGCGTGGAGATTGTAGTTCTCATTAAATGTAATTGCTGAGCTCGTGAAGTGTTGTTTTGAACATTGCACAGAAGACTAGCTTTTGTTTGCAAATTCACCATCTTCATCGTTCTTACTTAAATATTTTACAGTCTATTCTCTCATTGTCAAGTGGCATCTCAGTAAATTTATTTTTCTGGCACTTTGTGTGATGCATGAGTTTAGCGTGCAGCAAATCATAACGTGAAGAGATACTGCAACACATATTGCCACTGTGATAATTCAAAGGTCTGTTGAATATTCTATTACAGATTCATATTTATGCTTCTAGTAAAAAAAAAAAATTGATTGAGCCCAGCTAGCTGTTTTTATTTATATGGAAAACAAAATTAGTGAACTGTTTAGATATTTAACTATAAAAATTGCGTAGCTCTTGGGCGCACTTCAAAGTAATGTTCTACGCAGAATATTAGCTAAAAAAAAGGTAGAATAACTATAGAATGAATAGATTCAGGAACATTTAGTATATGAGTTTCCTGCTCAAAAACTCTTTCCCAAAAACTTTCTTGAGATTACCCCTTTATCTTTCTTGAAAGGGCTGAAATTGGATTATGGTGAGCTTGTCAGTGCTGTTTTACTTCTGAGCAGATTTTTTTTGAAAACATTTGAAATTTGCATAGGTATTTATGTGGTATGCCAAGATGCTTTCTAGCTACAACAAAATAAAACAGGAATGCACTGACTTGTACAAGTACACTGTCTGGCATGAAACTAGATACGTAGGATGCGTCTTCCCAACCCTTCAATCTGAGAAGTTTGTTTGTCATTTTGGATAATCTCCAGCAGTGCTGACAGTTGCCAGAAAATAAATTGTTAAATCCAGTGCCACCACAGTGGCCTTTGCCATACAAGTGTTATCTGTTTCTTTTTGCTGCCCTGTTGGTCAGAGAAAGTTAGAAGGCATTGCCTGTGTAAATTTGTGATCTTTCACCATCGTTTTATCATTGCTTCATGATTGGTCTTCTGTGTTTTTTTCCATGAGCAGTGGTCATGAGGGACAAGGTAGATATGTATCTGACTTGCTTCTCAAGTCCTGGGCTCTACAAGTACTTCATATATCTCTCAGCTTTTGTCTGTGCTTTTAATGTAACAGAGACAGTATTAGTGCTGAACAATTGTAAGAATTAAGGATGAGATTTTTGAAAATAAGTGATGAGTATTTAGATAGCCTCTGTAGGCCCTTAGTTTTGGAGGACTGATGAGCAATTAGCTGTTGACTGCATTTTTAACTCTCTTCTCTTTTGTGGCTGTCTAAGCCAGTGAGGAAGTATGCTTTTATCTGTAAGCATGCTTCACTTTCCTTAAGTCTGTACTTTCCTCAAGGGTCTCAGAGTGCGGGGTAAAAATGTGTGAACAACAAGCTCTCATGTCACTCCATTGTTAAGACGGTGTGACTTAAGTTGTCAAAGAAGTAGAGAAGTGCCCTGCTTCTTATGTTCCTTAGTACGTACCAGTCCTAAGAAACTAAAATGAGGTGAACATTCAGAGAATTAACATCAGAACTAAAAAGTTCCATCCCTATCCTGACTGCCTAAAACTAACATTAACAGCAGTTTGGAGGTTCTTGCTTCCTGTGGTGTCTTTGCATTATATCTGTTGTGTGATGATGTTATTTAGCCCCACTATGGGTGCTGTTTATGTTTTCAGACTGCTTGTAACAGCATGAAAAGTTCTGCTGGTTTTTGTATTGCATTGCAAGGTTTTTGGCTTTTTTTTTCTAAGTCTAAAAAAAGTTCAAGTTCTTAGATTCAAACTTTAATTAACACCTGGGATTGGGAACTTAATTTGTTTCTCTGGTTTGGCTCTGGGCATCTTTTGTTGTATTTCTGCAACAAGCATAATGTTAAGAGCAGAAAGCTTTAGGGTGTTGCAGTAATTGATAGGCTGCATTGATCTTGGTCATAAAAGCAAAAAGAAAGACACTAGTTTTATAATGTGTGCATTGGCCCTTTTTGGTATAGCTACTTGATGCACCCATACAGAATACTGAAGTGGTATTTTCCCCCCTTTATCGTTTTTACTGATCTGTTCACAGGTTGGATTTGAAGTGTTCCCATTAGTTCTTAAAAGTACCAAGTAAAATACTCAAATGGTCTGCCTTGTCCCGTGGCAGAGAGGTTAACTGGAGATGGATTTTCAGTCAGTGAGTTTAGTGGAACCATTTCAGTGTTGATATTTCAGCATGTAAATATTGGCGCATGCATGTTTAGGATCTGAATTTTACTTCAGACAGGCAGTGTGCTATATGTATAGGAAATAGAAAAGATGTATATGATAGCAGAGGTAGAATTCTGCTGAGAGTGTTGGTTTCCATCCTGTGCTTCTGGAACAGTGCTGAAGTTCTAATGCTATTGTGCGGTTCTCTTACATTAGTCTATACTGTTTTCAGTTTTATTGGCTTAAGAACATCCACTTAATCTAAGCATGACAGGCTTTTAGAAGCATCAGCACTCTGGGCATTAAAACCAACATGCTTTTCCAAAACCACTTTCAAGAAAACAGAATCCTATTTTGTTTTTGACAGATGAATGATGGACCTTTGTGCAAGTGCAGTGCTAAAGCTCGACGAACGGGAATAAGACATGGCATTTATCCTGGCGAAGAGGTATTAGTAATTCTAAGAATTGCAATTATGAATACAAACTTGCTGTTGTAAATTCCTACTTGGGTTGATTTGAGGTTTTTTCCCCATGATTTACAGGCTAAGTATAAAACTCGTGTGCAACTTTAAATCACTTAGTTGTGTAACCTCATATTTAAAATGCCATACTGGTAATGAAATCCACCTGAAAACTATGGAAAACTTTTGCCTGTGTTTGTTTAGTTTTAGGTTTGGTGGGTTTTGGTGTTGTGGGCTTTTTTTTTTTTTTTTTTTTTTTTTTTTTAAGTTTCTGAAGCACAATTGCTGTAGTAAAAAGATCTTGTGATTTAAGTTCTGCTGTCTTCAGGTGTATGAGTATGTTGTGAAGGGCCTGCTTTGCAAAGTGATTACTTTGAAAGGAAAACTAAATAGTAATTCTGCTGTTGAAAGGAACACAAAGATTGTCAGGAGGTGTTTTTGCCTTAGCATATAGGTTTTACAATCTATCGTTGTACTTTTTCTTGAAGAATTTATTTTTCAGTAGGCCTTCTTACGTATATTTACTGGAACAGTCTTTTATTTCTCTGCAACTAAAGGAGTTATGCGTGTTTCTGTGAAATTACTGAGTTCGGAAAAATGGCTTTGGTCTGAAGCTCACTAGAAATCACTCTAGTTTAGGATCAATTCCTCAATGCATTCTCTGTAGTGTTTTTCTTGCAGAGAAGGAGGGATAATATATATATATATATAAACTTGTCGCATGAAGACACCTGCTCCCTGGAGCTAGGCCATCTGGGAATCTGAGGTTTCAGAAAATCTCCAGGATATACTGATTTTACATTGTCCTGCAGATGAAACTGCCTAGCTTTAAACTAGCTGGTGTGTAACTATTGTGTTGCAGCAGTTAGAAGCTTGTTTTGGGGTTGAACAGCCTGTGTAATCACCCTACTTACTGGATGGGTTTTGTCAAGTGTCCAGAGCAGCCTAGTGGTGTGGCTGTATTGCCATTGCCATCAGGCTAACTTTTGTAGCACTGTTTAGAGTAGTACCCTGCTCACGGCAGTGGTTTTATTTTTTGTTTTTCTATGCAGATAGATGTATTCTGAACAGGCTGGTGGCAGCCTCCAAAGTGCAACAAAATGGATGTAGGGCATATGAAAAATGTTTTTTTGTCTGACTGTTGAGGAGTCTTTACACAGACTATTTAGTTCTTTACACAGAACTGCTTCAGAAAAAGTAAGGAGTCATGAATCCCAGGTGTCTGGTGTTGCACCAGAGTGCATGGAGAGCTGGCTACCTTTGTACCTTATAATCAGGCATTACAAGCTGGGAAACAGAGTGGGGTTACTGGAGCTGCCTCTGTGGTGATAGAGTAAATCCCTTCTCTTGAGGTCTCAGATTTGCCCCAAGCAGATGAGCTGATACTTTCTGTTTTGATAATGTACCTTGAGACCTTACCACGTGAGGTCCAGGTTCTTCTGTAAACTTTTAAAAATAGATTCCCTGAAACAAATTTGTACAGAAGAGGAAATTAGCGTGATATGTAAACAACTACGTGTGGTGTGTAAGAAAGATGGAGAGTCAAATGGAAAATGAAAAAAAAAACAGCAATGTTTTTCACCTTTTTTTGCTTTTGAGTAGCATTAAAAATATTTGTGAAAGTGAAAGTGTAGATAAGGCCACACTTTCCCTCTTCCCAGAATGCTTGATTATGACTACCTGCTTTTATTTAATTTTTCCTAATTCATTATTTCATGGCTATTAGAAATGCTTTATTCTCTCTTTTAATCTAAATTTGCCTTGACTCTACATATAGTTCTACTTATCTCTTTCTTTAAGCCCATTAAACCGTGTCGCCCCATGACCAATAATGCTGGAAGACTATACCACTACCGAATTACTGTGTCGCCTCCCACAAACTTCTTAGTAAGTACTTCATAAATAATTCTAACTAGGACTCTAAATTTTGTTTTCACTGACAAAAGTAGTACTGCTTCTTGCTTACTCTGTGGTGGTTTTGTTTGCTTTTTTAAGACAGACAGACCTACTGTTATTGAGTATGATGACCATGAATACATCTTTGAAGGGTTCTCAATGTTTGCACATGCCCCACTAACGAACGTAAGTATTTTCATTGCTCTGTCTTGGGGTTTGTTTAGAAGGTATGCTATTTCTGCCCTGAAGAAGAATTTCTCTAAAACAAGGATACATGTATGTTACAAACATTTTGCCAGCACTGTGGACAGGGGAAAGACATTTCTGCTAATGAGTCTCAGGTTTTGTCTTGACTAATTGTGGTAAGCAGCATCTTCAAACTGTGACTGAGGCATCAAAGTAATGTTTTTATGTGTTTCACAGTTTGGAAGTGAATTAAACCATGGAATAACTTGTGAAAACTGCTAATTGGATTTAAATTGGATGAGTAGGTTTGTTAAGTCGTCAAAGTTTGAAAAACTAGCAACAGCACAACAGAAGTTATTCCTTTAGGTGACAAATGAACTTTTTAGAGATCAACTCTAAAGGGTCTTCTCTCTTCTTAAAACTTACGTAGATGTGTCCAATACTTTATAACTGCTGTTCAGCTTCTTCAGGAAGTAAGCAAATTAAGATTTTTAGCAAAACTGTAGGTATTGCCTTTGCTATATGTTTGCTTGGAACTCTAATTCATGGAGATCATAGTCATGGTCACTTCTCTGAAGTATTCAACTCCTAGTTGAAATTACATTTTAGGAAGTAAACAAACAGTCCCTGTATTTTTTTTAAAGCCCCAGTGATTTAGGTGTGGCGGGTTTTCATCTGCTCAGATTGTAAATGGTATATTTAACTTCCAAGTTTTTTTTATTTTTATATTCACATTTAATATTTTATCAAATTGTAAGAAATGCAATTTTTGTTTGGTTGTTTGGTGCAGCTTCCTAATTTGTCATGCAGGTATTAACAGATTTTGTAAACAACGTAGTCCAACATTTAGCAGTGGGCTGTAAGAAGATGCAAGCAGAATGTTGCACCTCTGCTATGTAAATTATTTCAGTGTAACCCCAGCACTGTTCAGATATTTATTTGTGTGCTTATCAATGTAAAATAACCTTGGGTTGCTTCACTTTCACAGGTCACTGAATTGTTCTAAGATTCTTTTATGCTTTTGAGGCCAGTGAATAGTAAAATTTGCTAAAAGCTGTAGATGTGTGGAGACGAATTAGGCATTTTTGTAGTCTTTTAGAAAGTTAGCTTTTTTTTCTCTGAAAGTCCCATTTGAAAAAAATCGAAATGCCTTCAGCATTCTATGGACCGCAAACAAACCTTCTTCAAAGGTGAAAAAAAGGAATTGGATGTTTGTCTTGCTAGTTAGTTGAATTAACTTCTCTGAGTATTTATTGGATGAAACTGGTATAAACCTTCAGTTATCCTGAAGTTCTTATGTAGTGTTGTCTTGACTTAAATGTTTATGTGGTGTTGTCTTGACTTAAACCCACATTTTAAGACAGTATAGCTAACAGAATTGGCAGTGTGCTAAAAACTCCTTGCTTTCAGACCACTGTATCAATCTGACATGTTGTGTCACCAACAACAAATTCACTACCAAATACGCAAATGAGAAGATACAGGTTTACTGAGGTTTACAGGTTTATTTTCCTTCTGAAGAAAATTTCATCTCCAGTAGATGGCAATATTTACCTTCCTTTACCATCCCTCCTGTCAGCATTCTGTTATTACTGAGGTGGAGGTTAGAACTGGTACTTCTTTGCACATGCTTGTGTCCCTGTCTCTTTGCACGATACCCCAGAGGAGATGTTTTAGTAAGTGCCATTTTCAGTAGACAGTAAACCTTTGCACACGAAATTGTATTAACTATATATTTGATGCTGTATGGCTTTTTGTGCTGAATTTCTGTTTTCCTTCCAGATTCCTCTGTGTAAAGTAATCAGATTTAACATTGACTATACAATTCATTTTATTGAGGAGATGATGCCTGAGGTAAGAAGGATAATTAGTCTAAAAGTCAGAGTGGGTTAAGAGTTGTTGATGTGCTTAATGGATTAAACTCTTCAATATCCCATGTTGTGAAGTCTCTAAGAGATTGGTTGAGTTCTGAATTAATAGCCAAAGAAGAACTTGGACTCACAGGTACTACAGTAAATCCATCTACCTAGGCTATCATATATCAAAATCAAATAGTAAGAAGTGCTTATATCCATAGGTTCCTTTCATTTTAAGTTATATGCAATATATATCAGGTATTCTTATTTGTAAGCTGAGGTAGGCATTACCCTTCTCTTATGGATGACAAAAATAAGGCGTATGTGGAGGTACCCATTTGCCAGGACTGCATAAGTCAGTGGTAGAGCTGAAACTTAATCCTAAATTTGAAGCTCTGAAGATTGCTTATCAGTACTTAATATAAGCTGTTGCCAAAACAAATTTCCTGTGGTTACAAACAAAGCACATTCAGTTCATAATCTGTTTGCAGTGGGGTTTTTTATCACAAACTAATCCCTGGTGAAGCCAGTTTGTGAAGTAAATTGCTGCAGTGGAACAGTGTGTGTAGGTACAGAAACACCCCTGCATATTAACTACAAAGATAGGATCGGTGTTTAATTTAGTCACATATATTTACATTTTTCTTTCTAGTTATCTCTTTTTTTGTTGCTCAGCAGCATCTAAATATATGCAACAGCCCTGAAATTCCTCAGACAGAATAATGTGATCAAAGCAATTCATTTCTTGTTAGGGAATCTGCCGTGTTGTTTGCAAATCTTGATCTGAAACAACAAATGGCAACCAAGCGAAATAGGGAAGTGACCATTTTGGGGGCTTCTGGTCAAATGGCTACAGTGTTATTTGCAGACCATCTGTACTAATGATTTCTTGTGAGAGATATTGTGATGTTGGGTTTGAAATTTATGGCTAATATGATACATGCACAATTTATATCACCCCGGCCTGAATTTGTTTGTTCAGTAAGGTTTATAAGTTCCTTCATTGGACTAGCCACTTCCCCCCTTGATGAAAAGAATCTTTTTTTTTTCCCCTTTTGTCTTTTTTCCTCCTCTTCTGTTGGCTGTTGAGGTCATAATCCTCAATTTGCGTTGCACTGATACGTTGCTATGGAAGTGATAATGATACCACAGATGGTGATTTATAAACTTTGAGTCTGTAGGAAAAAGAGAATTAGGAAAAAGATACTTCTTGGAAATATATCATCTGCTTAGCTTGCTGAGGTGGAAGTGTGCTTGGCACATTATTGCAGATTCATAACTTGTGCCTAAAGTGTTGATTTGGACATTGAATAAAGAGTCTTCAATACCATTCTTTCTTGACAGTGCTTTCTGAAGAGACCACTGTGCTATGTTACACTAGATGATCGCAGAGATCAATCCTGTTTCCAAAAGCCAGTATCTAATGGTTGGCAAATATGAAGACACTCTTTTTTTTATTGTTCTATTTAACTATACATGAGTCTATACATAGTCTATTTAACTATACATTATTTGTATTACAGTATTATATAATTATAATTTGGGTTTATTTATTTGTTTTTGCAGAATTTTTGTGTGAGAGGTCTTGAGCTGTTCTCTTCATATCTATTCAAAGATATTTTGGAGCTGTATGACTGGAATCTTAAAGGTAACTTTGCCCTTGAAAGGGTCCTCAAAATAGCAATGTAAATGCAGTTTTGTGTGAGGGGGACAAACTTCACTTTATTCTTCAAGAAAATGAAATATTTTAGAGTTCAATAGTGTGAACTCTTTAGCAATGAAAATGCACAAACTTGGCTCTGTATTCTCACAGATAAACTAAATTTCTGCCTTAATCCAAAACTGTTCTTTTTAATCAAACAGTAAATATTACTGTGCATTTAATATTTCAGAGTATCATAGTCATGGTATTTTGAAAGCCAAAGTGTCAAGTCAACTATTCTTTTTTTTTACAAGCTAACAAACAAGTTACTCATATAATATTTCTCTACAGTCAACTTAAAAAGCAGTGTCATACAGACAGCTGTGGAGGAATAACGTATTATTAGAGCTGAATGTTTTTGACTTGACAAGATGAAAATACTTGTTTCTATGAAGACTGCAACAAAGGAGAATTTCATGGATGATACTTCCCATGGTCTTAAAAGAAAAATGAATGTATGGAATTATATTTCAGTATCTGCAGGTCTTGGTGTCTTAACTTTGTGGAGATGCACTCTGCACTCACTGCAGTTAAGCAGAAGAGCATTCAGGTTTAATGTATTTTGTGTAGTCTTTGGTGTGATGTTAAATATATTCCAATATCAGGTTGTCTTCCATATCACAGCTTCTGATAGTTCTTTCTTTTTTAACACTAGGTACTTACTGGTTTAGTTTTTATTTTTATGTAAAGCTTTATATGACGAATAGGAAATGAAAATACCCCCACAAAATAGTACCATGGGAATTTCCTTGTTATCTTTGTTACTGTAAACAAAAAACACCCCACTAATTGGGAGGAGCTAGGAAATCATTGCTTGTATCTGTAAGGTTTAAGTGAAATAATTAATTGATTATATAAACCAGACTTTTTCTATTAGTGTTTTACATAAAAGTACTGGAGTTTTTGTTAGGTTCTTTTTATTTTGAAATTATTGTAGATTTCTTATAAATTATCTATGTGAAAGCTTTCACTACAAGTTCTCTCTGTTCCTCTCTGCTGTGCATTTTGTTACATTTCGAATTGCAACTTAGGACCTATCAAATGTAATAACCATTCATTGATTTCATTTGCAGCAAAGTTGCTCTTTCTCTTCTTTGGCAAATATATTGCTGTTCATAAATTTTCTGTATTTTTTTTATATTTAAGGTCCTTCACTTGAAAATGATTCTGTTTCGTGTCCCAGATATCACTTCATGCCACGGTTTGTGAGATTTCTTCCAGGTAATGTTTGTATTACATAGCTTTATAGAAATTAGATTTAAAAAACTTTAAAAAAACCTCCAAAAAAGCCCCCCAAAAAAACCTCTACCAAAAAAACCCCCTTATTGCAAGTCCCGTGGTTCAGTCAGCACAGAGGTCTTGTGCTTCTACCTGAAGTCTTTAGTGCAATACTCTTGGGCACATGGCACAACTCTTGGGTATGGTCCTATGCAGGGCTGGGAGTTGGACTCCATGGTCCTTGTGGGTCCCTTCCAGCTCACCATATTCTGTGATGCTGTGCTTGCTGGCAGTGTGGATGGTTTATGCAGAACTGGAATTCAGATAGGCAGGCTAAATCTCGCTTCCAGCTTTCATTTCTGTTGTCATTTTAGGCAGTGCTGGGGTGTCCTTGTCCTGCTCTGCAGTGGAGCTGTGTCATTTTGAGGAGTTGTGTAACCTAATCTTGCCTATTTCATGCTCATTCTCCTCTTCGGGGTGTGGTTATATTAAAAATCTTGATGTGCAGTTTTGAGAGTCAGTGCAGTTGGGCACCCCTGAGCACATGTTTTTCTGATTGTTTCTTTCTCTTAATGCAAGCTGAGACCTTGTAGCAAATCTGTGAAAGACAAAATGCACCATTCCAATACAATTCAACCCCAGCCTGCCATCCAAGGACAAGCTTTGGTGAGGAGCTCATTTTGAGTGAACAGCTTTCATAGACGTTTAACACATCCTAAGATACTAGGGCAGACTTCCAGTTGATGTAAGTGTCATGGCTCCATTGAAAATGTGTCCTGCTGTGGTCCTGCCAGTGATTACTCCAGAAGGGTTGTGTGGACAGAAGGATGTGTTTCAGCTACTGGACTGAGGGTGCACATGAAACATGGAACAATATTCATCAAGAGGGCTATGGCCTGGAGGTGCTCTCTGCTCTGGGCTTTGAAACTTAGTTGGGATATTAATTATAGCTGGCGCAAAATGAGGTTTGGCTCATTACTGTATAGAGTACTGATGGTTAGATGACTATATTTCTAATTGTTGTTCCTTCCTGGATACACAGCTCTGTTCAATCAGAAGCAGAGCTCTGAGGCTTGCTAGCAAACATTGATTTGGTTTTGCTGAAGCAATTTACGAAATAAGCTATCAAGCCACATGTGGCTGATTAACTTGACCTCATCACAAGATGAGAACAAGTTTGACCTGCCTGGTTTGTGTAGCTTGAGGGTGTTTTCCTGTGCAGGGTTTTTATATTCTGATTTTTCTTTTTTTATTTTAATTTAGAAGTCGGCTCTTTCTTTGCTGTTGGATTGTTTAGTGATAGAGAGAGAGATAAGTCTCTATACCATGTTATTCCTGTGTACTGCTTCTTCTTTAAGATTCCCAGCCTTCTAACTCTTTTTAAAAACGTCTTTTTTCTGATATTTCTGCATACATAGTTGCCTTCTAGCATCTTTTTGACAGGTATTTTTTAATCAAGTTTTTGTTTTTTATTGATTATTTTTCTGAGATATCCTTGGAGATTTTTAATTTTCAGATAATGGGGATCTATTTGCTTCAGGTATGTTTGCAGAACATGCCTTGTGTCTAATCAAAGAATACGTTGGTGCATCAGATCTCCACACATCCATCAACTGTCTCTGTAAAGATAGAGATGAATTGCTGATTTCCTATCCCCTCTACTTTTCTTTCTTTCTTTCTTATTTTTCCAACATGGTCTAAAAATAATGAGGTTGGGGATGTCAGGTTTTCTGTGTGGATTTACTTAGAGACAGGCCTTGGGGGGTAGGTCTGAGCTTCGAGCTAGACATACTAGGTGTAGTGAGTGCCAGAGATGCATAGCATGTGGAATAGTTGCTGTATTGTATTCATTGTCATAGGTTTTTATATTGATAAATATAGTCAGAGAGTAAAAGACTGAAAAAAACCACATTTGAGGTCCCAAGTACTGCATGTTCTGACCCAGAAAGAATCTCCAACTTTGACGGTCTGTAGTAACCTGTACCTTTCTATACACGTCTTTAGAGGGTAAGGATACGCTTTTATTTTAGTGATTGTTGAATGTGGGCTACATCTTACATAGCAGTATAATCTAGTTTGTTGACAAAAAAAAACAAGTCTAGTAAATGGAGTCACCCCTTAATTTGAAGGAAAATTTTGCACATTTAAAAATGTGTCCCTGTAGCTATTTAGAAGTATTTTCTATTTCCAGTGAGGCTTGTGGTATATTTTTCCCATTTAAGATTCCTTCTTGGAGTTTAAGTGAGTTAATCGTTCTAAGAGGCCAGGTTACACCATTCCCTTTCATCTTTTCTCTATGATAGTGCTGTAATCCCAGCTGAAGTAAGAGAAGTGCTTGTTCCTTCATGTGTCTTGTAGAGGACATCATCTTACACAGCGCTGCTGTTATGCTGCCGTTCTGCGAGGCTTTTCCAGTGTGCCTGGGATCATATTCCTTGTGCTGTGGCATCATCCCCCATATTGCTATAAGGCTTCAACATTACTTTTTTGGTGGGTGTAGTGATAGGAAGAATATACTCCAGTGGCAGGACTAGATTGTTTCTGCTTCCTGAGAAAGAGAAGTAAATCAATGTTCATGGTCTGCGGGGATAAAACTTGAAGATTCCTCCGTACCTACAGATTAATACCCTGTTATTGAAGGAAAGAGTTGGAGAGATGTATGTCAAGATTAAAGCATTTTAGTAACATATAGTATCTTTTTACTTGTGTGAGTGGACATACTGAATTTGAATAGTCAGTGTCTCTGAGTGGTGATCTGTCAGAACCATCGCTTGTGTTCCTGTTTGCATATTCACATCTGTAGCTGGCAGCCTGAAGCCAGACAGATTATAGTGTCTTCTTTTGTTATGAGCAACCTTGGCTGTGTATTTTTCCTGGAGTCACAGAAGTATTTAGCAATTTTCACATGCCTTTGATTCATTTAGCGACAGGAGACAGCATGAGGCTCTTTAGTCTTCATTACTGCAGTTACACCATGTAAGCACTACAGATGATTTTAAAGTGCAGGGATAGCTTTCTACATTAATCCAGAAGTATCCCATAAAATTTTGAGTGTTTTTAAAAAAAGCTGCATAACGCCTAAGGGCTTTTTAACTACTGTTGTAAAAAGAATGATAAAATTGTGAAAAGGAAGATACAACTGGACAATGTAACTGATTGTTCTGCCTGCTCACTTTAAAGTTTTTTCAGGCAAGTTAGAAACTTTAGCTTTGCAGTACAATAAAACTGTTACTCTCGCTGCCATTACTGTTACTGCTTTAGTTTAGCCAAGTGTTTATGCGTGTGTGGTATTCATCAATAAAACATTTGCCTTCATATTTGTCAGATCGCTTAAGCATTTTGCATTTTATTTTGCTCTGACAAATAATTTGTGTTCTGCATATTGTGTCTTATGCTCATGCTTTTGGAGTGGTTCTCTGAAAATTGTTTTATTTATTTATGGTTTTAAGATGGAGGAAAAGAAGTACTGTCAATGCATCAGATTCTTCTCTACTTGTTACGATGCAGTAAAGCTCTGGTGCCTGAAGAGGAGATTGCCAACATGCTTCAGTGGGAAGAACTGGAATGGCAGAAATATGCAGAAGAATGCAAAGGGATGATTGTTACCAGCCCTGGCATGGTAAAGCAAATAATTGTCATTTATGAGCAATCCAGTGATATGTACATGTCTTGTTTCAGACAGTTTATTACAGGCTAAATTGAAAAGGGAAAAGATGACCTGTGGCAGTTGCAGATTGCTATAGAAACAGGTTATTGACCTGTTCCAACCCTGGGAAGAATTATACCCTCTGTTGCTCTACTGAAGGGTGGATTTCCAAAGGGATGCTTTTTCAATGCGCATTTTAAAAGGAATGGCAATATTTTATATGTGTAAAACTTTCCTGTTTTCTCAGACAGTCTTTATATGCATGATTTCATTCTCTTTTCCCTGACACAGGACCACAGAAATAGTAACTATTTACTATTTACTTTCCCCTTTCTCTTTTGACTTCCTATTGACAGCTCTGTTTAATGTGTGCTATTCAAATAATGCCCTGAATATGGAAAAAGTGGTTTTCTGCCTGTGTAGTTTTTTCAACATTGTTTCTGTGTTGCTCTCACTCACACTGAGGAATTTTGTGTACATTAATTAATGCATATATTAATTTTCAGTGCATAGTTTGAAACCCCTATGGCCTTATTATTTTTGGAACAATTAGTATTTTAAAGCATATGTTCTCTGAACACAACTCCTTTCAAATCTGATGTTAATGTGAATTCAGCCCATTTTTCTGACTTTCACTTTTAAGAAATGTGGGTCACAAGAATGGCTGAATGTCCTGCATTTAGGACCAATGAACTGCAGGGTTCTATTTGCGTAGTTTGGTCAGTATTGCAGAGTGGTGTCTTGGTAGTAGAGATGTGTTTTTGACCTAATATTTGAGACTACCATGCAGCATTCTCAGTTGTAATATCTTTTTTTTTTCTGACTTCATTTTCCTGCTTTGCTCGTTGCTAACTTCTTAGTTTCTGAAGAAAAAGTGTGTCTTGGTATCATGCCTAAGGAGAAGTTTTGTTTGTCAGCCGAAAAACCTGTCCCCACACTGCAGCCAGGGCAACCTGCTAAATATTTTTTTCCACTTCATATTTTTAAGTATGGCAGCATTACATTTAGTAAACTACTCAATAAGATAATAATAAGTAACTTGGGCAGGATAATTTTTCCCTTGATTTCACTCTGAGTGCTTTTGTTCTGGCTGAAACTTTCTAAAAGTTTCTGAAAAAGAAAACAGGACTGTGTCTGGGAACATGAAATACAAAAATACTTGTGAACTCTCACTGTGGAAAATTCTACCTCAGCTGCTTCAAATGAGTGCTAAACCAGGATGCCATAATAGAAATTGTTAGACAGCCTTAGCAGCCTTGTCTGTGGTTTCTGCGGTACAAGGTACATGCTGGTGCTCAAATTGTCAGCGTCTGAATGGTATACACTGACATAACTTCAGTGATTTTGCTGAAGATATGCTGATTTCAGTTATCTGACAACTTCCTTTTTTGTTTAGCATGAAGGAATGCATATATGCTTGTTCATTGTGTCACTGAAATGTAAATGTCTGTATTATATACAAGTCAATGCTGTTTGTGAGTGGGAGTGTTAATTTTGAGATTTTGTGTGATTTTTTTTTTACTGGCAAACTGCATTCTACAAGGCGATGTTTTTAGAGATGCATGTGGACATCAAAATACTTAAGCATAAAAGAAATCTGTAGTGCTTTGAAATGTCATGTTATAATGGCATCATTAGAACATGTTTTTTCTTTCAAGATTGCAATGATTTTCTTCTTAGTTTGCGGATTTTTCTTGTTCAAAGCTGTACTATTGTACTGAGTTAGGGAAAAGCAGTGTGAAAGTATTATCTGTGCATTTTACAACATTAGAAGATGAAACAGTTCTGTTGGAGAGACAATGTGAAACTGTTTTAGAAAATGACAGCTCTTCAATTTTATCCTCTTGACACAACGAAGTAAAGCCTCTAAATTTTATTTTGCTCTTTTCTTCCACAACATCTCTTCAGAAATAATAATTCCTCTTGTGATCAGATCTAGGTTTTATATGCATATGTATTGTAATTTTTTTAAATGCTGGGTGTATATATATGCATAATGGAGGAGGGGGAAAAAAAACTTCAATAGACGTATAAATCCCACTTAAACAACGAACAATAGTTCAGCATTACTTAAAACTATTTAATTTATTCATGATGTTTCATTAGTTTAGTGAAACTTTGTGTTGGAATACATTTAAAAGTTCACAAATTTTAGTCATCTTTTAATACTTCACTCTTCCTAAAGTATTGCTGCTATTCTCACTAGTACATATGTATGATGTATTTTAAGATACTTTTGTAATACATCTGCAGGCTATCTCATTATGTGTTCTAATGTCAGCAGAGCCTTGGTTGATGAGATTTGGAGTAGGAAACAAAGATAACAGGCCTCTGTTTTGTTAGAATTTCTTTGGGTTTGATGTGATTTTAAAGGCAAGGTTGTCATTATTAGACGGTCTATCACAGCACTTCTAAAAGATCACAGGGATAAAACTCTGGAAGAGTATCATCTCATTTGCTTCCATCCTGTCTGCTGGTGCGCCTATTTATGTTTCTGTATGTTGCTGTTTGTTCATTTAACCTTCAGAAACGGCAACACAGAGGAGGCTGGTGTTCATCATGAAATGAAAAAGAATAGCCCAGCTCCCCCCATCTTGTAACTGCCAGTGAGGGAGCAATAATGATTAGGTCTTAGAGAACTTCTTTTGTCCTGGTTGTTATCAGCCACCTCTGAACAACTGTGTAACTGGGTGGTGAAACTGAAGGCAGTGTCATACAAATAAAGAGGAGTCTGATTTTGAGTGGTCCTGAGATCATATGTTTAATACAGACGCTGCTACAGGCCATAGCGAAGGATCTCCTTTTCCCATTTTTGAGGATCACATTTCTTCTATTGAAGTACCTAAAATGGGAAACATTTGAATAGAAAAGTATTGTCTGTAATTTTTAAAAATGCATTGATTATAATTGGTGTATTGAGTATAATTATTGTTTCATATTTTGTTAGTCATATGTTGCTGACCTGGCTGTCAGAGGAGTGGTGTATCAAGGCTGCTTTTTTAAGAGGGGTGGGGATGGGAGAAGTTCTCTTTTTTAATGTTAAGAGTGGGGAGAACCAACAAACAACTTATGAGAAGACAAGCACTTTTCAGATTGGCTTTCTGCAAACCCCACAAAGGCAGATAAATTTCAGCTCTGGTTCAAGGAGCAACGTTCTGTCTTCTACAAATCTTTCCCATGTTTTTCTTTAGGTTTTTTTGTTCTAATCCCTTTTTGTAAGAAATGCTGTGAGGAAAACCTTTTCTCTTATTTTTTTTCTTTTCTTTCCTTTTTTTTTTTTTTTTGGTAAACCTGACAGCTTTAACTAAGCTAGTTAAATTTTAACTAAATTTTTTTCCCCTAATTTTTGACTGGGGAGACATAACTTTATTTTCAGTTATCTTGTCCAAAGGGAAGCTGAGAAGCATTTTTCGCTTGGAAAATATTTCTATATCTGAAAGGCAAATTTTTAAGTAAGTTTTTGTTTTTCTAGAATAGATTAGAATTATGGCCACCTGATGAGGCTGACCTTTATATATAGAATTAGATTTGCTTATCCATGTGGAAAATTATTCCTGTGAACAGTTCTACCAAGGTGGTTTGAAGGGTGAAAGCTTTGTTCTTGACACAGTTTTTACTGTTTTGTGAAGAGAATGGTGGGAGCTATTTCTGTAACACTGAAACTCATCTTTGAGAAATTCACAGTGCTAAATGAGAAGTTTTGAGATGCAGGTAACTAGAAGTAATGCCCTTTTTCTGAAACCCGAGACAAGCAAAATATACTGGCCTCATCCAGCTGATTGCAAAGAGGGGAGTAAGCAGGCACGTAACAAAGCAGCTTGACAGGTAATGGAGATGATGTTTATTTGGAGACAAACTGTGCACCTTCAGATGAGTTTTTAAACATGTTAGATCAAGAGCTCTGTAAGCAGCATGTCAGCTACAGTGATGGGCAATTACTTATTTTCTGCATTTAGAGAGCTGAAGCAAAAGTTACCTCCTTTTACACTGTCCTTTTTAACAATAAAAAGAACTTCGTTTTTGAACTGTAAAAAGGGCAAAAGTGTCCCCATTATACAAGACTGTCTTCCTCATTGTACATCAGCCTAGTAGCCTTTTCTAAGAGTAGCATGACACTTTTTTTTTTTGATGCTGTTTAGTCAGTGTGATTGAATGGACCTGATAATGCCTTCATTTACTTTGGGAAATGAGGAACAGAACTAAAATTCGATCTTAGCAAACTGCTCAAGCCACATGGGAGGTTGGATGCCAGAATGCTAATCCTGATTTTTCTTTCTGGTGTGATGCTTGAACAGAGAAAGTTGTTTTACATTCTTGAAAACAGTCAAACTGTAAATTTCCAGACTTGAAAAATATAAATGTGGGTTTTTTTTTTTCTCTTTGAGTGTTAGATCAAGTAGCTTTGTTTCAGTCATTGTAGTTGCCAAATGTTTATTATAGTATTAATTGTTAGTTTATTTGCATCTTATTAAGTTCGGAATATTGCTGCTTCATGGTTTCTGGATAGAGTGGGCTGGAGGCAAAAAATTTTCTATGAAGCTGTTGTCAATTAGCTGTATTTTGTTTTTTTCTCCTAGAAACCCAGCTCAGTTCGTATTGATCAACTGGACCGTGAACAGTTCAATCCTGATGTAATTACTTTCCCTATTATTGTGCACTTTGGGATACGACCTGCTCAACTCAGTTATGCTGGAGATCCTCAGTAAGATGCTTTTCCTTCCATCTTTTGTTCAGGAACTTACTACTGTTGTCATTTGTGGCTTAAATAGGGCTTATTTATGTGCTTAATTGAGCCTGATTTAAAGCTTAGTGCTTATACCATTGGACACAAGCTCTTGTAAATTAGAGAATATAGGGTATAACTTTTTTCTGGCATAATTCAGAAAGTGCAGAAGTAAACGTGCATGCATGTGCAGTATGAAATTTCTTTACCTGAGAACAGCTCTTCTGCATCAGATGAAAAGTTCCTCAAGCTCCATGTTACTTTTCTGAGAGGCCAGTGGCAGGTTTTAAGAGAACAGTGTAACAGGAAAGGAGAGAGGCAGAAATACTTACCCAAGCTTCCTAAGGTCTGTAGCATACAGACTTCTGAGCTAGAGGTTATATTTATGTAATTTTGTTTAACAGCCCTGAGTGGACCTTCCTTCTTTAAATTTCTCAAATCACTATTTGAATATTTTTATGCTGCTGACAGGGAGAAGAGTCCAGGTAATCACTTCCCCAGTACTATTGTGCGTCATATGAAAAAGGACTGACTTTTGTTTCAGAGCTGCTACTTGATTGTTTAATTAGATGCTCTTCAGGTCTCACATCTAATAAGGAAGAATAAAGCCATTTTCTGTTTGCTTTCTTCATGACCGTTATGTTTCTTGCATACTGCCATATCCTTAATTGTCTCTTTCTGTACCTTGAAGGATCAAGTCTACATAGTGTTTCCTAGCCTGGAAGCTGTTGCATCCATGCTACCTTTCTCTGTACCTTCTGTATCCTGAGAGATTTTGGGAGGGATGTAGAGAAGGAGTGGAGAGGGAATCAGGACTTCATGGGAGCAAGAAATACTGTTTCACTGTGGATTCATGAAGGGGCGTACAAGTGATCATTGGATTTTGTTCCCAGTTCTTTTCTGAAGTTCTGACAATTTCAGGGAACTCTTCCAGTGTTTGAGACATCTGTTTTCTGCATGCTGACTGTATAGAGTCTGTCTCTGGTGTATGTACAGTTAAGGTTGTCTTTTTCCTCATGCATTTTCCTATGGTTTCTTTTAAGGATGTATTTCATCTGCAGTTTTGAGGTCCAAACACTCACTTGCATATATGACAGTCATATTGTTTTACAACTGCTTGCTGAGAATTTTAGATTTAACATGGCAGGAAGTGGGAATAGTGAGTTCTTATCCACATAAGAACACTTTTCTTTTTTTGCTTTGAGCATGACTTTTATTCCACTTCATCTTTTAGTTTTCTTGTCTATCAAAAGGAAATAATTAGACCCAAACATATAAGAATGACCTCTACTTTGATGCTGAATTTATTAATTTGTGAAGTTCTAGTACTTTTCATTGAAATCACTATTAAGATACAAACATTATTCTTCCCACACTTTTTTATTTTAACTTCCTTTAAAATTTCCTTGTGGGTTTGTTTTTGGGTTTTGGTTTTTTTTGTGGGTTTTTTTTTTGGTTTTTTTTTTTTTTTTGTTTTTTTTTGTTTTTTTTTTTTAAATTAAACTTGTTTA